>CM051376.1:4278465-4289465 GCA_028015245.1 Cardamine occulta | reverse complement strand
AAATAATTTTAAAATATGGCAATTAAAGAGACAAGACCGATTCAGAGAGATGAGTAAAGTACAATACTCAAAAAGAAATTTGTGTAAAAGATCACTTTAGTTATTGAACAGCACATGAATAAAACCAAAAAATGAGGACACACCTGACAGCTAAGGTCGATTGAAGCTTATGAGAGGCAAGCTTCTTGATTGTGTTCGGAACACCTACTGTCGAAATTGTTATCATTCGTTGCCCGATTTCAATGTCCTAAGTAAAGGAAAAGCATACCATGAGTGAGTTCTGTGTCAAATCATCTATTTGAACATCCTAGTTTCCAACTTACTGTCCTATAATTGCTTCAAACATAATTTTTCTTTCTTGGTCAAGTCTTTGTATTGGCTTGCCAATTAATCTACAATGCATAGATACTTAGCAAGAACTGGATTTATTTCTACAACAAAACCATGTAGAAATGGTAAATGACTAATGGCAAATGTTACCTTGTTCAAACAATGATGAGCATTAAGTACTGACTTTAGGTTCAACATCGGCTCACCCATTCCCATGAAAACCACATTTGTTACCCTGTGCTTGAACACGTCCTCAATAGCCAACACCTACACATTTGAAATTACACTTAAAACACACAAATCCACATTTACATTTTACTAAGAATTCTTCTACCAGGCCTTAAATGGGATCAAACACCGTTGCTAAATACTGCTTTGCGTCGCTATGATGTACAACAACATATAGTACAATGATACTCTTCTCTAAACTATTGCATAAGGTACTCTACTTAAGATATTATCCTAAGTGTTTTATCTTGGAACCAAAACACCAATTCATAAATCAGTATCATGCTCCCTTTTTCATTATCACACCATAAGAATCTTCCATTGAATATATTTCATTTTACATTATCCATAAGCTGCAGAAAACAAGAGGTAATATAGAAGTAAACCTGTTCAATAATCTCATGTCGCTGAAGATTTCTTGAAAACCCTCCTTTTCCAGTTGCACAAAACGAGCAACGCAGCGGACATCCAACCTAAAGCAGAAAACTTCAAGACATCAGTTTTAAAACTCAATTATGCAAAGCCAAAAACAAATCTCTAACAATTAAGAAAGTCAGATTCACCTGAGATGAGACACAAGCAGTGAGGCGTGTTATACCCTTCTCCTCTTGGACCGGTATACCAACAGTTTCGATTAATAGGTTATCTTCAAGCTTTAGCAGAAGCTATAAGATTAAAAAACAACAAAAGACAAAACATTGGAAACCATAAACACTAATCAAACAATAAACTTCAGCAAGAAATCTCATCATTTTCAGAAGTTACCTTAATGGTACCATCAGTTGCAGTAACAGTTTGGTAAATTGGTGATCTTCCCACCTTAAATCCACCATCCACAAGTTCTTTTCGAAACGTTTGTGGCACTTTTAACATCATGAAATTGAATATTGGTTATTCACTTTGCATAAATATCAACAAAGATGAAATTTTGAATTGAATTGCTCACAATTGCTAAAGTCTTCAACTTTATTAACCTTCCTCTTGTAAATGAGATGATGGAGCTGCTTTCCTCTGTAGCCTTCCTGCAAAATTAGATTTTCACTGCTAAATCAACCAGTTTTCGACTTTTAATTTGCAATAATCTGATTCTTACTTGGCCGAGGTTGATAGCGAGCTCTTGAAGCTCAGGCTCCGACATTCCGAGAAGAACCTGCGAGTTCACGTGTGGAGTACGCGCCGGTTTGGTAGAAGCCGGTTTCGGAGAGGGTAAGACAGTTGTGGCCATGGAGGTTACGGCGGCGGTCGCAAGTGAGTGGCGGCGAATTACCATACGAGAGATGGGAACAGAGAAGACGAGGTTTTGAAGCATAGCCATAGTATTGGTTGTTGTCGTCATCATAGCTTCGATCACTCAGAAGTCTGAAGAAGACAGAGTAAACCCTTTCTTCTGCGGCTAAAACCTCTCTCTGCAACATACAAGTCGTAGTAGTTTTGCTCACTAAGCGGATAAGTAAAAAAACGTCACACAGTTCAAATGCAGAAGCAATAACCGACACACGTTGTTCAATTTGAATGCCTTACTTTTCCTGACTCTTTCACTCTCATTTCACTAGACCGTAATCGGAAAATTTGGACCGAATTAAACCAAAATCGCAAAACGGCTGTGTTTCGCTTTACTAGAGTTGCTATTAGTTTCACAAGATTTTCATTTGCTTCAATACTATATAGGTTGGGTTTAAATGACATTTCAAATTTTGTCAATTTAAAAAATATTAAACTGCTATAAATTTTGTATGATTTTCCCACCAAAACCTACAATAAGTGATATTTCGTGAAAATTACAACAGCCAATAAACTTGTGTTATTCATTGCATCATCATTGATAAAACTTACTTGTGTAGTATTTTTACTTATAGCCTTATATCATTAAAAAAGGTCGATTCCAAAACTGGAGATATAGGAAAATCTCTACATCAAATATATTTAAGGAACAGATACAAGAGTGTTACAACAAAAGAGGAAAAAACTATTTCATGTAAAGCCAATAGGCAGCACATGTTCTCTAAGGTTGGGATGGAACACATGTTCTCTAAGGTTGGGTATGGGACATGTAACCGGAAAATTTAATGTATCCATTGTCATTCTCGACCTGCACGGTTTGTCCAGAACCGTATTCAATCCGTCCAAAACGGATATCCGCAGTTTCAAGAACCCGCCGGAAAAATGTCCATGCTGGAATTCAATAACCAGATTGACCCCTTCTCCGAATCCGAAGAAAGGCCTACGCTCGGTGCCTGACAAAAGGTTTTTGTGTAAACCGTTTTTCGGATGGCTTAAATCCAGTTTTAAAACCAAGTTTCTTCGTATCCTTAACCGGTTCCGTTTGCGTCGGTTTTCCCAAGTTGTCATGAAGTTGTTGCAAGGCACGGACCACTTGGTCCATGGTCGGGCGAGACTTGGGTTCGAATGAGAGACATTGCACCGCAATGCTAGCCACTCTCACAGCTTCTTCTGGTAAGTACTGTGTGTCTAGCCGAGTATCCACGATTTGGAGAACCTTGCGTTTGCTTGTGAGGTATGGTCGAGCCCAGTCCACAAGGTTTTCTTCTTTAGATGGCCTATTATAGTCCAATGCTCGTTTACCGGATAAAATCTCTAATAGCACAACTCGAAACTATACACATCGCTTCTTGCATTTAAGTGACCTGAAAGGATACAAGAATGGAGATATGAAACAAGGGCTCAAACCAATGCTATAAATTTTTGATTAGCCTAGTATTTGATTTAAGAGGATTGATAGACTTTTTTACCTGTTGACATATACTCGGGGGCGGCGTAGCCATATGTACCCATAATCCTTGTACTAACATAGCTTAGATCGCCCAGTGGACCGTCCCTAGCTAGCCCAAAGTCGGAAAGTTTTGCATTGTAGTCCTGTTAAGGGAAACAAAGTCATCAGCAAAGTACTTTGAAGACAAGTAAGACAACTAATTCTTTGAATATGTATGTATTTCTCTCTATCCCGTATCGAGTAAAATGTTCGAGGCTTTGAAGTCTCGGTATATCACTTTGACGGGGTCACTATGGAGAAAAGCAAGCCCTTTGCTGCATCAAGCGCAACCTTGATCCGTAGAACCCATGGAAGTGGCTTAAAATATGCACCTCCTGCTTCAAAACCATTTCCATCAGAACAAAACAAAACAAAAACAAAAAAACATAGATTAGATCAAGATAAGATGATCCATGGACTCACTTCTAAATAGATGATTCTCAAGACTTCCTTTTTGCATAAACTCGTACACGAGAAGACGGTGTTCATCTTCCAAGCAATAACCAATCAGTTTAACAAGATTTGGGTGACTCAATTGCCCCAAGTAGTTGATCTCTGTCTGCATCAGAACAGAACACAACACAACAGATCAGAGACACACACAACAAACAACTCCAAGTTTGAGGAAATGAAAACTATACCAGCCATTCACGGTGACCTTGAAAACCTTCTTTGTTAAGCTTTTTAACGGCGATGACTAAACCGGTTCCGGGTTTAGTTGGAGTGAGATTGGTTTCATCTAACCAGCCTTTAAAGACACAACCGAAGCCACCTTCGCCGATAACACTATCCGGTCTGAAGTTTCTAGTAGCGAGTCTTAGTTCGTTAAAGGTGAAGCTTTTGACGGTCGCCGAATTCAGTATCTCCCCTTCCGTCTTCTGAAACGCCGCAACCGTCGATGAAGATTTCCGGCTTGAGAGACTTAGACCATAAAGATTACTGCTCTTACCTATACAGACACACAAATTTTGACCACTTTCAAAATTAGAACAATCGGAAATTCTCTTCTTCTTTCTTTTGTCAAACCCAAGAATCGTGATGATTAAAACAGAGAGATCCATAATTCCAGGAAAAAGAACGAGAATAAGAAGGAGATTCCAAGAAAATTGATAGTTGCAGAGATGGTACCATTGTGGAAGAGGTCGGCTTTGACTCGAGAACTGAAGCAAGAACCCATCAGTCAAAAACAGATTTGTTTTTACCCTTTTTTTATTCTTGATATCGTTCTTCTTCAGCTGCTTTGAGCTGAATATGGTTTGTAAGCAGAAGAGACAGAGAAATTATAGAAGCTTTCGTCCCACTTGACCAAAAAAAACAGAAGAGAAAAGATGAGAGAGTTTAGAGAGAGAGATGTGAACAGAGATCGAAGAGGGAAGAAGAAAGAGAATGAAGAAAAGGGTTTGGTGTTAATGAGAGGGCACGAGGGGTGACCGGAAGAAGAAGAAGAAGAGATGTGAAAGAAAGTCAAACAAATGGATACACACACAAAAAAAAGTATAGTTCGGCGAAAAGAGATAAAGTCGTTGGATTCTATTTGATCTATATTATATTGGACCCATTTTAATAGTCTTATTATTATTATGGATCTTTTGGCAACATCCTACTTCATACAGCCTTTTTTTCTGAAAATTGAAAAGGGAATTTTTAGAAAATTTTTTTTTTTTTTTTGTTACCGTGCGTGTCTGAAAGATGATTATTAATAGGACGACAAACAAACAGAGAAACATGACGATTTACGTGTTTGTCGTAACAAAATATTTGATTTGGTCTCTCGATGTTAATTGGTGGAGTGTGTTTCAGTGTATGTAAGCAGAAGAATACGAGTACAGTTAACAATCATATATATTTCAGAAACGTATTTATGATTTTCAACAAAACGTATTACATGCTATATGGTTTTCTCTTACTTTTTGTTGCCATCTTATTATATTCGAACGATGTTTATAAACCATGTTTCTCTTACAAAATATTTTGTTCTTGTTTATTTTTATTTTAGTTTTATATAGTTGTTCTTGTTTTTATTTAACAACCGGCCAAATCGGTGACCATCCTCATCACAGATCTCTCCTCCCCTTCTAGCTTTCATATGCCTTTATAAGGCTACTCTGTATGACACAATTGTCATAGCATGTAATAGCTACTATTGTCTTTATACCAATAAACTTTTTTTCTTAAAAAAAAAACTAACCGGCCAAATCCCTAGAAAATGAGATCACTGCTGTACATAATATGGGTTGGTCTATTTTAATGTTTGTACCATAATTTTTTACTAATATTTTATAACAATATATCAATATAGCAATATATAGTATAACAAAATAAAATATAAATAAGAAGAAAATAAACTAATAAAACATAATAACAAAAAAAAAAAATTATTTATAATATAATATAATCAATTGCTAAAAAATAAATAAATATTACAATGAATTATTATAATACAAAAGCATTTTTAATATTATATTTTATTATATTGTTCATGAGACAAAAAATCACAAAAAAAAAAAAAAAATTTTTTTTTATTTTAAAATAAAGTGATCATAACTAAAAAGATAGAAACACAATAATTAGTTTATTGTGCCATAGAAAATGTAGGATGCAAACATTGCTGTATCATAATGGGTTAATTTAAGGTCAAAATTTTAATGTTTGTACCAAAAATGTTTTTTTTTTTTTTTTTTTTTTTTTTTTTTTAAAAAAAAGAAAAAAAATAATTTATTTTTTTTTTTTTTTTTTTTTTTTTTTTTTTTTTTTTTTTATTTTTTTTATTTTAAAATAAAAGGGGCTTTTTTTCCTTCCGGGGGGGGGGGGGGGGCGAACCGGGTCTCAAAACACTGATTTTACTAAACCATTAGAATAAATTTGCATTTCACGGACGAAAATCTAATCACCTTGTCACCAGACACCAAAGAAATTCGAGATATTATTTTGCGAATTTCATTTTCTTCTTATCGTACGGGTACTCGTTATTCTAGATACAGAAATTTGTACATTCAAAATAATTGACTCAAGCTATCAATTTATCAACTATCTCTAAATACATAAGAATACAAAAAGATTGGAAAGTCATAAGCACGAATTCATTAAAAGGAGTATAGGTTTGACTTGGGTGGTAGGTTTGTGATTATGAGTCGCGTATTGTTTTGTACGTCGCTATCTGTTTGGTATTAATTAGAGACTTTTGTAGATCAAAATCCATAATTGTCTTCAGAAGATTATTTCCTCTAAATATTTTTTTTCTCGTTACGGGTTGGACAACTTTGACGTACGGAGGTTTGACTTTTGCCGTGTCTTCCACACATAGCTAAAATTAAAATTCACCTTTTGTTCCGGTTATATTGGGTTCAAGTACAAACTCATCTACACGTCGATAGAATGTAATATATATACTGTTTGAGAAAGTTTTCAGGTTTTTAGTTTCTCTTACATGAGATTTGTTTGCTGTGGTTGAGATGTCATTTCAGATTAGAAAAAAAATAGATACTTTTTTGTCTAACTGTTACAAAAACAAAATTGACATTCGATTGTCTCCCCAGTTGAGACAGTACTTGATTTCAAATCAAAATTTGATATCCATACATGTATTTGTACTAGTGAGAAGTATGTGTCCTATATATTCATATATGACCTTCCAAGTATCCCAAAATTCGAAACACATTAGAATGAATTAATATCTAGTTGAATCGGATATTACAGAAAACTTTTCCACCATAAATTGCGAAGAATGAAAATAGAGGAGTATGTATACGTAAATTATGAGCATTTTGAGCACATAGGTTTAAATATTTAGTTGACAAAAAAAAGAGTTTAAATATTTTGCTCGCATGGCCCAAAGTTGGGTTGTGGAATATATGAGGCATGTGGGTATTTGGCAATTCGGTGTGGATGGCAGCAAGTAATATGCCCACAAGCCCAAAAACGCCCATGAACAAGGTAAATCAAGCCCAATACTTTGTTTTCCATATTCTTGGTATTTTAAATAGTTTCTCAATTATTGGAAATGAATATAGATATTTAAGAAAATGTAATGTAAAGAAAATCAAAGAAAGCGAGAATCTGGATCCAAAAAAACATTAGGGTAAATTGTGAAGAGTCAAATGAATGCAGAGACCGAAACATGCAGTGGAGTTAGGATTAAAAAAATAACAATTGACCAAAAAAAAAATGAATAAGAAATACTAGTATCATTTTATAAGACAAATAGGACTTTAATCTACTCATAAAAAAAGGCATTTATTTTGTGTTAAATATATGAAATTCGTCCGAGTCAGGTCATTTAAAAAGGTTAATAAAGCCGCCTTAACTTCGTCCCCAAGCCAAACTTTTAATTTCTCGATTGTCCGCTACGCTCCACCTTTTAAAATTACCTATTTACCCTTTACCATCGCTTTGTTAGAGAAGTTTTACATACAGTATTAATTAGTTTATTGCTAAAACCAATATTAGCAAAGACACTGTCCTGGTTCATTATTCTGTTATAATATTCGGTTCGTTACAGCTTAAAAAAACTAGCGCAAATGGTAATTATAATACAGTTTTAAAGGGTATACTGGGCATTTAACATGAGTAATATATTTACCCACCTTGGCTTCAGCTTCGTTTTCGCCATTATCTTCCTGGATTTTTCTTTCGCTAGAGAACCTTCAAGCATCTCTCTCTCATCGGTATATATATAAATTAAACAAGACTCGTGAAAGAGGACGAAACGCGGTTTTGTTTTGTATGGATTCAATTCAATTTAATTCATGAAAGCGAATCGTTCAGTGTGTTTAAATTTCGCCTAAGTTCGATTTTTGGTGTACCGAGAACGAATCGACCGAGATTTAGGAAACGATGGGGATGGACTTGACGGTTATTACGGCGGAGGAATGGTTGAACCTAGGAAGAGATTCTAGTCACGATGGTGAACGTGACCTAGGCCTAATGGTTACAGATTTTCTGGAAACGGGCGGTGGTGCTGGTGGAAGCGGTGGTGATTCTTGGTGCAGCAGCGATAGCGATTCTGGATTTTCAGATCTTTCTTACCTTTCCGATAAGATTCAGGTACCACAATCGCATCGTTTGATTATCTTATCAGCTGAAATTAGAAGGTGTTCGACATAATTGATTTGAAGATGATCTTTAATTGGATTGTTTACTTGAGCTATCTGTTGATTGTGAGACTTAATATAGTGTTGTTGATGCTCGAATAAGGTTTAGAATGATAGAGAATTATAGATGTTTGATTTGTGTGAATTTGGGCGATCATGGGTTTGTTAGAAATGTAGCTTTTTTCTGTATAGAGTTGCTATGTTGTTTATCAATTTAGGTTTCTATGGAAGGTTATGAGCACTTTATTAAATTAGATAATCTGTTTATCCCTGTAGTTTCTAAAGTACTCTATGGCTCAACGTGAAACTGAGGTTCTCTCGGCGGTTCGTACATTGATGCTTACTATTAAGGAGAAAGATCTTCACTCTGTGAAATCCGGTACATGTAATGCCAGTTGCATCAGGTTTTATCTTTGAAGCTCTTAAGACGTTCCGGATATAATGCAGCTGTTTGTTCAGCAAAATGGCAAGGTGGTGGCAAAGTTCCTGGTGGTATGTTTTTCGCTTCTAAATTACGCCTTTTACGGGGTTTTTTTTCGCATAAAGAGTTCTTAGAGATTGATATGTTTTTGTTTTTATGAAATTGCAGGAGACTATGAGTACATAGATATCATTTTGAGTGACACTGATGTTGGCCAAGACGATCGTTTGATTGTTGACATTGATTTCAGAAGTCACTTTGAAATAGCTCGAGCTGTGGATTCTTACCAACGGATAATGGAATTGCTCCCTGTGGTCTATGTAGGCACCATGGCAAGACTAAACCAGTTTCTCCAAGTAATGGTTGATGCAGCCAAATTCTCCTTAAAGCAGAAGTCAATGCTGTTACCTCCATGGAGATCGTTGAGCTACCTGAGATCCAAATGGCATTCACAGCACAAAAGACATGTCACTCCGATCAATCAAGAAGGTCCTGAAATGTTCTCACCGGGAATGCATGGACAATGTGTAGAGAATTTAAAGAGGCTTCAGTTTGATCTCCAAGTCGAACAAGAGGCCGAGAGATTCACGAAGAAGAAGAGCGGTTTTAACCGCAGGAGCAAACCTGAGAGGATGAGAATTCAAGGGGCTCGTGCTCCTTAAAAAGAGATTGTACAGATGTTTTTTGAGGGCATCAAGAGGCCAAAGAATTTTGCTCTGTTGAGTCTGTTTCGAGTGTAATATTTTTGCCGCTGAATCTTTTTTTATATAAATTCATTTGGGGTTAAAATAAGCCAAGGTTAGGCTTATACCATGAAGATAATAATATACGAAATAACACGTCAGGTCCTATAATATTTTCCTCATTTGATTTCTAATCTCTTTATAAGATGCATTATGATTACATAAATATTTGAGTCAAAAAGTTTGCGCTACTATATCATGACAAAAAATTTCATCGCATTAACGATGATATTTTTCTAATTCGTCTACACTAAATTTAACATGGAGTGTCTACGATGAGTGAAATCTTTTTAAATTACTAGTATCCATTGTAATCATTTTGGTTAAAGAGATTGTACAAAGTCAAACCGTAATATGGACGCAAATTCGGTTTGCCTTAAAACCGACCCGAACGAACCGGCAACTAAATGGCTGAAAATCACAATGTCAAACCGAAATAGCTTAGCTAGCTGAAATCGAGCTCGGCATTGTATTATGAAATTAGGGATTCAACTTTGAACCATCTTTACGATTACACTTGACGGATCAACCATTAAACTTTAGCTTTCTTTTGCTTATTCTTCACGGGATTGTTTCGATCTCTCCTCTTCACTCTCTCTCTCTCTCTCTTTTTGAAGCAAAGCAGATCTAAAAACTGGGGAGCAACAATGGTATTTTTGTTAACAGTCGCGGAATTGCTGCTGATCGTTTTCTTGGGATTTATCTTCGTCGTCTTTTTTGAAGCTTGGAGGAGGAGAGACAGTAACGTGTACGTTTACTCCATTTCTTCGAATTTTCCGATTTTTTTTTTTTCTCTCTTTCTTATCTTGCTTTGCTTTTCTCCAAGAATACATTGATTTATTTGTTTTTGGATTTTTCCCAGTTCTGTCGAAACCGTGACTACAATCGAGGATCCGAAATCGTTAAAACAGGTATCATCTGATTCATTCTCCTTTCGGATTGATTTATCTCATTCATTTTATGGGATTTGCTGGTATAGTGTGGTAAAGAACTATAGTACTTAAAAATCAGTTCTTTATAGTTTCTGGAACTGAGATTTTCTTCAAAGAAGGGTCTTGCATTGGCTATTTGGACTCTTGGTTCGTGTTGCGCTCGAAAGTTTTAAGAACGAGATAGTATGAGAAGCTTAAAATGTTGAGTGTTGTTATGCTAGATTTAGCTGATGGTGCGAAATATTGGCGGTTCCATTATGCTCCTCCATCAAATTATGAATTGTTGAATCCACACATAAATTAGTTTGAGACGCCCTATCAGATTGGATGATATCTGGCATTTATGTTGAGATCTGAAGAATCCGTTTTCGCTTTTCCTGACCCTGTTTTTCAAACTTTCATCATCAGATTCCTTGCCCTCATATCACCGACCCTGCCGAGAAGTATTTGTCATTAATAGTTCCAGCGTTTAACGAAGAGCATAGA
>CM051376.1:4227005-4269005 GCA_028015245.1 Cardamine occulta | reverse complement strand
TACTCATTCTTGAGATTTGCTTCTGGCGAATCAGCTTACATGCCCCAAACCAGAGTCTCCGGGAGAAAATTGTACCAAGTGCCAAGGCTTATCCGCTGGAAGCAATTATGAAGGATTGTCGTGATTACTTCCAAGAAACAAGTAGACGAGTCTCATTCGAATATGCCCTTCTAGGTGAGTGAGACTTGAGATAAACAAAATTTCTATTTGTCCCCTCGTTATAATTTGACAGAAGTTTATAAATGATAATGCAGCTGGAGTCAATGATCAAGTTGAGCACGCGGTGGAACTTGCAGAGCTACTCCGTGAATGGGGTAAAACTTATCATGTAAATTTGATACCTTACAACCCGATAGAAGGGTCGGAGTACAAGCGACCTTACAAGAAAGCGGTATGTTAATAACCATTCAGTTTTTGGTGTGGTTTGGTTCAGTTTTAGATTAAAAGAAGCAAGTCCCTAATCGCTTTTATAAAGAAATTGTGCAGGTCTTAGCGTTTGCAGCTGCATTGGAGTCGCGTAAGATAACAGCAAGCGTAAGGCAAACAAGAGGACTTGACGCGAGTGCTGCTTGTGGTCAGCTGAGGAATAAGTTTCAGAAAAGCCCTTTACTTTCTGAGACGGATGGTCAAGAGTCTCTGCCAGATGCAGAAGCTGTCGCGTGTTGATGTTCTGGATTAGACAAATCTCTGCCATTGAATGGCTCTGTTCAACTTTGTTTTGAAGAGGAGACTTGGCTCAATGACGAAAGTGAAAATTGCCATTACGAGTTCGTCAGTGCAACGGAGAATGAAGAGATTGAAGCATGGTTGAGAAGTGATGAGTTTGACGATAGCTTCATAGGTTTGGCGTATACGTATGTATACTTTATGGAGTGTTACTCATTTAATGATGTTAACGGATATCAAATCATAAAATTTTAAATAGACTTTGACATGAATTTTAATAATATACTTCAAAAGGTCTCTACTGGAACTATCATATGTTCATCCTCGAACCGTGTTTATCCAATGGTCGATAAAAGTTGTAAACTAATATACAAGAAGCTTTGGTAATCTATCTTCGACTTTATTTTCTTCTTTGTACAGAGAGAGAGAGAGAGCATTAGGAGAGAGTTGATATTCCGTGCTTTTATTCAGATTGTTTCATGTCTAATCAGGTGAAATTAAATTGTCACAGGTTAAACTCTGCAAGCAGATTAGAATGGAGAGGAAAACTGAATAATTGATTGAACTGTATAAGACAAGTAATGCAAAAAAATAAATATGAGATTTTATAATAGAAAATTTGGTCTTCATACAAGGACGTAAAGAAAATTACAAAATGAACGAAAAGTCGTCAATGGTACAAAAACATAAAAAAAAGTTTACAAAATGGATTATAACTTGCTTCAGACAGTTTTCAGACCCAAACCTTCCAAACTAACAAAACCAACATCTATCATACTTTTTGCATATCTTAGAATATTTTTAGTATCTTCAACAATGTTGAAAATATAACTGATATTCTTACTTACTAAACTCGTGAATAAAAAAAAGTAAAAAAATAATTGTATAAGCAACTAGCATTCGAGATAACTAGAAAGACACTTTCCTTTTGATCATATCCCAAGACAATATTTATTTATCTCTTTTGCATATCCTGGAATATGTCCAATGCCTTTTTTAGTTTCTCTAATACTAGAAAAATCATTCTCCATACATATAATTTCGCTTCTACCAAACATCTAATTTGCTTCTACAAACCTCCACATGTAGCTATGTTGGACTTAGAATATTTTTCTAAGATCCGATCAACAATAACTACTTATTAAATTTGGTAAAAAGTTAGGAACAAATGAATGGACCATTCGCTTGTAAAGAAAAATCACAACAAACCCATACTGTTTCATCTTGAAAACAGATCTACACATTCCGATGAAACCAAATACGGAGAGGAAGCGACGAAACAGACCCATGGCTGGTGACAAATAAATCGCAACATCAAACATAAGATCATGAACGAACTCAACTACTCTTAGTCCCAAACTCAATCTAGCTCTAGACTATGCTCACCTCGCTACTCAAAAGAAGTAAAGAATAAAGTATCTTTCTATGAGACAAGATGATGACTATATCTAACGATGGAATCTGATCGTCGAACCTAACTCAACTTTTGTGTAAAGATGGAGTTACAGATCGTACTTGCAGAGCTTGACGGCGCTCATGTTTACTCTTTTTTTTTTTTTTTACGTGAGGCTTTAGGTTTAGGTTTATGAGGTCACGATAGCGAGTGAGTTGGGTTTATATAGTAAAAGGTTTTTACCTATTCGACTCTTGTTTCTACTTTTTACGATGTAAAAGCTGTAAACAGTACAAGCCTTTTTCGGTAAAAAATGTTATACCGTATTTTTAATATAGTATTATTAAAGTTGGATATTTTTTTGTAAAATTGTTTGAATCTCTATTTAATTTTAGGAAAAGAGTTTTATATGTTGAAGTTCTTGCTTTTCTTAATTATATTTGGAACTTTACATCATGTAGATAAGTTATACAATTTAAAATTGATTATTTATTTAAAAATATATATGTGTATATAAAAATATTAAAGTGTGAAAAAAATATACAAGTTTAACTTTTTATTTTATATAAAATGTTCCATACATTTCACTTTTTACCATATATAATTTCATTTTACTTATAACTTTTTGTTAGATTTTTTACAAACAATATACTTAGCTACATAAATTGTTTTTAGTAATTTTTAGTTAATTGGTTGATTGTTCTCTTTCAAAAACACCGAAGTACTAAAAAAAAACATGTATCATGTTAATAAAACCAGATATATATTAAAATTTTGAATAATGGTTCTACCCTGGGAATAAAGGGTCTAGTGTTACTGTTGAGGGTTTCCTAATTGGGTGAAACATGTTAGTCTTTTATCTGCTGAATAATTACCAGTGTCCAATGTCCATTATCATTTCAGACTTACTCCTTGTCATTTCTCCCCAGCGCTTCATATGCTTTTATCCTCCATGCTCTACCATTCCTCTAGGATTACATCTTTGTCTTTTTTAGATCTAACGATAGATCCATTGTTTGACTCTTTTTTTTTTTTTTTTTGGGTAGGTAGGATTTCTGAATCCTTGGATTCGGTGGGATTGGTTTTTAAGTTCAGAGATTCTGATTTGGTTTTTTATTTTTGGTGCAAACTGTTTGTTTAACTAATTTTCAGTATCTTAATGAATGAAAGTATCTTGAGTTAAAAAAAAATGTATATATGTATATCTATATATTTAAGATAACACAACTTTTTTTTTTTTTGTTAAAGGGCTCAAGATAACACAACTTAAGCCACAATCATTAATACAATTGATATGTAGCCTAGTGAACTGCAGGAATATCAGAATAGATAGAGACGAAACTGATTATGTGATTGGAGAGTGAAAGATATAAGAAATTAAAAGAAAAACAAGTAGTAGTTTTGCTATTAAAAATGAAATTATGAACAATAAAAGATTCGGCCAAGATAGAAGAAAACAGAGAAATTACAAGTGAAAAATGGATGTATAATACATGTATTTCCTACACATTGTATCTTAAACGACTTCTCCATCTTCCTTCAACAGATCTGCTTCAAGCCTTCCAGAAACACAATGATGATTTTAAGAATAATACTATCAAAATCTATCTTAAGTTTTTGCATTTCTTTTGCTCTTTTGCATATCCTGAAATATTTCTTTAAAATATATCTTAAACCTCCATAAATCTTCATTTTACTCTTTTGCATATCCTTAAATATGTCTATTACCACAAAGATCATCAACATCTATCTTACTCTTTTGGATATCCTCGTATATGTCACTACCACAAAGATCTATCAAGATCCATCTTACTCTTTTGCATATACTCGAATACCACAAATATTGGTATTGGTAGCTATATAGGATTAATAAACTATGTTTCTACCATTTGATCAACTAAAACTACGGTTTAGTTGATTTGGTAAAGATTGAAACATAAATCTATATCCCATTTCTACCATATGATCAACTCAAACTACCCTCCGTAATTTTACGGAATAATTTGAGTATCACCATTCGCTTGGAGAGAAAAATCACAATATCATGTCGCTTCAACTTGAAAACAGTAGACCGTATTCCAACGAAACCAAAAACAGAGAGGAGGAGAGGAGGAGACAAGATAGACACATGACTGGTGACAAATCCATTGCAACATCGAAGATAATATCTGCAAAGAAACTTGTCAATCCTAATCTCAATCTCAATCCCAATCTAGAGCTATAAGATACTATGCTGGTTACGCAAAGGAAGGATTAGCTAGTAAAAGTACCTTTCAATGGGACAAGATGGTGAATCAATCTAACAGCAGAATCTGATCTTCGAAACCCATGAATGTAACAGCAGATTAGGATCTTTGAATCCAACACAACTTTTGTGTTTCACCAAAGTGGCTCTTTTCTCGATCTCTTTGTAAGGAATGAGTTACAGATCGTACTTGCAGAGCTGGGCGGCGCTTATGTTTATATTGCTTTTCTTTTTTTGACGTCACGCCTAGGTTTAGGTTTCTGAAGTTGCTAATGAGTGAGTTGGGTTTATATATTAAAATAAAACGTTTCCGTATTGCATTTTTTTCCCCAAAATTGTGACTTGTGTGATTCATGTAGTTTTTGCAATCATTTAAAAAAGTTAAATGTCTTGTCCAAAATTATGAATCTAAAAACATTTTTCCATATAAAATTCTTCTACAAACTACGTATTTTGATAGTAAAATATGGATCTGTTTTAGTGTTAATTATGAAAATAACCAAATTTCGGTCTTAATTGAGAAATTAATCTTGGCCCAGCTTTCTTTAGTAAACAACTCAAACAGGTTAGGTGAAAAAAAAATGAAAAATGTCATCGGATGGTTAGTCTGTTTGACACCGAGCAAAGAGGCATAGAGAAAAAGTTCAGATTGATTTAAAAGCATTGTGGACTATTTTTGGTTAACCTATTTTTTTTTTTTTTAAACCTAATGAGAGTTGGACACAATCAAAATCAAGAGGAAACAGTTTCTGAGGTTTGATGTTTTGCACCTATAGATAACCAGTTAAGCTACTTATCACTGGTAATAAACACAACCATCATTATTATAACAGATAGGCTGAGAGTAGTCTCTATGGTGATGGTTGGGTTCACGTCATGCCCACCTCTAAAAACTGTGTTTGTAGTTATAATGGAAGTCTTTAGTGTTTTCATTTTTCTGAATCTGATCCGCCGTTATTCCGGCGAGTCTCATGTGACTTACATTATCCCTTAACAACCTAAAATCACCACAAACAAAAGTCAATAACTGTTTTAATATTGTTTAAATTCTGTAACTATCCAATTCTCCTACCGACCCTTTTAATGGCTCCCACGTTTCAGTCTTAAATCATTTATACCATCTCTTTCTCTACTTAGACCCATTTAGCTTTTTCTTCTGTTTCTCTGTAACTCAAAACCGTATGAAATTTGAGGAACTTCTCATGGAAACTTCACAGCTACACAGTCACAAGAGACATGAATTAGAGGAAGGGGTAAGCACATTATATTAACTGATCCTAAAATATTTATTCCAATGTAATTACTTAACTAAATTTGAATGTTTGTGTTTTTATGCAGGTGATGCATCTTAAAGAGAAACTAGAGGAAGAAGAAGCAGTGAGTAGAACTCTACGAGCTGCTTTTGATGGCTCTGTTGTTTCTCTCCCAAGTCTCTCCTCATTGTTTCTTCCACCTCAGGCAATACCAATACACATACCTCACAAAATATTAATTGTTTCTTATTGATCAAACAACTAAGAAATTCTGATTTTCTAACAGTTTTCCGAGCTTATACAAGAATTAGCCGTCGTGGAGGCAGAGATTCTCTGTCTGGACCCAAAAATCGAGGAGCTGAAGCTTAAACTGTACTATGAACAGAGACAAACGCAAGAGATGACCGAGCAGAAGAGGACCTTGGCTAGACAGAATCATGTGAGACATAATAGTTTGCCACTAAGATATGATCTTCATCAACGATCTTTGTCACATCACTACCAACGTTCTACACTAGACAATGCCTCAAGTACTCACTCTAGGCTCTCGTTTTCTTATGCTCCTGATTTCTTGGATGCCACTTCTTCTAGTGGCTTCACAGGTACGTAGTTGCTTTTTCAGTACGTTTATATAAGCTGCACAATAGCCTTACCCGGACCGAAAATTTCAAACCAAACGGTAGCAATATTTTTATACTGAACAAACAGTAAATTAAATCAAAACTTATTGTAGCCGAACACAATCCAAAACTCATTAAAAAATTTTAAAAATTAATTCAAATATTATTTAAACCAGTTGTTCATTTGTATTTTTCTGAATTAGAAATTCAAAACAGAACATAACCCAAACCAACCCGGAATTTTTTTTCAAACCGGAAGGAAAAAGTCGGTCTTAGTTTGGTATAATTGTCTCAACCAAAAAAACCAAAAAAAAAAAATGAAAACGAATGTTCACATTTCACTCAAGGTCATAATTTTGGTGCGCAGATGAATTTGATAGAGTAACGAGAATGCAGATGGGGAGAGTAAGGAAGGGGCTTCGACTTGTGGAAGCAAAGACCAAAGACGATCCAAACGAAGTATCCGAACAGCTCATAAACTGTCTCATAGGCATTTACTTGGAACTCAATCAGGTTTCATCAAAGGCCAAAGGGGATGTCACCGAGCTTTCGAGAAGGCCCTCTTCTTGTAGCCGCAAATCAAACACTTATAGTTGTTATCAGAATGCAATGAACTTTGATCCTTATCGCGTATTGGCAGACTCTACCGGAGGAGTCACCAGAGACATTGGCCCTTACAAGAACTTCATCCACATTTCAAGAAGTTCCATTGATGTGACCCGTTTTACCCACTATTGTTCACCGGCTGTTCCACGCCTGAGGTTTTACAAATGATCTCATCAAATAGTATGATTCTTGATCAAATCATTTTATTGAATATCTATGTGTGTTGGCAGTGTTTTGATGGAGAAACTATCAGAGGTGGATTTGAGTTTCTTGACCTACAAGCAAAAACTTGCTTTCTGGATCAATATCTACAACGCTTGTATCATGCATGTACGGAAACATTTCCCAACACAATTTTATCATCACACACAAATTGAACTCAAAAGTTAATTTCTCTGTTTCAATTACAGGCATTTGTTGAATATGGCTTACCTTCGTCGCACAATAGACTACTTACCTTGATGAATA
Organism: Cardamine occulta; assembly: GCA_028015245.1. Lineage (NCBI taxonomy): Eukaryota > Viridiplantae > Streptophyta > Magnoliopsida > Brassicales > Brassicaceae > Cardamine > Cardamine occulta. The sequence goes on along the minus strand of CM051376.1, from coordinate 4,261,754 downwards.
AGGTAGCTTTTTGGATCTAATGTTTTCTTTAATTAAAGAAACTTATCCCCAAACTTTATGATGCTCTTTTTTTTTTTTTGTAGGCTTCACTCAACGTTGGTGGCATAGTCCTCAACGCTTTGTCGATTGAACATTTCGTCTTGCGACATCCTTGTGAACCAGAACATGTAAGTGCATTTCATATCAATTGCTACCTATAAATAGAATCAATTACTACAAGAAGCTAATCAACATCTTCATGAAAGAAGGACTCGCTTGATGAGAAAGAAACTCTCCTGCGACACACTTATGGTTTAGGATATTCAGAACCCAACGTGACATTTTCGCTTTGCCGTGGAAGTTGGTCTTCACCAGCAGTAAGTGTACAAACATAGTTTATCTTGATGAATGAATATTACTCGAGTACTATAATTATGGATGATGATATTGATATTCATGTGCAGCTTAGAGTCTATACAGCAGATGAGGTGGTGAATGATTTAGAAAGAGCAAGAGTGGAGTACCTAGAAGCTTCTGTGGGTGTTTCGAGCAAGAAAAAGATTGTGGTTCCACAGCTTCTACAATGGCACATGAAAGATTTTGCAGATGATATTGAATCTCTTTTGGAATGGATCTATAGTTAGTTGCCTCGATCAGGGAACCTAAAGGGCATGATTATGGAATGTTTAAAGAGAAAAGCAAAAGTTCCTTTTAGCTAAAATGGTAGAGATCCAAACATATGGACACGAGTTTCGTTATCTATTGTCATTGTAAATACGAGGGATCCTTACGTAGAATAGAATACAAATGTTTGGTAACTTCTCTCTCGGATAAATTAAAGAATACAAATGTTTCGTTATCTATTGTCATTCTCGTTTGGTTACAGCTTAAGATAAATTAAAGAAAGTTTCATATTGACAGCTTAAAATAAACGAAACCAATTCAAAATTGTATAATCCAATTAATTAAAAATGTTTGAACAAGAGTAGCAAAATTTTCCTCTTTAATTCCTAAACTAACTTGTTTTTTGTCAACAACATGTATTCTAAGTTTCTAACTGATTTAAATAAAGATGATGACATAAAGCTGACACTTATACAAATAATAATCAATGATCGTACAGTAGTACCAACAATGGAATCAACTGAACAAAGTCAAGAAGTCATGGGTGATAAGTGCGAGTAGATGAGTCAAGCATTCCCACTAATATTTATTTATAAACTGCAAGATTTTACTTCAATGCTTTCATCTAAATCAAACCTTTTTAAAGAGGAGAAATATCAATTATAAAATACTATGGAAATGAATATAAACTTTAGCTAAATTTGTAAGTGGACAAGACTCGTTCCGTTCATATCACCAAAAAAGAAAATTGAATAGGCGGACTTGTGGGACTTATGTTATGTTTGCATCAAATGCTGTCGGAAATACTTTTATTACCCTTTTGTTTAATTCATGGGTCAAAAATCAATCCCACTTATTAAAGGCTTTTAATAGACGAATAGCCATTGAATGATTCTTGTTTCTCGTTCTACTACACTACCAAATCTAAGTGGGATCCCCGTGGACCTAACACTAACATGCATTAACTTCATTCTTAAGAGAAACAGTTTTGTAATGGCTAGTTAGAATAGAACCAGGAGATTAGTATATAGTAATCATAATACAACCATGTTTTAGATTATAAGAAATTATACGTTACAACCCAACCATGTAAATACTTTAATAGCTGCGGGCTGTTACAAAATTTTCTCACAGCCACTTCAGCTACTCACTTTCTCACTTTCCTTTTCCCCCTTTATAACACCAACTCACAATTAAAACACCAAAACCCCCCAAAAAAAAAAGAACATTTAAAAAAGAAAACACACACAAAAGTCAAAGATACTTTCCCCTCATTTTTCTCTACTTTCCATATATATAATTTAAAGGAAAAAGAAAAAGGAGGAATGGCGAAATTAGCGGAGAGATTTCTTCTGTCTCGAACCACTTTAATTTTCGGTTTCCCCCAAATTTAGTTTCTCGAAACTTGCTTAAACCCTGAAATTCTTCCCGACAAAGGTTTGACCAAACTGCCAGTTAGAAGGAACTATGTTCCACGAAGTAGATGTTCTACGGTCACTGCCTGTGACGCGGAAGGAGAGTGACTGACCAACCAAAACAGCATTAGACTGCCAGTTTTGGCCCCAGTTTCTGCTCAAACTCATCCAACCAGTCCGTGACCCTTTCACACTGGTCCTCACGATGTCTCCTGCTCCCGCCACGTTAGTGATCAGAACCAAGTTAAAGTAACGGTGACCGTTGATTGTGAACCTTATTCCTCCTCTCTTTCTACATGGCACCCTACAAAACAACCAACATTTCACACTCGTTTCAGTACGTGTTCAAAAATTTCATACCAAGTATTGATTAATTTGTGCATTAGAGACACCAAATAAACGAAAATCAGAGTTGCATTTATTTTATAAAATATCATTAAAAAATCTGATAGCACATAGAAAGAAAGAAAAAAACTTCGAACTAAAACAGAGTATTAAAATTTGTTTTTCAAGACGACTATAACTAAGAAATATTCAACTATTGGTGTAAATATCTAATAGTAAGTTAAAAAGGTCAAATAGAGAACAAAAATGTTAAAAATGCCCTCCACTAATTGTTTTTAGCCTATCTAAAAAATTCGATAATTGTGGTCTTATTGCTAAGACCCTAAAAATGTAAACAAGATGGGTACCTGCGGTATGAGACGGGGACAATGCCGGCGCGATATTGAGCAATCTTGAGGAAGACAGGCATGGCTAGGTCAAAGTGCTCACGTGGCGGGTTGCACCATCCTCCGTTGTCGCTAGGTTGGGCCAAGTTTGGTGGGCAGAAATTAGTTGCGGTGATGAGGATCGAAGGACTACCTGAGTGGCACCATTGAGGGTCGTTGGCGCATTTTAGCTCAAAGCAGGCTCCACAACTCATACCGTTGTTAAAAAGCGCCGTGCTCAAAGCAGCCGTGTTGGTCCCGTAGCCTTGGCTGTAAAGGTTCCCGTAACCACAAGCTCCTCCTGTAATTAAACCCATTTTGTTAAAAAAAAATTAAAATTTAAAATTAACCATTTCTAAGTGTATATGCTCTGTTTTTGTGGACTAACCCATAGTGCCGGAGGCGTCGCTACCACCGTAAAAAGTGGCGTGTGCATTTTGCCATGCGCCACTGGAGTAAATGCCGGGGATTCTAGCGTCGGCGAGACTAAAAAGGACAAATGTAGTAAAGAGAATTGCTAGTTTAATAGCCATTTTTGTTACAAAAAGGTTTCTAAATTACTATGAGGGTGAAGAACAATTAAGGGTAAAAGAGAAAATGAAGAAAGAACAAGAGCGCTTTCGAGCTTGCGCTCTTGTATAAAGAAGAGTTAGGTTTTGTTAATTGGAAGATGAGGATGGTGGAAGAAGGAGTGAGGTTCGGTATTTATGGAGGGAAGGAAACTCCAAAGTTAGAGTAAGAGAGAGATTGTGAGATATTATTGGCTAAGTGTTGATTTCTTTTGTCAAAATTTAAACTTTAAAAATAGATTACTAATTCTACGTAAGGTGGAGGTAGGTTTGTAACCGTTTTGTCATGTTTTTTAATCTAATATAAAAAAATTTATAGATAATGATTATACTAAAAAATGTTTATCTCATTGATTTCTATATCTAAAATTATGTGACTTAGAAACTTAATGCTAAAAACTTTCGACAAAAGAATACCGAGTTGACTTTCGTCTTTCTGTGATGCATTTCATACTTAAGATGAGCTTTTTTGATGTTTTATGCAAATTTATATTATGTTTGCTTTGCTGACCAAATGTAAACATTTTGTCTTTTGACTCTGCTCGTTTTTGCACTTCTTTACTTGCGGCGGGTAATCTAATTCAAAGGTGAATTGTCTTATGCAAATAACATGAATTTCCCTTGCATATCTTCTCCTTTTTTTCCTCGAATTCTATACTAATTATATATATCAGAAATAGGTCTTCATGGTAATACATGATTTCATATATTAGCATAAGTACATATCATGATTTCCACTCTTATAATCCTGAAGTAAAAAAATATTTTTTATGCATACATTTTTTTAATAAATTTTGGAATCTAGAAAACCCAAAAGACAATTTCTATATTTTATCAAAAAAAAACAAAATTTATATATATTTTAAGGGAGATCGGCAGGTGTAAATATTGATATTCAATTTTCCTTAAATCTATAATAACTGTTCACACAAGTATCTAAATGTGTGGTAAGTTCAGATGTTATTTCAGTGCTACTAACTCCAACTCTAAAATTTATTATTTGGAAAGGGATGATTTATGCTTTATAAATTAGCTACAAATATTATGAAATCTAGTCCAAAATCTAAGAAGGCTAAGAGAAAATATCCGAAAATTCCTGATTATCAAATATATCATACAATAAATGTAAGCTTTATTAGTTATAAAAGAAACAAGTGTGAGTTTAATTACTAGTAATATCATACAATAAATGAAGCTTTATTAGTTATAAAATAAACAAGTGTGAGTTTAATTACTAGTAATTGGGTTTAGAAAAAGGGAAAGAAATATGTGGTTTGCTTAAAAATCAAGTTGGAGCATCAATCACGACGGATTTTGCTAAACTCAACAGTATCACCATCATTACTTCTTTACCCTTTTTTTGGTCCTTTAACGCTTTTTCTATTTTCATGCATGGTTGATGGTACTATTGCCACTATATTTTTTCCTAAATTCAAAAAACTCACATTTATTTGGATCGGGGTGTAGAGTAAAATAAATGTAATGTCTTCCTAGTATTCGATGTTTAAACTCATAATCTAACCCGACGCCCGTAAAGCATTGTTCCGGATTCAACCGATTGAGCGATTCCGGATCAGTTACCACTTTTCTAAGAATACATCTTTAGTTTTGCCAAAAAAATATATATATATTAACCTTGATTTATGTTTCGAAACAAAATTTTAAATTTCTTTGTAGTTTTTCTTTATCGATTGCCACCAAATATTTACCTCCAAATTCAAGATATTTCACTTTCGGAGGTAGTGAGAGACTCCCACTTACATAGAAGAAAGTGAATTTTTTTTCATTGTATTAGAACAAGTTTCAAAATAAGAAAAGAGAAAAAAATAAAAGGGGGACCCAAATTGTCCGCATTCATCGGGCCACGTATTGCGCCGTGCATTAGCCGTACGTAAAGTGATACACCAGACCCGACTCGTTATCTCTCGGACCTATTCGGTCAATGTTTATGTCATGAAACTGTCAAATATTTACATTTAAAGAGCAAGCTTTGTCCACTTCCTAGTTCTCACGTGAGAAAAGTCAAAGCTTCATATCTCCCTCCACTCCACCATTCAACTTACTTTAGAAAAAGTATTACGAATATGGATCCAAGAAATAAATAAAAAATATTGAATTATAAACATACCTAGTTAGTAGTTAGTTTGAAAGCTTAAGAAGTAATAGACGACTTTTAGTTTTTTTTTTCTATTTATTTTCAAATCAGCTTAATTCATAATTGAATTACAGCTCTAAACTTCTAGTAATTAGCTTTTGTAATTTTGTTTTTTCCTTGTTGAAAAAGAGACATGCACACACTAACTTTAATCTTTATGCATCGGCGCGCCACTATTATAAAAAACATCAAAACCTAAAGTAATATAAAATTAGAATACTATCAATTTCAAGTTAATATCGTTAGTTGCCCTAATTTTAAAAGTAATAGTAAAATTCAGAAAATGAAATAAAAACGAGAGAAATGTTTCAAGTTGATAATAATTGGAAAAAGAGGAAAACAGTTAGAGGCGGTGACTGTGAGAACAGGTTGTCAAGGAGTAATATGGCGATGACAAGGCATATCTATGCACCAACCAGATCTTCTTGTATCTGCCACATCACTACAAATCTTCTTATATCTGCCACGTCAGCCCAATCTCAATCTGTGCCAGCTTCTCACTTTTTTATTTTTTCTGTTTGATGTTTAGATTGAAATTCTAGATCGATGGATTTGTTTGGTTACCGACTATTTAATTCTTCTCTTCCTCGAGGCGATACGTGGACATATGGTTGGTTACATATTAAGTAAATGTGAACTGCATAAATACTACATTTGTCTATATATATTTGGTTATATACGTGCATCATGTTTATGAACTCAACTTATTGCTGTTTTAACAAAATGTTTATGAGGATAGATTTTGGTGCAAAAATGCGTTTACCCCTAATTCAGGATACCAAGGCAAAATTGTTAATATGTTTATGTGGTGATCAGGTAATTAAGGATGAGTCTTAAGACGTAAACTTGTAGAGGTTTTGGATTGATTATACTTCAAACAAAGTTGGTGTAGGACTGTAGGTGTACATAGCTATTAGATACCCAAATAATTTATCTAAAATAAATTTTGGAGAGTTTCTACCAAACATATGTTCACTTCCGGATTAGTCGGATTTTTGACTCGGACACCATTGTAAGTAAAAATATATTATATGTTTAATTTGTGTAATCCCAAACTAATCACAAATATTTTAACTGAAAGTAAACTTTATATACATTAGCAAAAACAAAAGAGTAGAATTTATGTATTTTTAATCCTTTTTTGGGTTTTAATAACATGCAATATACGGATGTTACCTTTGAAAATATGTAAAACTATATTAAATATATTTAACAATAAATTTTAGTAAAAGAAAAAAACATATTTGACGGCCCTTACGATATAACTTGTATAAAAACAAAAAGTATCTCTTAGAAAAGTAAAAATTTTGGTGGTTGGTTTAGTTGGTTTGTATTTTAGATCGGACATAGGACAACTACGCTAATATAAATCATAGTACCAACTACCAATATTAGCAAAATATGCAATATGAGAACCATATATAAATTCAACTTAATCCCGGCCACGTGGTGGTAAAAGTAACATTTTTCAGAATTATTGTATACAGGCCTCTATTATTTATATGTACATCCAAAATACACATGCACGCATAGAAGCTTAAGAAGACTTTTATCATGAGAATACAAATGCACTTGCATGTGAATTGAGTATCTACCACTCCTCTCCCAACGAATTCACGTCTTTACATTTATTTCGTTTCAGCATAGTCATAGAACATTAGTAATGTTTATTTTTTATATATAAAAACCCCTCGTCCTTATTTATTTTAACCCATTTTTTCTTACAAAATAGCTTTCAAACTAGATCATAATTAATACATGTATATATGAATAAAACAATGTGTATCTACTTCTGAATGACATTTTAAAATTGTTTAAATTCAGCATGACGGTCTTGCTCAATAATGGCTATTATTTTACCATATAATATGAGCAATGTGAGTGTTCATTAACAAGCTCATTACATACTTAAGCGTAAAACAAAAGTACGTGTAGATTGCTAATTGAGCTACATTCAAGCAACCCATAAAATCATTACCAAACTATTTTATTAGTGTAATTATAATAACCGTGCATATAATAATTGTGTTGTTGAAATATATATATATATATATAATTATTTCTTCAGTGATCCGACATACCATTTAAAAAATATATATATATATATATATATATGAGAATGAAAAATTCTTTATGCCCTGCCAACTATTTGGGCGAGTTAAAAACATCTAAAATGCTATATTTTCCACATATATTGTTGGTGGTTTACATCTATTTTATTTTCACTCTCATTGAACTGCATACAGTCGATAGTATGTAAGACTAAAGAGTAAAACCTACTCAAATTTAGAAATTGAGAACAATTGGAACATCATCTTATAGAGAGGTGGGGACATGAATAATGAGTTGAAGTAAGTGGGAGTAAGAGAATTTGTAATTGCCTAAAAAGGTAATTGAGACCACACATGCTATGCCCACAACCACATAGCAAGAAAGATTCCCCTCTGAAAGCTAGCAATAAAAACAAGGAGAGCTACAGTTATATTTTCTTCCTTCAAAAACTGCAGTTTTACACCGACAACCAAAAAAAATGTTTATTATTTTATTCACTGTTTACATTTTATAATTTATAGTTTACTTATGTTAGATTTTAAGGTTAAAACTATAAACACATCATTGAAATGTTAAATGTATTAAAATTTTCACTTATTTACTAAAGTTGAGAGTTGAGAGTATACTTTCCATATTATTTATTTTCGATACTAAATAAATAAATTGACGATTTTGAAAAAAATTAGTGCTAGCGATATTTTTACTGCGCATGGTAATGAAGGAAATAATTAGTGCTCGCGATAAGGAAAGCGAGAATGCATTAACAGTAGTTTACAGCGACTTCAAATCTTTAATGGAAATTTTGGGACAGGCTATGGTTACACATTGAGTGTCTGTGTCTAAAAAATAAGTGCGTTCCTTTGAAACCACCACGTGACGTCATTAGAACACAAAAAAAAAGAAGGTAAAATGGCAAACACGTCATGTAGAGATTGGTGGACAGATGACTTAGTAAGTTAGTATTAAAATAAAAAGGGTTTATGCAACAATGAATTTGAAATCATCGTAGATTTGATAAGTGTTTAGTTGATCATCGCACTAATATAGGTTTCCTCGCGCATGCTGCCTAATTTGAAGCTCTAGCAAGGAAAAAAATAAATCGATAGCGTAATCAACCATTTAATAAAATCCCTTAATTTAAGGTCAAGGGATTGGACCAAAAAGGACCATTGCTAAATTTATGTCTCCCCTTTACATGCATCGATGTCTCGCACTCATGCTGATTAGGCTTTACGCAACACTCTCTTTTTGCCAAAGATTAGATCCCAAGTTTTGTCACGCAAAGCAAAATTTGGAATCCTATATATCTGTTTCCTTTTTTTTTTGTTGGTTTAAAAATATATATCTGTTTCACCTTTTTCATTTCATTGGATTCCTATGTATTTTATATGTGTACTTATATGGGTAACAGCTGATAAATAATTTCTAACATTGTGTTTATTTGTATCAAGTTTTGACCCTATATTGTTCCTCTAGTAATTATTTGTTTTTTAATGATACCATATATATTGTTCCTCTTGAAATTCTACGAAGTGAGTGATTGACCCTTTAATTTGGGCTACTGGCAAACTGACACTGTTATATATAGTACATGATACCACTTGTTTTATTTTTCTCATCAGTCGATGTTTTTTTTTTGTCTAAAGCCGGAAAGTTTTGAACTCCGGCTCCAATAAGACAATAACAGTTTTATTTAACTGGTTATATTAACCACGTACACTGGTATCAGTACAGTAAATGACTTTAAATTTCAGTATTACTAACAATAATATCTGGATAATTTATATTACGAAATGTGAGCACGTACGACGGTGTTGCTTAAGAAACAAGCCAAGTTATATAGGACATTTGCTTTATCTTGATTCTTGAAAAAGTCCCTATCAATAACTTAACCTCCATGAAGATATCTTTTACAGGTTCATTTAAAAAAAAAAACTAAGATTCTAAAATCCCAACATCACCTTTGTTCTCATTTCGTTTTTGTTTGACATTTTGAAATAGTTTTGTTCTTTGTTTTTTTTGTTCTCTTTTGTTTTGTCAACCAACTGAATACTGTTATTAATATCAGTTAAACGGTAGAATGAAAAAGTTTGAAAGGCAATTTAGAGTTATTTAAAGATGAATCAAAGAGGATGGAGCAAGCTTGGATGTTTCAGAAGATGCTTTAAAGCTGTGGTCTTTCTCCAGACTGAACAGACTCAATGCATATATAGTTGTGTAACATCTCTAATATCTAATTTTAACCTATCGGCACACACCACCTACATAACCTGTCGACAGGTTTATTAGCCAAGTTAAAATATTTTAGAATGCATCCATTAATCCTAACTTGTCATAGGTGTCCCAAGTTATAGGGTAAAATATAAAGTCCATCCAATATATTATATTTATACTATAGGAAGAACGATCATAATTAAGAGATGACACTGAAATCTATCCAATTAAATTTTTACATGTCATTAACATTAAGAAATAACAAAGCATTTGAAAATAAACTAATCCAGATGCATCTATGGTCTAAGTATGAAGTTGTATATGGCTTTGGGTGTAGACAATTGTTTGGTTTAAGCGTGTAAAGTTTTAGTTTAGTTACTCTCTTTTCAGGTACTTTCATGGTACAATGCGGGCATATATACATGTAGTTTTTTTTGTTCCATCTAATTTCTTTATTAATTAGCAACCATAATCATCATACATATATGTAGTTTTAAAAAGACATATCCCTGAGTAAAATCCTTATGGATCCTTGAACTCTATCATGTAAGTAGTGGTTTTAGGAATTCAATTTAGGGTTGGTTAGCTGAGGCAAAAGAGTATGGGCTACGCCCATTTGGTTGACAGCTTAAGCCCAGTGGGACAACTCTAAGGAAAGTCATAATAAACTATTAATTTAAAGTTTTTTAATCTCTGACCAAAAATGAAAAACCAAAGCTTATATATGGACAAATCAAGACCAATGCTTAGACCTACTACGACTGTTGAAAATTGATAGTGTATTGTTTTAAATGGGCTAAAACAACAACACATATTAGATAGTAAGATGATATGTTCTGGATTAGGTTTCTCTTGGATCTTTGGTGTTGTTCACTCCTGACCAATTTCTCGCTGTTGTGAATTGCGATAGTTATTAGTCTATAATTCATATTGCTATCGCACGAAACACATGAAACCCAATCACAATACGTGAATCAAATTTTTAGTAGGAATACGGTTGTGTTTAGTTTTCTTTATTAATGGGTTACCTTCAGTTTAACCAAGACAAACCAAACTCATCACAGTTATGCATCTGATTCTGAAATCAAATGAGATGCTGCAATTGAGGTGACATATTTTCTCAAATAACCAAAAAAAAAAAAGGATGCTGTTAATATTTCTTAAATTTATCATATTAACCTCCTAACGGTCAAACGAAAGCTCATTTGTCGAGATTAGTCTTTCCATACTTACTTAGCTTTTACCATTATTACGATTCACATGCATGAACATAGGCGTATTAAAGGTGAACTTCACTTTATAATGTAGTACACTATTCTGATATTATCAATTGGAAAAAGAAAACAAAAACTGTGAAATTATACTCAAAAATATAAAGAATAAGAACACATTTTCTACGTAGTGAGATTAAAATGCTATCCAAAGAGAACACATTTTATTTCATAGACAGTTATTTATGTTAGGCTTTAATTTGAGGCATTATTTGTGATATTGTGTTTGCGGAATTTTGATTGCATTACATATGAAAGAATGTAAAAGATTGAATACCTGTTATTAATTAAAAAGAATTAAATAAAAACTTCATAAAAAATGGAATATCTCGTGGCCCTTTTTTATCCATCGGAGTCTCGTGTCAGAAATTGCATGTGATGAGTATTAATATTCCCATTCGTTCAATTCTTTATTTTTGGTAAAAGGATTTGAACCCATGTTATTTTCTTTCACGCATCATTGATATTCACATTCATGCTCACATTTATTTTCTCTATCTTTTCTTTCATCACAACATAAATTCTTACCCCAAATTTAATGTTGAGAAATCAAAATGTAATTCCTTGTCTATTTTATGCAGTTTTATGATTTTATCTTTGGTGACTGTACCTCTAAAGATATTGCTTTCTCTAGTGTAACGTTACCAAATATATCTTCTCGGTCGTATTCAGTTCGACTTTTTCCTGTTATATATGCTAATGCTAAGACTACTAAACGTTTGAGTCTTTAACATCAATAAGCTTTATTTTCAATAGAAAAAAAAAACATCAATAAAGTCGCTTTGTAAGTTATGTATAGAGAGATTAAAAATTGTTTGAAAAAATTCATAGAAATTGAACCCGACCAAAGGTTAAGGTGGAACTAGGGATTGAAGAAGATATAGTTAGCACGTGCTTTGAGTTTGCAGATTCTCTTCGTGCAAAAGTGTGAGGAGAAGTTTGACCGTTGACCAAAAAAATGGCGCCGGTAAGCGGGCTAAGTCGGTCCCTTGCGATACTCGAAACCTCGCTTTCACACATCTCTACAGACACGTGTAAGTGGTCACGCCCACCTGTTAGCCGCACGTGCCTCAACGTCGCCGCAAGAAGAACCACACCGATCTCTTTGACCTCTGCTTTGTTTCATTTTGCTTCATTCTTTATTATCAGTTTCACCATTTTTTTTTTGACGTTTTGCAGTTAAAAACTCGAGTGGAGGATAACGGACTAAGATCATCTCCAACAATGAACTTTATTGAGGGGAGTTGATCTTTAAAATGAAGTTTTAAGAGTGCAGTGCTCCAACAAAAAAACCTCAAATTTGAGGTTTAATTTTTTTTTAATTGCATTTTAGTCCTTACTATTAACAACCAAGAACTAGTTTTAAAGATAAAACTTTCATAAATAAATATAAACATACATATAAATTACAAACAATAATAATAAATAAAACGAGACATAAAAATATAAAATTATATATATATATAATAACAAAATTACATAAAATTACATTTAAATATCAAATTACTCAACAAAGTTATTTCCATAATATTCCCAAATATAATCAACCAAAGCATTTCGAAGCTCCTAAAAATTACATTTTTGTTTGTTATTTTATTGTATTTATATGATTTTATATATATGTGATAATTAAATTTATAAGGAAATATTAGAAATAATTAAAGTTAATAGAATAATTTGTGAGATTTATAAATTATAGGGACTGAAATGCAAATTTAAAAGGTAAACTTCAAATTTGAGGTTTTGAATAGTGAAACCTCAAAAATGAAGTTTTAATGATCTGTTGGAGTAGAAAAAACTTTAAATTTAAAGTTTTGAAGGCTTGTTGGCGATGTTCTAAGAGAAATGTGCATAATAATTGATGGCTAATCATGGAGATTTTGGGTGGTAAATGGTTTAGAGTAGAATGCAAACGTTTTCACTATCTCAATGAAAATTTGAATTTTTTTACTTATTACATTCTTTTGCATAGGTTTAGGTATATTAATAGTATATTGGAAGATAATTTGAGAAATTATGTAGAGATAGAATTAAACATGTTTACTCTATGATCAGTTTACCGCTACGATAGATGGATGGATATATGGTGTTAATAATGCTGTGTCAAAAGGTTAATAATGCTGTGTCAAAATTTCCTTTTGTCATTTTTATTCAACTGATATCTTGTCATTTTTCCAGTTTCTCTAATGTTGTAAGCTTCGATAGGTAAGTTTGTTAAACAAAGCTGTTAAACTTCTGTAGTAAGTGTGAAACAGTGGTAAAAATGATAAAAATGGTAAAAATGATTAAATAAAAAAAGACAGTTAAACAATGATTATGATTGGCCGAGCATTTTATCATGCAGTGAGGTATACTTGCTTCAGCATCTTCGGCCACTTGTGGTCTATGAATGTAAACAAAAAAATAGTTACGATTGATATTATTATAGTAATTTTTAAAAAATAACATCAGATAAATTAAAATATAATATAGTTTTTTAAAAAATAACATCAGATAAATTAAAATATAATATAGTTTTTTAAAAAATCTTAAAATAATAGTATAATTAAATATTTTATTAAAAAAACAACAAAAAATCCAATTGCTAAATCCGTTTTTGTTTGTTGAGTGGTTAGTACCTACCTATTAATTTCTTTTCAACCATCTTTTTTTTTTCGCTTCTCCAAACTGCATTTTTGATTGACAACTTTTAAAATGGTATAATTCTTGCGGTTAGATATTTATCGATCAAACCCAAAATAAAATAGTTCTTGAGAAAACATTAACATTTTGTTTTAGGAGAAATGTCCATGAAATCTACCCGTGAAAATAAAATAACAAACAACAAGAAAAAGAAAAAGTGAGTTTAAAATACAGACGTCGCATCCTTTGGATTGATAGATGACACATTTTGGATGTACGCGTTTATGTATGTATCTACTTCTGGCGTGTAGTCAATCTTGAGGTCATTTACATATCTCTTCTACCTATTTTTATTTATAAACCCAGAAATTTAAGAGAATTCAGCAAACTTTGTTTTGTCTGTAGCGCATATATGTATTTATATTACACATATTCATTTCTATAAAACGGGATAAACGTTTTAAAATGTGATTTCAAGTTAGGTGAAGTGTGAATAATTCTCTAATGAAGCATCATTTGATTGTAATCATCAACGTACATAAAGATAGATGAAAAACTTTGTATACAAAGAGTATATATTTTTACTCTTTTCACTGGTGTTATTGTTTCGTCTTTTTTGATAGGATTTTTTCGATAACTTGTCGTTTTTGGTGGTACGTTCAGTTCTTTTGCTAAAGTTTTCCAGATTTTACTATTTACCAATGAGCCGTTTCTAAATTTGTAGAATCTGGGATTATGAAAAATCTGTTCTGGAAACATAATATGATTTGATTGAGATTAGTTAGGTTTTTGTATCAATTACAACTTACAACTGGGTGACTAAGCATAAATCCTCTTCTTTTTTTTTTTTTTTTTTTAAACTAAATCCTAGTATTAATTGCTTTAACAACCAAGTCTCCCTTTATTTTATCCAAAATATTCTTAAGTTAATCTCCAATTCATGAAGTTGGGCTCTAAGCCCAATAATATTGGTCATCCACTACCGTTATGGTTCGAGGAACACAGAAAAAACAAAAAAAAATCTTATTAAAAAGGAGGAAATTACGGGAGAGAAAACCCAAAAAGACGAACGAGAAAAGAAAGAAACATCAAAGTCAGGCAAAAATAGGAGCACTGAAATAACCAAACCAGATTACTACAGCTCCATGTGATTTCACATCATCTCCTTCGTCTTCCTCTTCTCCATTTTTTTTTCTTTTGATTGTATGATTCTAAATAATAAATAAATTCACCGCAGTAAAATAAGTTAGATAAAGTTTCATCAAGCAAAAGAGATTCGTAGAAGTTCTTTAGTTATATACTTACAAACACATAAATACCGTTGCTAGAAATTGATTTAAAATGATTCCTTTGTTGTTGGTGCTAATATTAATTGATCTGAGTAAGTAATTAACAGTTATAGGTGCAGAGAGACTGAGATATGCTTTGATGCATTAAAATCCCCTCTTTCACTCTTCTCTACTCTACCCAACTTTTTCTTCCCCTTTTAAACTTCTGTTATATTTCTATTTTTTAATATATATATATATATATTTTTATATGTATATCCATATTATTTTAATATATTTTCCATATTATTTTTAATATATATTGAAATACAAAAATCGCAAAAGCTACTTTATTTTTAACATTGTTGGGCAAGACCGTAGGAGTATCGTTATATGCTCATCGACGATTACTTTTATAATAGATCAGCTAAAAGTTTACGATTCATGATTTCCCTGTTTAAAGTAATAATAAGAAAGAAAAATATCTCTCACAAAACATTTGTTTGTTGAGTTTTAGGAAATACACGACTACTATTGTCATG
The DNA here is from genome assembly GCA_028015245.1 of Cardamine occulta. Taxonomy (NCBI): domain Eukaryota; kingdom Viridiplantae; phylum Streptophyta; class Magnoliopsida; order Brassicales; family Brassicaceae; genus Cardamine; species Cardamine occulta. The sequence continues at coordinate 4,246,333 of CM051376.1, read as the reverse complement.
GTTTTCTAATAAGAATTTTATTTATCAAAATTAATATTCGTTCAAATATAAATTACATACTAGGTAAAATAAGGTTTTAGACAAGGGGTTCCTTACACTCCTAAGTGTTTTATGATTTAACATCTCCTATTGTATTGAGATTAGGAATAGTTTTACTTTTTATGTAGCCGAAAATACTTTGGATTCGAAATAAAAATCGAGATCACAAATTACATTGTCATTAGTTTCCTTGTTAACATTGGGGACATTAAAGCCCTAGGAAAAAGGTTAGATTTTTTTTGTTAAATGTTTTGAGCCAAACCAAAAAAAGGGTTTGTTTACCCAGCTAGTTCCATTGTACTAGCCTACATTGTACCATGCAATTTTGTTAAAGATAGAAACCATCAAAAACAAAAAATCGGGTAGATGAATATCCCCATAAATTAATAATGAATAGCGTATCATTACCTTTTCTCTCTACGATTCTCGCTAGATATAAGTTGGATTACGTAACATTAACAATATTTCGCTAAAACTTCGTAATTAGTTAGGAGATTTCCCCTATATATATATGATTAAATAAGGTAGTTATTTAGACAAATTCCTAATAAAAAAAGAAAAAAACGGTAATGGTGGGGCAATCGAGGCAGAACAAGGCCCCGGGCAATACCGACTGCCACAAGTCTCTGCATCCTCTTCTAATTTTATATTTATCACGAAAACAGACAAAATAATACTACAAAATAAATATATAGATTTGGAGAAAATTACTTCTGATTTATTTTTTATTTTTGTAGATCGATATATGTTTCTAAAATATCCATTATAATTTATATAAATACAGAACCCTAACTCTCTTTTCCGTTGCTGACTCAACAAAATCTCCAAACTCCGAGAAAATCTCCAAATTCCCAAGTTTGTTTATTTTATCGCTCAATTCCTCACAAACTCATCAATTTCCAACGAGCCTCAGAAGAAAAAAAGAGAGAGAAGATTTATCCTTTTTCTTGGTGAGATCACACAGACACAAAGTATCTGAAATCTGAGATCTTAACATCAATGGCGTCGTCGTCAAGCCTGACTCGATCGGGAAGAGCGCCGCAATTCCATCTAGACGAGAAGTGGAAACTGTCGAAGAAAGAAGGCGGCGCGTCGAGGATCACGCGCTCTTCATCAACATCTTCTTCTTTCAACGGCAAGAAGAGACAGAAACAGGGGAGATGTACTTTTACGAGGAAGTGTGCGAGATTGGTTAAAGAACAGAGAGCTCGTTTCTACATAATGCGTCGTTGTGTAATCATGCTTATTTGCTGGAGAGATAATTACTCCGATTCTTAAAAAAAAAAAACCAAACACAAGTCTCTCTCTGTTTCTTCATCTATGTTTTTTTAATTTATGTGTGGTGAAACCAAAGTAGATAGATATACATGTACATAAAGGGTTCTCTATGTTCTTTTGGTTTCTGCTTCTTTAGATCAAATATTAGATTTGTTGTTTGGTTTTTGTTTGAGCCTATGATTCTGCTTAGAGATCAGTTTCAGTGTGAATAAGTTTTTTCAGGAAAACAAAAAAAGAAATTGTAAAATAAGTTAACAAGTACAAAATAGTGAATTAGATTCGTCTTTTCGACTTTTTGTGACGATTTGTTTTGTTTGATACTCTTTTTTTTGGATTTTTTCATCTTGTTGTTCATTAATGATATACAGTGATAATGTCGATGATGAATGTGGCGTTTGTATCTCTCTAGAGTCTAGAGGTAGAAAGAGAAAAAGATTCCATTGGAACTGTTACGTTTAAGCTATGTGTGGATCTTGTGTTCTTAGTCTGACAAAGTTATTAGTTTTTCTCTCTTTTTTAGTTTTAAATTTTAATCAGTTATTATCATTTTTACATATTAGTAATATTAAAACTCGCAGTCAAGCTCTCTTGTTTATGCGACGATATAAAATTTAATTTATTGAATTGTTAATATTAGTGAGACTAGGCAATAATTAGACTTGTTCAAATTCGAGCGTGTTAAATATGATTACGACTTTCTTAGTTTCTTTGATATTTCTATAATACTACTACGAGGCTTTATAAAATAGTTTTCGATTAGTGCCATTTCGTCGCTGATTAAATTGGTTTTTAAATGGTAGTATTTGATGTTGATTGGGTAATATTGGAGGCGAATTTTTCCTTCTCAAGAAAGGACGAATGTTGGAGGTGAAATTTTCTTCTCATTTAAGGAAGAATCACAGAAAAACACGTCGCAAAAAGTCTAGCTTAATTCTTTATTTTGTTTAGATATTATTTGCATCTTGTTTTATTGATTTTATTGACCTTCATTTTACCATTGTTTAGGCTTAACTATAGAAATCCGATGTCAACCAAACCCAAATTAAAACACTAATTGTAGAGAAATCTAAATTTATTAAATAAACAATACTTCACATTGAAACTAACAGCTGGGTTTCTTGTAGTTTCTTACCATGGGCATCTCTGCAATGCAGAGATATCATATGCATCTGACTCCTTTAATACTAAATTTGTATATTTGTGTACATTTCTAACCTATATGGCTTATATACTGTATATCGTTATTTTGAAAACAAACAAAAAAAAGAGCTGCATTTGAATAATTTATTTACTACCGACGCTGTTTATTTCATTATTAAATTGACCGGTAATTAATTGAGACATTAACTACATATGATTTGGTACCAGATCAGTACACGATGTAAGTCAGTCCATTTACGATGGAGCTTACCACTTTAGCCTATTGGACTTTATAATAACGCTAAAAATCGATATATCAATATGATTGTTACCGAAATAAAATGACGTATACTGTTATGACAACTGAGGTCGTTGTAGAAACATAAGACTGTATATTATTTGGGAAATGTACATTTGAACCGAACCAATTATTTCACAAGATTAATTCAGAAACCAAAATTTAATATCGCCTTATTAAAACATATTTTATAAAATAGTATATTTTATCAGTCAAATATTAATTAAATGATTTGTTTAGGGATTTATACTGATATTTATTAGGTATTGTTATCACTTTTGTTTTTACCCAGATCAAAAAGAAATAGAGACTAATTTACCCAAAAGAAATTTGTTTGTTTGGATTTAGGAATTAAAAAATGGCAACTCTAAAATTGAGATATTCTCCATTTTTTTTTGTTCTCCGACGAGAATTGCAAATAATTGACTGCATGTGCTTATATATGAGATAAAATTTCTTTACAAATAAAGGCGAGTGCTGCTTTATATGGGATAGAATTATGTAACGTTTTATGCAATATCTTTCAAAGTATATATGTGTTACATGTAAACACTATTTTTCAAAAAAGAATATTCCATTGAGGAAATATTTTTTAAAAAGGCAACGAAAAAGCGTATATTAGCCATCCCCACAAATCCAAAGGATATTTGTGTAATGATTATGAATCCAAGGGATATTTGTTTAATGATTATGAAATGTTTGATTGTTCATTAGCATGCTTAAGTTAGATTATTATAGACATATCCGGAGTTCCGGACAATTCCAGTTGACTCTCTTTATTCTCTTGTCACTTTTGTGGCCGTCTTGTTCGTTTTATTATATCGATAATCATTGATCGATTATCAATTTACTATTCTAATTTAGTTATTTCTCATATCAAAACTAATGAAAAATGTAACTAATGCGCGTTTTCCACCGGAAGACAAAACAAATATAGATGTGAGTCCTCTTTAGCAGTACTAATTAACTACTAAGTATGAAATGCAACTCCATGCAATATAAACAGATTCTGCTAAATTCCAGTCATAATCAAATGGTATTATATTTAACCTCACACATGATATGAAATACAAACTATATTTCCTTTTCCGGGTTATATAATTTTTTTTTAATTATACTATTAGTCCTTAGATGTGTCTAACTTTTTTCTGGAGCTATATAACAGAACTGACCGAGTCTTAATTAGCTATATGAGATGAAAACAATATATTAAAAAAAGAAGGCCGGAGGCCAATCCAAGGTCTAGAAGATGGGTAAACTCGATCCAAAATCATTCTTTGACATAAATACAAAAATAGGCATTAGGGTCCATGTTTGGTCAACAATCACATCCGTGACCGTGACACGCAAGCCTGAATAACATTAATACTAGAGACAAATGATCCAAATGATGAGAAGTAGGGACAAATGATCCAAATGATGAGAAGTAGGGACAAATGATCCAAATGATGAGAATTATAGAAATTCAAATAGTTTCTGGAAATATGGAATGGAAAATTTAGGTAATCGGTCTCAGTTATAGTAATTCGGGCTCTTAAAACTACTATGCGAAATATAATTTGGATAAGGTTTAAATTTAAGATAAAATCGTTATTGCTACGACAGTCTACAAATCAGATCCGATGGCAAAACATACAAAGAGTATATATATGACGTTTGTATTCATGGGCATAGATGAGTCGACATATCGTGTATCTATATTAATGTGAGACAAAAATAGAAGTAGGTAATGAAAGGATCAAAGAAACTGAAAAATTCAAAGAACCGAAATCAGTTTTTTGCTTTTGATTTGTTTGGGGAAAGGTTATGGGTCTTTGATAGCATCACATGAACGAATATGGATACCCACCAGCATCTGGCATGACTTGGGTCTCCTTGATATGCTTTGTCTCTTTATGTTACCTTCTTGTATTTGTCTACACAATTAAATTAATAGACTAATAGTTAAAAATAATAATAAAGAATTACAAGAGATTTTTTCACACAATTATAAAAACATTTCGATATGGACAGACTTCTGTTGAATTTATATTTTTTTTGTTGTACCCATTAATTTAAGATGGAGATTCCAACAGAGGTAAATCATTATCATAAAACAACATAATAACAATGAAAAATATTCGTCATTACGTATCATATATATCAGATCATTCGTTCGTTAAATAGGAAACAAATATACACTAGAACCTCTATAAATTAATAATCTCATTAAATTAATAAATTATTGCAGTCCCGAGTTGGACCGGTGTAATAATTAACACATTTCGATAAGATAATAAAATAATAATATTTTTGAAATCTCTATGTCAATATATAGTCACATTAATAACATAAATTAATAATCATAAAAAATTATTATATACATCTCTATTAAATAAAAGGAGGCTTCTCCATGCCTCCACATCAGCAAAAATAGAAAACTTGGGAAGAGCTACTGCACTGCCACGTGGCATATTTGTAATAGAATTACGTCTATTTGTGTTCCTTTAAATGATCCAACAAAAGCCATTTAAGAAAAAACAAAAATATAACATTGGATTAATTACTAGAGATTACGGCCCAATTCAGTTATACGGCCCAACAAAAGCCATTTAAGAAAAAACAAAAATATAACGTTGGACTAATTACTAGAGCCCAATTCAGTTATACGGCCCAAATAAAGTCAAATAATCGAATTGCTCTTATTCACTGTCTTCCACCCCGACCCACTCTAATCCAACTTCACCGACGTCGTTAATCAACTCTTCTGTCTAAGGCTCCAAGCTCGATTCGTCTCCCTCGCAAACGAAACGCAACGTCACTCATATCCACTCTCTTAACCTACCCACTTCGTCATCTATAATCACCATTATTCTTTCTAATTAAATCATCCCCACTACTCCTTCCAATTGAAAGAAATTGATGGCCCTTCCTCTCTAAACCCAAAGCATGACTACATAATCTCTCCACCCTTCTCCCCAGCCACTAACAGGTAAGACACTATTCTATTCAAGGATAATTTCATAGAGTTGAACTATTGTTCTACACCGATTCTGTTGTCGATAAACAGTAGTTGTGTTTTTGGGTTATTGATGTTATTCTCTCTTTTCATCTGCAACACAACTTTCATTTCCTCCAACCAGCGATCAGATCTTTTAGAATGGTGCATTATCTTCTTAGTGACTCTTCGAAACGCTTTATCTATTTACGAGATCGTTAGTTACTATCAATCTCGAGTAGTTCATTTGTTATTTTTACACTTTACATTTGTAATAAAATCAAATTCACTTGCTAGCTTCTAAACATTATGGTTTTCGGAATTAGGATCAATACAAATGTTATGATTCATTCTTTTATTAACATCAATCCAGCATTCTAACCAAGTACTCAATCTGGACTTCCTTTGTGAGAGGCATGATTCTTTCTCCCTAGAGTTTTGCGACTAAGCTACGTTTGATTTTATAGGAAAGGATCACCTCCAGATTCTGGATTGTTGATCGTATCCAGCAATGCTTGACAAGATTAACAAAATTATGGTTCCATAAATATAACTTGATGTTTTATCTCTGGTTTTCATGTGGAATACTACAAAAGTCGAATGAGTTTGATAAGAGCAGAAAGAGTGGAGAAAGCAAGGAAGGGAGGAGCTTTGTCGTTCTCTGGTTCAACATTTTGGTGGGTTTATTTGTTATATATGAGAAGTAATAAAAATTCGATTGGGATCTAAATAAGATTAGTTTTTAACAAATCTTTTGTTATTGTCTTATATGCAGCTCATCTGTGATGCTTACACACCAGTCGGTAAAATCCCATTCCGACCAACAAGAGGCACAAGGCTGCTAAGATCTTCAACGACCCCAAATTTTCCTCTGAGGAGCCTTGGTACGCTCATCTTCTTCTTATGTATTACTTTTATATTCATAGTTTTACTGATCTCTCTCTTTCTCTCATTCAGAAGGTATGAGATTGAGCAAGAATACACATTGATGCAAAATGATGTGAACTGGCAAATGGGTTGGCCTGTTGGTGGCTTCCCTAGCCCTCAAGTAAATCTATTTACCATCTGTTCCTAATGTTTTCACAACTCATTTTGAAATATCATCTAATATAATGTTTATTTTCGGTTGAAACAGAGATTTTACTATTGTGGTGGGGGAGCAGACAAAGCCATTGTCCGTGACATTGTGGATGCACACTATAAGGCCTGTCTTTACGCAGGTATTGGCATCTCTGATGTCAATGGAAAAATCATGCCTGGCCAGTAGGAGTTCCAAGTCGGTCATGTTGAGTATATTAGTTCTGGTGATCAAGTTGGGGTTGCTCGATGCCTTCTCAATGTAGCTAATCTACTTAACCATATTCTATTGCCAGTACAAAGCTTCAGATTTGCTAATGTCATCTTCTTTTGACAGAGGATCGCTGAGATCTCTGGTGTAATCGTCAGCTTCGACCCAAAACCATCCCCGTTTGTTTTTTTTAACTAATCTCTAACACTTCATTTTCAGTTACCATAAGTTCAGGTTTGTTTTAACATTTTTGAATGGGTTCAGGGTGACTGGAAAGGAGTTCGAACTAACTGCAACTACAGTACAAAGTCAATGAGGAACAATGGAGTATTAGAAGTGAAAATTTACATATCAATCTTTTGGGCAATTTTATATCAATCTTTCACATTACATATACATAGATGGATTTGATTAAAATACCGTTACTCTTACCTATTAAGTTTTTAAATGAACAATGTCAGTTTGTTTTGTATAATTGATAATTGTATTTAACCCGCGCGTAGCGCGGGTACTGTCCTAGTATATATATAATATTTTAGTGCAATATGATTTTAATGTTGTTTATTTATTCATAAATTTGTAATTTTGTTTAAGTTTATCTCTATTTTTCTTAAAATATCAAAAATATATGATATTATGTTCTCAAATTACATCAAAAATTATTTTAAAAAATTATATATGCAATGATTATTTTCTAATGTGTAAATGCATTAAAACACACCGAAGTATTGTTTTCATTTTTCTACTTTTTATCTAACATTTTTTTTAATTCGGAAAAACTCTCTATAAATTAATAATTAATAATTTATAGATAAATTAATAACCTCTATAAATTAATAAAATTTTCTGGTCCCAACATTATTAATTTATAGAGGTTTTACTGTACATATGACGATAGATTTTGTCTCAGCAAAATTGCTAAATTGTTTCTCTCCCATTAAAAGGAGAAAGTAGTAAGGATATACCAATTTGATGTCTCGAGCTCTAATCTAATTAAATGTACTACTAAAAGTGCATGACAATCTCAATTAGCAGGTCGAATTCACATATACTAAGGTTATATACCTAACATAGCAATTACATTTAGTTAAGAAAAACGATCAAAAAGAGTAAAAGCTATGAAAAAAACATTTGAGACTGTAACTTGGTGGTGCTACTGACTCTCCTTCTAGGACTTATATGTGTGTAACATTCCTACTTTTATTTATATATATATATTAAAAACATTCCAACTTTTTAGCACAATTGTCTATATGAGCTCGGGAACGGTGAATCTCACCGAAAAAAGGAGTGGGCTTTGAGTCGTGGTCCAAGCAAACCAATTGTCCCACTTTCAGACTATACATTAGAGAGTTTATAAGCTTTACTATAACAATTTTAGAAGAAGAGAAGATTGGAAGGGAATTTGATCGATTAATCGAGAACCTTGAAGATATCTTAAGATCGAGGAATCGATGAGGGCGAATTGCCAGACTGACCTCGTAGCTTTTAAAAGACCCCCAAATTTAATTAATTTTTTTTTCATTTTCTTTTAATGTTAAAATGAGTAAAAGACGATATAACCTTTGACAGTTCTATTTATTACAAAAAAACCATCTCTTCTTTGTCTCGTTCCTTCCTTTCTTCCTGAATCAATTTGTAGGATTCTTCTAAATTTGATGATTCTTCCTAAAAACCATATAATCCAAGTCTCACTTCTTCTCTTAAGAGGTTAGTTGATCAAACTGCACGCAAGAAAAAACCCAAAGATGTTAACACTTCAGAGGCTGCTTCCAAGCGCTCTGCCTCCACCTAACGTTAAGCCCGTAACTTCGTCAGTAGCTCTGCCGATCTGAGTTCTCCGCCACTCGCGCCTCGTCCCAAAAATCCGATCTCGATCTGGGTAATCGATTAAACTACGATGATTTTGATCGAATTTGGTTTTATTGTATTGAATTTTAAGGAATTCCAACTGAATTGAATTTGTGCGCAATCCTAGGGTTTGATTCTTCGATTTTGGGGGTTTTTAGGAATTACAAGGAATCATGGTTAAATTAATGCTTGAATTCATCATGTTTCATGTTGGGTCATTATCATATTCCTTCAAATTTTTCAAAGCGTGACTAATTTTGGTATCAAGCTAGTTTTCAATAGGTGGTGATTTTGGCTATGTCTATCTTATGCTGATGTTTATAAACTTTCTTATGGCTCAGACGTTGGTGACAAGAGGTTTGCTGAGCCTTGCTCGGTTTACACGGTGAGAAGGAAAAGGAATAAAGAAGCATCTTCCTCTAGTCGAGCTCCGGTTATAATTTGACATCAAGCTCCGGGTATGAAATCTCATTTGATGTTATATGATTGTTGAGTTTTTGGGAAATTAAGATTTGGTGTGACTAAATGGTAGCTAATGGACACGTGGGATCAGACTAGAACCATAGTATGCTGCTTAATTTGTTGATAACTTGTACTAGTGTTAAACCCATCATGTCCATCTCTTTTGTTTTGAATTATGTGGGCTGTTTATAATCAAGCTTGTTGTTGTTAGTTAAATTCTCTTTTGACATTTTGTATCACAGGAAGAAAAAACTTCAAGCAAATGAAAGCAATTCAAGTCCCTTGAAAGCGGCTCCCAAAAAGGTGAGCAATCCAATCAGAAGTCTATTTGTTATGTGTTCCTCTTATTTTCAGTGCTTCTTATGCCTAGTCTTTTAATTTCATTATATTTCCTCTCTTTTTAGAAGGTGGATCCAATCACTTATTGGTGCTGCTATGTTTGAGTTTTAAGTTAGCAAAAAGTTTGAATTTAGTAGATGCCAATGTTGAGTAGTGGCCCATTTAGTGTAAACTCCATGGATAATAGACTTTAGTTCGTTTGACTATCATCTTATCCCGTGCTTCATATCGAGCTTAGACGTTGGGCTGATGTTATGGCCATTGCTCCTTTGTCTGCAAACACATTAGGCAAATTACTAATTAATCATTTAATCCAATCAAGATCTTCTCTGTTTAGTATCAGTATTGTTGACTCGAGAGTCTAGAGTAGCTCTTTTGGCTTATTATGGAGATTGTCTGCATTCTCATTATCTAAACATACTTCTCTTGTAGTCATATAAGTGCGCCATTAGAAGATACATCATTGTAACAAGATTGTTTGATTTGTGTCTGCAAGTTTTATGCTTATGATTTATGTTTTACTTCAGGGCTGATCTTGACAAGAGAAAGGCAGAGAATGAGCTGTTGGAAGAATAAGGAAAGAAGCATGAAATGGAGAAACTGAGAAAGGATATGGAGAGTTCTCAGGGAGGGACTGTGGTTTTAAACACTGGTTTGAAAGACAAAGATGCAAAAAGCTCTTGCAGACTATGCATATGTTATAAAGATGAAGTAATCACATTTTTATTCTTTGTATAGCAGACTAAGAAAACGATTTTCTTCATGAAAACTAAACAAGTTGTCAATGTTAAAAGACAAATTGAAAAGTACACTCTAATTTCAAGAAATCGTTTAAAATATTAGATCAACTTTAGTTTAACTTAGTTTAACTTTAGTTTAACTTAGTTTAACTTTAGTTTAACTTAGTTTAACTTTAGTTTAACGTAGTTTAACTTTAGTTTGACTTCTAATATATTTTTTAATTTATTTATTATTAAAAAATTTTATTAATTTTTTCTTTAAGGAGAAATGAAAGAGAACATGTATAATATATAATTTCTTTAACGTAGTTTAACTTTAGTTTAACGTGATTCTCTTACTTTTTTGGGGTTTTTAGAATTTTCTTCCAAACTGTGATTTTTTTTATGTTCATATTTAGTTTAACGTAGTTTAATATAGTTTAACTTTAGTTTAACTTAGTTTAACGTAGTTTAACTTAGTTTAACATAGTTTAACTTAGTTTAACTTTAGTTTGACTTCTAATATATTTTTTTAATTTATTTATTATTAAAAAGTTTTATTAATTTTTTATATTATTTTATATTAGTTTAACAGTAGTTTAATAGTAGTTTAACGTAGTTTAACAAGCCTTGATCCTTCTGTGGAGGCTTGTGAACATAGTTTAACTTAATTTAACATAGTTTACCTATTTTAACAAATTTTGTAACTTGGTTTAACTTAGTTTAACGTAATTTAACTTTAGTTTGACTTCTAATATATATTTATTATTATTAAAAAGTTTTATTAATTTTATTTTATATTATTTAAAAAAAACGGTGTTTAACTTAGTTTAACATTAGTTTAACTTAGTTTAGCATAGTTTAAACTCTTGTTAAACTGAAGTTAAACTAGTGTTCAACTACGGTTAAACTGAAGTTCAACTACTGTTAAACTGAAGTTCAACTACTGTTAAACTAAATCATATTTACCAATTTAAATTTTCCGAATTCTTAACGGTTTAATAAAAAATAATTGACACATATGGTTAAGCTTAGTTAATAGCTAAAGTGGTAAAAATAAAATTTTAAAATAAAAGATATATTATACATGTTCACCTTCATTTCTCGGTCAAAAACTATATACAATGTATGTTACTTAGTTATTACTATCATATGAATAGTAAAATAAAATATAACTTCTATTTAATATATATTGAATTATAATACGATGTTAAATGTGTGTTAAAATGCAATTTCTGAAAGGTAAACTAGTTTAAATCATTTTAAATAGGGTTAAACTAGGTTTATGGTTTTCAGCATGAAAGTTAAACTCTGTGTAACTTTGTTAAACTAGATTTTTTGTTAAACTGGGTGGTTAAACTATATGACGAGAATAACGGCTTTTTTTGGATAAAGGAATAACGCTTTTTATTTTTAAATTATTAAATTATTTTATTTTTAAATTATTTTAAATATTTAATTGAAACATTTTTAATTATTTTAAATAATTTAAACTGAAGTTAAACTAAGTTAAACTGAAGTTAAACTAAGTTAAACTGAAGTTAAACTGGATTAACTAAAGTTAAACTACATAACTAAAATAACAAGTTCAAACTGAAACACCCACATTTAAAGATTCAACAACAATAGCAAGTTCAAACACCCACATTTGAAGTGTCATTTACAGGCAAACTTTGAGAAAGGCTGCAACTTGAACCAGACAAAGCTTCATGGGCTTGCTCATTTGAAGTAGTATCCGGGCCATTCCAATGCTCAACGAACCTTATAACTTATTGGATTATAGTTGCCTGTGAGATCTTCTACGACCTAATCACGGTTAAGCCAATTACCTACCAAATCCTTACAATAAGACAAGAGTACCTTTATATCTATTCAAATCCAAATAATATAGAACTAAGCATCAGCCACAGGTATCCACAAGTCATCCACTGCTGCTCGTATTAAAGAAATGAGACTCATAAACTTGATGTGACAGATCTCTGGAGCAACATACATGTTGATAGCTGTCACAACATATCCACCACAATAAGGCTTTGGTGTGATCAAAACAATGAAGAGAGTCTCTCATCATCAGAGCAAACCAAAATATTAAGAAAAAACCAGAAGAATCGATGATCAAACGCACCGATAGAGCAAAAAAAAAAATCACAGAATCTGTAGAAGAAACGTTACATACACAATCCAAAATCGCAATCCCCCAAAATCGAAACCAGTATGCGAATTGGAGAAGAAGATCAAACAAAGAAGAAGTGAATAGGAAAGGGAACAAAAAATATGAAGAATGTGGAGATGATGGAAAGACCTCTTCATCTCTTATCTCTCGTCTTGCCTTTAAACAAATCCAAACATCGATTCACTGTAATGCTTGGCTCGGTACATAGCGGCGATGATGGCGTTGCAAGTGAACACAGTGGGTCGAGTATTGGAAAACACAGACTGGCGAGCGAGCTTTGACGCAGCGTCTAGATCTGATGCTCTGATCAGTGACTGGACTTTGTTGTGAAGGTTAAGCCTTTGGCCAACGAGTGCGGAGGTTGTATCCGAAAGCCGTGGCGCATTGGGATCACGTTTTGGAGGAGGAGCTGAAGGATCTCGTCAGAGAGCGTGAAGAGGAGGTTCAATTCTGAGACGGCGTTTGCGGCGGTGGCGTTCACCGCGCTTCTTCTTCCAAGAGAAGTTCATGGCGCGTTATGGGATCGGTGGAGGGTTATGGGATAAGGAATTGGAGGGATATGATTCTGAGGAATCTGGAATTGGGGAGGATCATTGGCTGGAATTGAATTAGGGTTTGGGTTCGTCTCCAGATTTTGATTATCATTAGTGTTCGTCTTCGGATCTTCATGTTCCGTGGAAATTGAGATGTTGTGGATTCGTTGGTGGAGGAATGAGATCGGAATAGTGCTACGGGTAGTGGTGGTTGTAGAGAGACGGCGGAGGAGGTGGCAGAGTGACATGGTTTAGGGTTTTAGAGGTAGACGAAGACGGAACAAAGACGATGGTAGAAGATTTCGAGCTGATTTTTTTTTAATTTTAATTTAATTTTCAATTGAAGCAAGGCTAAATTGGGAATATCACATTTGTTGGATAAATGAAGGTTATGCAGCAAACATAGAGGTCATGCAGCAAACTTTTATTTCAATAAGGCTAGTACAACAATTGATCCAATCGATGAAGACACCTAAGGGCCTAAGGTAAAGGTTATTAAGGTTATTCTCCAAAAAATTCCTCCAACTCCCACTAAGAGCTCATGTCAACTCATCTAAAAAAGGGTCATGGGCCTAGGCCCAATGAATCGTTTTTCACACAAGCCCAAAATGAAGTTCACTACGACTTCATAGTGGGACGGGAACATTGCACTTGAAAGAGAAGATGAACAATGAAGATGTTGATCTCCTCTACGAGTGGGTTTTATCACCAGTTTCTTCTTCATTTGGGCCTCAGCAAAACCACCAGCCCAACTCAACTTCAATCGAGATTCCGAGATTGAAGAATAGCAAAATCGGCTTTGATTCATTCAGTGTTTAACAAAATTCGTGAAATAGTTTGTGGAAATCTTGTTTACTAACATCTATAGAGATTTGTATTTATACAAGTATGAAAGTCCTAAAAAATATATAAATGTATATGGTGTAGAAGATATTTCCGACAGGGCAGAAAGTAGTTATCAATCTAACGATCCGAGGCGTTGACTAGCTAGATCACATCTGACGTCAGCAGCAAATCCAACCCTTGATTTAGCCAGATCAAACTCCATCCATACGTTCTGCTGATGATGGTGACCGATAACAAATGCTTCTATTCCCAGAAGATCGGAGTTCCCAAAGGTGAAGCAATACACCTGCTCTTTTCCTTCCGACCCGGCTCCGTTTACCCGGTACAACAGTTTCTGACCCGACACGCTTATCTCCGCGCCACGGAACATTAAGCTTACCACGGGCAAACCCGAGAAATTGGGCCGGGTCGATGACCCAACCTTGTAACACAGGTCCATTGTCCCTTGGAACACAAAATTTGGGTCGTCTACAAGTCTGAGGACCGATTTGGTTTGGGCAATAAACTCGGTTTTTAAAGCGGTGTAAACCGGACCCATTAGGAACGTAAATTGTGTACCTGAATCCACCATTGTCTGACCTGCCCCGGTATGGTCCGGTACGAAAACGGATTTGGGTAAAGAAAGCATCTTCGACCCGACCCGGATTCCTTCTAACTGGACCGTGTAAGCGACCCGGTCGAAGTAAGGTAATGGCCTGGTTTGGAGTACCATAGGCGTGTATTGGATTGGACCGATCCATGAGAAAGTTGCGTCACCGAGAAGTAAAATACCGGAGGAATCTGAACCGGAGATGCAATACGAGAATTTGGAGAAACCCAGTTGGTTCACGAACGACAAAGATCCCCGGTTCATACCCATTAAACCGGTTGATTTAGCGTCCTCTTCCAAATCGGAGCTTAAACCTGAGTCCATGCACCCGAATAAGGTACCGGGTCGGGTCACAGACCCGATTACAAACGTCTCTTGAGCTAAGTTGCCTTCAATTGAGGTAGCATCGGCGTAAGAGATTGCCACGTGGCAGAGATGGGTCTTCGGGTCGCACGAGGCGGGTATGGGTAAATCCCGGGTACGGGTTCTGCAAATGGACGACGAGCAAGGTACAGGAGAGTACGAAGTGGATGAAACCGGGTCAAATACGGATCCTAAGTTTGGAGTTTTTTTGCAGTGAAGCCATGAGAGCTCGCTTCCGGTGTCAAGAACCATTGAAATCTTCTGAGGTGGAGAACCGACGGCGAGAGTGACGGTGAGAGTGACATTATGTCTGAATGAAAGTTTGTCTGAGGAAGATTGAGGAAGATTTTGAGTTTTGAGAGGGAAGACTAGTGGTTGAATTGAAGAATATGTTTTGCATAGCGTGAGAGGAAAACTTAGAAGTAGAATTGAAATTCGTAGAAACAAATTTGAAAGAGATGATGATGACGAAGCCATCATTATAACTCTAGACTCTTTGTTACAATACTTGCCAGTCTTTAAATATTGTCTTGTTTGTTTTCTTCTCGATTTCTTAATTATGGATTTCCCGGTTTGTTTCGGTTTACTCGAATCAAATCATACGGAGCCAAAAAAAAAACTTTGAATTTTAGGTGAAAAACCTTAAGTTAACTTCTAAGCAATAGTACTAGTGGCTAGTCAAATCATTTTGGGAAACTAGAGCATATACTATTCAAAAAAACATCATCTTGATTCTTGTCTCGACCAAACAAAAATCATTTCATGAATATCATTAGGGTTTTTGTGTAGTCGATTTTCATTTGAATGTTTTTAGGGTTTGGAGAGAGCCAAGTCTTGAGACAAAACTCAAAAATAAGTGAGTGGAGGAGTAGGTCTTTTTGGCCGTGTCTTTGTTTCTGTTGAGTCTCTGTAGTTCACATCAACTTTGTTTCTACTTTCTTCGTGTTCCCACTTTCTACGGGATCTTGCATTTTTTAATTTTTCTTTCTGTTTTTAGGTTGATTTGTTTTTATTTTCTACGGGATATCGTGTAAAGTTTTATTTATTAAATTCAATAACCGACCTCACGAAGGAAAAAGAATGGTTGGAGATTATAATTTGATTGAATGTTCTTTTTGTTTTTGAATGATTTTGCTAATCTTTAAGACCAGTCTATACACTTGCAGTAAGTATGATTATAATAGAGATTTACTGATTTGACGGAAAGCACCTCACTAATATAACTCACGACCGACATAATCCATCTTACATTTTGCAGTCTTTTGTCTTTTGTTATGACTTTATGATTAGTAATACTGTAATAGTACCTTGTTACCGTGTAAATATGCCGTCCAAATTGCTACAAATCAGTGGGACCGCAAAAAAAAAGCGGTAAACAGTAGTTTTACATAACAAATTTAGTTTAATTGAGTTTTGTTTTGTCATGTCCTGTTTCCATTCCAAGAATTTGAAACACATTTAGAACAAATTGCAAATTTCCTGTTTCTGTTTGTTTATGTTTGATCTCATTTCCTCATTATGCTACTGATCACCTAACCTACAAGAGCGCCGTATATAACACGTAACTTGTGCATTCGTATAAAATCATTAATTTCAAAATTATGTATCTAAATAAAATTTTGGATATATATATGAAAGTACCTCCAAAATGTTTAAGATGGTCGTAACCTCACAGTAACACGTCAACCCAAGTCTTGCTTGGCTTCTAGTCTATTTAAGGTAAAAGGAAAGTATAATTATATATTGTTATTTTGCATTTGTCAAAGTTGGCGAAAGGTGGTGATGAAATTTGACAAAAATTTGACAAATAAGTCTTTATCAATTCTCACCAACTCCTTCCTGTTGTGTTACCAAATGACTCCTTTTTCTTTCAACCAAGCACCAACACAAATATTTTGGTCGTAGGACAATGAGTCTCAACCAATATTATTATAGACTTACAGCTGCAAGGTGAATATTTTAGTGGTCCGAAATACACTTAATCACAATTAATTCCAAGGTCTTGACAGATAACTCATGAAGATGAAGACAATAAACATGAAAACTATGTAATTAAGAAAAAGTTGTAAATTAAGTTAGTAGCATGTTATATAAAATATCAATCTTCAATTCAATTATGTTATTGAATGTGAGATTTCCATAATCTTATCACATATCAATAGTCCATCATTTTGATGTTTATATGTAAGCTCTCTGGGACTAGGATCCCAAAAGCAAAAGCAGAGTTGATACAGGTCCATCACAATAGAGATTGAATGAGGCCTCGAGCATTAAATGTTGGAATTTTGTTCTCAGGGTGATTGGATGTGATTATATATGGACCGAGCCAATCTCGGCGAATGTTTCTTATCATCTTTGTGGTATTGCTCTGTGTGATACTGAATTCACACTAATATTGTCCCGCCATTTGCAAACCGCTATAGACAATTGTGTATAAAATTTTACACTGCATTGTGGTATTATCTCGTACGTGGAAAAACCAACACCAAGGAAAACATAAAAACGAAATGAAGAAGTAAAGTCAATTTCGAATAAATACGTTATTTGTATTCTAATGTATTTTCCATGGCAACGCCAGATCATTGTGTATGGGGACCCCATTCTTCCTGTTTGTAGTATTATGGTCTGATAAGATCGAAGTGAATAATCCAATAGTTGATTATGAGTATGAAAGTGATTGAAGCAAATCAATAAGTTACGGGTCTATGTGAAACTAGTTTGTCCTGTTTACATCATTAAGAATTTAGGCTCATAGGCGGTTAATTAAAACTTTAATATTAAATTCCCGAGTTTTTTTGTGTGTGTGATGTGTTATTAATAATGATATATAAGATGTATGTTAGTGTATAGTATATTAGCATACTGTATACATGGCTTTGCATTTTCCTTGTAGTACAACCACGACAATGACATGAAATATAGATTTATGTATGGTTGAATTGGTGAAATAACCAAAAAGTAAAGTAAAATTGGTGAATTAACATGTTTGCTCCAAATTGGGTCAATGACATAACGTAGTGTTAAATTAAAGAAAATGTCTTTGTAACATGTTATTTGAAACTGTACAGATTTGACATCACAATGTGTCTGCGGATTTGACACAAATCAGTTGAAGTTATATAATATAATAGAAGAACAATCTGTCTTAAAGAATAGAGTAAAATTCAGTTTTTGTATTTTGTTGATATTGTCATAATATATGTTATTCTCAAGAGTCGTGTGTATTAGGGCTTGTATATGGGATAGCGTTGGGCCTAGAGTGATACATTACACAAGGCCTCTCTCAGCGACAGTGAGCGAGGGAGAAATAGAGACAGATGATATAATCTTCAATCACACCAAATAAGAGAGAATTCAGAACCGTTTCCTCTCTAGTGTAATGGTCCGCGGTAGAGATAACGGGGATCACTCCAGTGAGAACCGAGGTTAGTGAGTTTGTTTCAACAACACTCTTTATGTGTACTAAACTAAAATCAGTTGATGAGTTTGGTTGGAAAACTGCTTCTTCGGGTGTGCTCATTTTAGCTAGTTTAGATATATCTTCTGACGATCTATCAAGCTTCATGAAGCTTGTGTCTCTATTTTTATCTTTTGCTTGTTCTAATGTTCTAACGTTTTATGTTTGCTTTCGGGTTTGTCCGATTAAGCTCATCTATCATGTAACAACCATTGAAAAATTTGTGTGACCAAAAAAAAAAAGAGAATTTAGAACACTTTCTTTTCCTCCTTCTCTGCCCGTATAGTATATGATAAAAAAAAAAACTAATCTTAGCAATGACAATCAAATCATGACCTGAGAGAGACGGCATTATCTTCAAAATCGATTTTTATCTCTATTACAAGACCAAGAGAACCTGAAATTTGGAATAAGATATGGGTTTTTCAAAGCGCAAACTTTAATACGCAAATTCAACAAAATGACTAAGCATTCGGGTTTAGGTGATCTATTTCTGCAAGTGTTCAACACTTTTTATATTCAACGACCCAGAAAAATAGAAAACAAATCAGTTTCTATATATTATGATAGACTAAAGAGTGCATTGACATAGGAAACATAAAAGGGCATAAACAAATCTAATAATGAAAAATAATGGCTAAATTACAAAGAGTGTCTCCAATAATCGACAGCATCATCAGACGCGTTGTATAATAACTCTATTATTGCTTTCCTTCACGCTTCCTCTAAGATATTGGCCTCAAATTAACTGTCTCTTTTTAAGATTCCTCTATAGCCTCTACGTATCATTGGTTTGTGTCTGCAGTTCGAAGATTATATAACTGTACAATTGTGGCAACATATTTCTATTTAGTTGGGGTAATAAACCACGAACTTTAAAATAAAAAACCTTAGATTTGAGAATTATAGAATTTTCTAACATTTGTTGTATTCACAATCTCACGTGAGAATTTCATTATGTATCTCCTTCAAAATC
>CM051376.1:4176905-4226905 GCA_028015245.1 Cardamine occulta | reverse complement strand
CATTCTCCCATTTATCTACACTCTACTATTCACAGTAACAGATCTTTTCACAACTGAAAAATAACACTTCAAGAACGATTTAACTTCACCACAATGTCACCTAAACTTGTGTATAAGTTTACTCGCATAGATTCAAATTTTGGGAAAGAATATAATCATTACACTGAAAAAACAAAAAACATTAAAAGCGAACAAACGAAAAATTCAAACTGTGTGGTTGTTCTTTCGTGTTTAGTTTACCTTAGTGGGACGATAATTCTAGTAATCACGCTAGCCAATTTCGTCTCCTTGACGAAGAAGACGCCGTATTAAACAGAGAAAACGACCTGGTCCTCCGGGTAACCCGTATTCTCGACCCAGACCCGGACGATGCTGCAGCAGCAATGGATCCAGATGACCCGCTAAAACATCCGAAAAGCCTCATGATCCGACCCGCAAATCCACCTCCTCTTTCTCTATTACCTCCATCTCTTCCTCCTCTTCTAGAACCCCACGCTACTCTTCTCCGAAGTCTCTCATCACCGAGTCTTCCACCGTCAACCTCCGTGTACACCACCGGCATCATTCTATCTCCTCCTCTCCACCCACCGGGGATTCTCCCTACAGCGAATCCTCCACCTGGCAATCTCCAAATCGTTAGCCCTGCCGCAGAATCTTCCTCTTCCTCCGCGGTGGCGGTAACCGTCGCAGGAGCACCGCTAACGTCGGTGACATCCTCCGCCGGCAGCTCGTGACGGCAGACCGGACAAGAGTTCCTAATCGCAAGCCAGGGAAGGATACAATCAGGATGATAGATATGATTACACGGCATCTCACGAGCTGCTGATTTCAAAATGAAATTCTCTTTGCAAACGGCGCAGTGAGATTGAGAATCCGATTGAAGATGAGTCGGATCGATTTCAATCAACGGTAAAGCTTCGATCGCCGATTTAGAAGCCGGTGGATGTTCACATGAACGATTATTCCGATTGGTATTAAGCTCTATCTGAGAGATCTGATCTAATAACCGATCAAATCCAGAACCTAACAGAAACTCCGTCATACTCGGCGGCAGCGGCCTTAGACCTGAATCGGTTCCGTCATCGTAATACATCTGAAAAGCAGATCGATCTAAACCTTCGGATACATCAGAAGGACCAGATCCACGGAGTACAATCACTGGATTAGGAGAGCGATTGCTCCGTGTACGAGTAACAGCTGCGGCGGCGGGTGTAGGACTGTTCTCGGCGGTGGAAGCGTGCATAGAAGAGGAAGAAGAAGGAGGGAAGCGCGTGGGGCTACGGTGTTGACTTGTAACGCGGTGGAAAGAATCGGAAGGGGTGAAATCGACAGGCTCTTGGATATGTTCGAGGAAACCACCGTCGCAATCAGGGCAGGAGATTGAATCGGAAACCCAAACGAATCGGCTGCAGCTATAGCACCAGTAGGATCCAGAAGCCATGGGAATAGGGAGGTGAAGAAATCAAAGATTGAAGAACATCTGGGGAAATGATTTGACTAAATTTGAGTCTTGGAGAGGATAAACGAACAGGGGAGAGAGAGAAGGAGCTCAAGGCGGTTCGTGGTTTGTGCTTAACAAACAAGAAGATTACAGAATTGGGACTATACCCAACCGTCCAATTCGTGTGCTGGCACCTCCTCCTTCTCTTTTTTTTTCTTCTTCTTGTTGTGTTAAACCGTTTCAATTTGTTTTTTTTTTTTTTTTGCAAACGGTTATCCAAATTAATACTTCCTCTTGTTTTAGATTTTATCACACAAATTAAGAAAATATTTAAATTTTCTTTTTTACCCTTCATTAATACATTAAACAAGTGTTTTCATTGGTTATCATATTAAAATAATAGGGGTAATAAAATAAATTTTATTTAAAATCTGCATTGGAAACCCAAAACAACACTTATTTTGTAAAAAAAAAAAAACCCTAAAACTACAAATAAAATAAAACAGAGGGAGTAAGAGTTTTTTTGGGCATTAATTAGTAAGAGTTAAAACATAAATGACAATATTTAGATGTAATTAAAAAGTCAAATAAATTTCAACACTATATTTAACAATAAAATACTACTAACCTGAAAAAAATTAAGATGAAAGGTAAAAATCATCCAGACCTGTAAAAAAAACCATTGATTTTCCAAATTTGGTCAAATATTCAGTTAACAACTAATTAATATTACCAAACCGTTTAAAATTTGTTTTGATCAAAATAAAAAGAAAACTAAGTAAAAAAAAAACGTTAATGTAGAAGCCCATTTGTGCAAGGGATAAAAGCCTATAATGTCTTTTTTTAACATGATAGAGAAGCCCATAATACAAGAGCCCAATAATAACTATAGTTGCATCTCAATTTGAGTATTCCTGAATAGATGAATGAAATTCAGAATTTCTTCTAACATCTGGGTTTTTCGATTTTGGAGATAAGTTTGCAGGTACGCTAGCTCTTTCCTTTACAACATTTTCTTCTTCCTGTCTTCTATTCTTAATCAGAATTTCTCTTAATTTCTAGTTGTAATCTGGGAAAATATTATATTTGAGGAAATGAAATTCTCCAGGTTCTGCAAATAATTGTGTGATGAATCACCCGGATCTCGTCTGTTTTATTTATTTCCGAATCTATTTTGCTCACTCACCAGATTTCACATTCTCGTATTAGTTTTTCATAATACAAAGTCAGAAACAATTTCAGTTTCTTCTTAATTCCAAGAATTGCTTAGTGTCTCTCAAGTTCTATACATTAGCTCACCTTTATTTTTGATTCATGGATCGCAAAAGCAATGGTTTCACTTGCTAGATATTTTAATTGTTGACAAAATAAAGATTTTTAATCACAATCTGAGGCCAACATAGTCCATTTGCTTCAAGAACCCAATCTCTTATCAAATGTTCTCCTTCTCGTTCATCACTATGCTTCTTGATAATCTGATTGTAGCTTACTGTTCTACTCTTAAACTGCATTATATCATTGTTAATTTTCATAGCAAACTTATTAATTGTTCATTACTTCGCTTATTTAGCTTAATTGTTAGTTATGTGCTTGAAAATGCAATAACTAACCTTGTTCGGTTATGGTCTTTGTTATAGTTCAAAATGGGAGCTTCAAAGCTTTCCGGGATGCAAAAGCAAGTCCTGAGTCTCTACAGAGGATTTCTAAGAGCAGCCCGTTCAAAGCCAACTGAAGACAGGAAGAGAATAGAGATGATCGTGTCAACAGAATTCCGCCACAACTCTAAGGAGGTCGACCGTAAGAATTTCCAATACATAGAGTATTTGCTTCGGTTAGGTACGAAACAACTCGATCAGCTCAAAAGCCCCGACATTGTTAGCCTCTCCTCGATCAAGGTCGTTACATCGAAAACCTGATCATTTATTTAGTTTCACACCTTTAGCTTGTTGTTCTAGTGATCATATAGATAAAAAAGCGAGGAAACTGATTCGTTTTCCTCAAATTTTATCATTGATTTATATATGTATGATGATGCATACACTGCAATGGATGTTCAAGAGTCATTATAAATAAAATGAATTGTGATCACAATTCAAATTTATACACACAATTTTTATGTGTCATCTACTAATTCTCGTCTAAAGATTGCAAACTTTCAACATGTTTGTCAATGCTCTTACTTTACTTGTGAATGTGTTACAGTTTCTGGCTAAATAGTTACGGGTTTTGCATACTCTAAATCTCTACATATTAACCTAGTGTGCAGTGCAAACTATGCATTGGAAGAAGAAGATATGTAAAATAGAAAGGTGTGGAACAGTTTATGATAAGCCAATTTTGAAATATTGATGTTTGCACATGTTCATAAAAAAAAAACAAAAGAGAAAAAGATCCAATCCACAATTACACAAAGGGCAAAAAAACCCCCAAAAAGAGACAATAGTAGTAAAACATCAAATTAATAAGTAGGAGATTGCTCAAAAGTTGTAGACACAAGTTCCATCGTCACTTCTAGCCGTTGGATCAAAGTTTTGAGCCACTGGATCAGTACACCCTTCAGGAACAGGAACGTTCACTTGCTGGGCTCCTTTTCCTGCAAGTCAAGTCACTTTAAATTTCAGAAACCCTATATTCCATTTTTCTTCTCTTTTTCATCTCCTCTCTTATCCAATTTTGATTCAATCAGTTGGCTAACCAAAAAAAAAAAACAGGAGTTCAGACCTCGGCTTTACCGTAGAATGTTCCGCGGCCAATGGCGTCAGCGTTTGCGTCTCCTAAGGCAGCCTGACTGAGGTATGTTTCGGCAAGTTGGACTCTCTTGACATTCTCTTGTTCCATCACAAGCATGTTTCCGTAATTCATAAGCTTCTCAAGAGTCATTTCGGGTTGCTCGAACACGGGAGGTCCTTCCTTTGAGTTCACCAGTCTCTTTCCGATCTTCTCTACTCCAAGTCCTTCAACGAACTTCCTCACTTCATCATCGTACACTCTCGCCCTCAAGGCACCGAAGAAATCTATCCATACGAAATAAAACACGAATTAGCATTTATGAGAATTCATATATATTCCATTTGAGAGTAGTCAGAATCTTTTGTATTACCGATAGATTGGCCAGGGAACTGATCAACAAGAGTGACAATGTCTTCGTCAATGATCTTGTCGGTTCTGAAGATACCTTTGCAGACACCAATACGGTCTTCACGGGTCGGGGCCCAGTAGAACTTCTCCATACGACCATCACGGATGAGAGGTGCGTAAAGAGTGGAGAAATCGTTACCGGTGACGATGATTGGGACACGTGCGTTCTCTTCTTTGTTGTACATTCCTGGGAGCTGAACGTTGGTTGGGTTATCAGCAATGTTCATGAGTGTTGCGTTAACCATCTGGTTGTTAACTGTGTACTGAGTTGTACCACCCATACGACCCGCACCAGCGTCAAGATCGTTGATGAAGAGACAACACATCTTTCCCTTCTTGATCATGTCTGCTGCCTCACGGTACCTTTGACGGATAAGCTTAGCTGGTTCTCCTGCGTTTCCACTCTCAAGCTCTCCAGCACTCATCATGATTGGGCTGCAAAAAGATTCAAACTTTTTTTAGATTTTTGTCCATGAGAGAACATCGGGAACCGGGTCGAGATGGGTGTTTGGGAAATGGACTCACTTGATACCCATCTTGGCCATGACAAGCTCACATTGGAAGGATTTACCTTGACCTTTGCCTCCCCATATACCCAAAATAAGTGGAACCTATACAACAAAAACAGAGCATTTCAAGATCAATAAAGTTGGAATATTTAATGTGTAATAACTCAAAAATGCATCTAACTCTAAGTAATACCTTAATGTTAGGCAAATTCAAGAAGTTCTTGGTGATGTGAACAACGAGCTTGTCCATGAAAGCAGGAGCAATGTAAAACCCATCCATCATGTTGTCCAAGTTGTATCTATTCCAACAAGTAAAAGACAATTTAAAAACAGAGATTCTAAATCTATTTGGAAACTAAGCAAGGATCAAAGAGAGATGAAAAACTTACTGTCTAAGACCTTGGCTAATGTACTCGTATGAGCTTAGGACAGCGTGGTGAGTTCCAGTTCCCATAGGAGCTTGGAAGACTGCGTCGACCATACCTTTGCCTCTGGTGATATCTTGTTGATCATCAGATATGTCGTAGGCAAGACCTTTCCATCTGTCTCCATCGGTTTGTTTGTCTTCTTTCACAGCCAACACTTTGAATGATCCGTTGCTCTTCTTGTTGTTCTGTGCGAATTTCGACACAGTTACAACTTTCTTTCCCAAGAAGGTTGAAGCCGGGGCTGATGTAGCTCCTGCTCCTGACCCGTTCAAGCTCAACTGCAACAACACAAACAGGCCAAACTTAAATTTAGAATTCAAAATTTGGTTCCTATAGTTCAAGAGCCGGTTTAGAGACTTTCAATCAGGATAAGCTGAACCCATTCGAACCGAACCTAATATAACCGGGGAATTTTGGCACATAGTTCAAGGTATAGATAGGTCTATAGACTATCCCCTGAAGATTAAAGAGTGTTCAATTTGGATATACTAAAACTAAACAGAAAATAAAGTAAAGTGGAAATTATTTTAAAATCCTGCAAAACTCTACTGTTGCAATTCAATTACTATATACTTCATATGAAGTTAGAAAAAAAAAGTTTGAACAAATCTACTGATCTGTAGTTCCCAAGTAGAGAATAAAAGAAGCATCAAAGTATCTCTAATTTTCCTAGTTAAAGTCCAGATTCTGACAGAGAATCTCAAAGTGATGCAAAATATCAAAAGCTTGAGCTGATAAAGCTACTTAAGAGGATAAAATAAGTGTAAGGTAATGTTAAACCACTAGTGAAATCATAAAAAAGTGAAGGAGATTGAAGTACCGGAGCTCTGTTGATGGCACCAACGGTGGAAACTGCGGCGGCCATTTCTTAAAACTGCGACGAGTGTGCGTCACAAACACAAGAAGAAGCTGAAGAGAGAAGTTGAAGCAGTGAGAGATGTTGCTGTGGGCAAGAGATTAAGAGATTTATAAAGCGAGTGATCAACAACAATTCGTTATCTTCGTTAACTCTCTGATCGCCACACAATACAGATTGGCCAAGACGCCACGTGGCGCCACGAGGAAGATGATGAGGAGAATTCTGTTGTGATTGGTCCACGTGGCATGTGTTTATGAGGTTGTCGTAAAATGGCTGATCTGTGCCACTGAATTTGTTTTTTTTTTGGCGTCTTAGCTTCGACTGAAGAAGATTATAACATCATTTATTACCACATATGCTTTGGAACATTATTGTGTTGCTTTTTTTTTTTTGAGGATGAGGTAAGCCATTCATATGTGATCAAGATACCTCTTCTACACAATTCTTCATACAATAAAATTCCAAATATTGGATAATGACATTACATTTTGATAATAATGTTCTAAATAACCAAAAAGTATACCATATATTGTTGTCTAGATTCAAAATTATGTGGTTAACAAATTAACTATAGCTATACTAAACCACTAAGTACTAATTGATAGTTTGATCTATAAGATACTTATTTTATTCCTTTAAGATGTGGAGTAAAAGTTCAAAAAACTTATATTTCCAACTAGAGTGTTGAACTACCAAGGTCTAGAAGCTTGGAAGGTGAAATTTTCTAGTAACTCGAATATTTGATATTTAATTCTATGTGTTTTGTTCTTTTGTGAGACATGGAATGGAATTGCTGGCAATATTGCAATATGTACATGTAATTGTTGTGAATCCTAATAAGCATTTACACGCAAGAAAAGTAGACAACATTAAAGATATGCTATTATATTGACATTTGAAATACGCAGAACATGTCGAAAAACAAAATTTTTGCTGGCAAATGTTATCTACTCTACTCTTAACAAAAACAAATGTTGCCTACTCTCACATGTGCTAACGTTAACTGCATGTAAAAGATTTTACCAAAGTTTCAGTGAGAGGGTTGGTTCTTAATCAAATATATTTTTCATGAAAAAAATTATAAAACACTAAATTTTATGAAACTTTTTTATTACACAAAATGTAAAAACAAGTGATAGTAATAGATGCTAAGATGGCATCATGCAAAACATCAATGCCATAATATGAGGCAATGTTTCGAAATAGATATGATAGGAAGTAAACAACAAACATTTTAAACCCAAAAGAATTTTGGGATAATAAGTATATTATGAGTACTCATCAAAATGACATTGACATAAATTGACAAAATGTTAAATTAGGCTTACAATTTTATGCTAACTTTCACACCTAAGATATATAATTTTACTTCAATTACCTTAGGAGAATATGAGACAATGTTTAGAGAAGGAAAAAGACATAACAAAAAGAAGAAAGAAAACTAGGTTTTTGTTTGAAGATATTTTTCTTTGCACATGTAACACATCAAAATCATAAATAAACAATGCCTAGAATATTTGTTATAAAATGTAAATTTGAATGCAATTCACCAGGTTAATAACTTGGGTAAAATAGAATACTAAACCCGACTCAATTAAGAAAGCCTAAAATATACTTGGAATATTAATTTTTTAGGGAAAAAATGATGTAAACCATTGGAAAAAAACTAAGCTATTAGAGATGCTCTTATTCAATAGAGAATACAGAGAATCATAGTTGCAAGAAATCATTGGAGAGAATTTTGTGATCGGAAGATTTAGGTTTTTAGATAATTTTTTAGATGAAAATTTTAATCAATAACATGCAATTTAATGTAAAACTTTTTTTTTCCGAAATTTGATTGAAAATACCTTCTAATTTATTGTATTTTTTTTGGTCAATTGGCAAATTAGGCCTAATTTAAATCCAAGAATATAGTGTTCCTAGTGTTGGTGATAGTTTGCAAGCATTTTATTGGTCAATTAAAAGAAATAGTCACATCAATAAAGATGGGGTTCCTTAGTCGCATTGAATAAAATAAAGTAAACCTTCCCCAGGAGGAGAGACTTTTCAATGTCTTCTAGTGTTTTTGCATAGAGAATTATCAGAGTGTAAACTAAAATCTCAGTACGGATTGCTGATTAGGGGGAGAGAGAAGCAGAAAAGCCCTAGATCGGAGCTAGATTCTGGGTTTTTAGGGATTAAGGTTTCTGCATCTCCTTCCTGATTTTTCCCAGCAATTTCTCTCCACGGAAGACTACGTAAGTTTTTCTCTTTTTCTTTGTTTCATTGATTACTGTTTATTCCCAAACATTTCACTGGTTCGACTCATGTAATGCTTTGGAATTTTATAAGGTTTTGGGTATCGTTTTCACAGTTTGATGATTCAAAATGTAGACTATTTTGGGTATAAAGTATAAATCTTTAGAGGATTAAGAATCTTGCTTTTTTTTTTGTTTTATTGATAAATTTTGTTCCTTTGGAGTAGTAAATGAGCAACATATCAGAAAAATGAAACCTTGACTTGAATTTACTTTGATTGGAGCTTGTGAAATCTTTGTGTTATTGTTGTCTTAACGTTTTCTTTAAGATAACTTAGGAATGTGTGTGTGTGTGTGTTCTTGTAGAAGAGCCAGACGATGAGTGGAAACCCTATCCTGGATCCTACCCTTCAAGAGATTCTGCAAGTGATTAAACCCTCACGAGCTGATTGGGATACGAGGATCAGAGTCATTGATCAGTTACGTGATGTCTTACAATCCGTTGAATGCTTAAGAGGTAATGACTCTTGATGCTCTTTTGTGCTTCTCCTATTTTTCTTACTGTCTAGTAACGCCCTGAACCATACCAGCTATGGATGTGATTATGATATTGGAAATGATAATGAGATAGTCAGAGATTTCAGTGAGATGATCTCTGCTGAATTTGTAGTTGCAGAACACTAAATATAGTGCAATGTTACTCTATCGCACCATTATTGTTCTGTAAACAAATGATTCCATCTTATACATAGAAAACTAAAAAAGAAGTTGCTTATTGATTATCTGGTTGTGGGATTGTTAGGTGCTACTCTTCAACCATTTGGATCCTTTGTATCAAATCTCTTCACACGATGGGGAGACTTAGATCTCTCTGTTGACTTATTCAGCGGTTCTTCCATCTTGTTCACTGGAAAGAAGCAGAAACAAACTTTACTCGGACATTTACTTCGAGCACTGAGAGCTAATGGTGATTCATTCTGCTTCTATTTTTTTCCTTTTTTGTTGTTCTCTCTTTGCTTCACGGTTTCGCCTTATACTACTTAAGTTATCTACTAGTTTAAGAATTTTTCATGTGGCAACTTCGTCTGACCTCCATTATCATGCAAAAGTTCAGGTGGATGGTACAAACTGCAATTTGTTATCCATGCGCGAGTTCCCATTCTGAAAGTTGTGAGCGGCCACCAGAGAATTTCTTGTGACATTTCTATTGATAATCTGGAAGGGCTTTTGAAGAGCAGGTTCTTGTTCTGGATCAGTGAAATAGATGAGAGGTTCCGCGACCTGGTTTTGCTAGTAGGTTAACATGCAAATAAAACCAGATTGTGAGTTTCCAAAGGTTTTAATTGATTCTAGACATATCTATCTTGTGTATTCTACACTTATAGGTGAAGGAATGGGCCAAAGCTCATAATATCAACGATCCAAAGTGCGGAACTTTCAACTCTTACTCTCTCAGTTTGTTAGTCATTTTCCATTTTCAGGTAAGATGGTTTTGTAGATTCCGCTGCCTTCCGCAGTTACTGCACCATTAAAAAACACGGTTTCTTAAGATGGTTGTTTTTGTTGTTTATTACAGACTTGTGTGCCTGCAATATTGCCGCCTCTAAGAGAGTTATATCCAAAGAGTGCGGTTGATGATCTTACAGGTACCTTGTAAAATTCATGAGGTTTGGGGTATAAGAACAAAAAATTTTTAGCAACATGGTTTCTTGTAGGTGTGCGAAAAACTGCAGAGGAAAGCATAATGCAAGTTTCTGCTGCTAATATAGCGAGATTTAAGTCAGGCACATCAAAATCAGTCAATCGAAGCTCGCTCTCTGAGCTTTTGGTCTCGTTTTTTGCAAAGGTGATTGATTTCTCACACATTCTAGCTTGAAAATGTGTGTTTCCCTTAATTTATAATATCCCTTGATTTTGATGTGTGGCTGTATTTGTTAGTTTTCAGACATAAACGTGAAGGCTCAAGAGCTCGGTGTTTGCCCGTTTACTGGAAGATGGGAAAACATAAGCAGCAACACTAGATGGCTGCCAAAGACATACTCACTATATGTAACTCTCTTTCTCTTATGCTCTTGTTGAGTTAATTTGTATTTATGGCTGAAATACACAACAACAGACTAAAGTACGTGAATGGTGTGTGATTTAGGTTGAAGATCCTTTTGAGCAGCCGCAGAACGCTGCAAGGAGTGTGAGTCGTAGAAATTTGGACAGAATAGCACAAGTATTTCAAATGAAATGTCGCCGACTTGCCTCAGATTGTAACAGAAACTCCATCATTGCGGTTTTAACAGCGCCACACATTCAACAGTCTTTGTACAGCACAACAAATGCAGCAAAACACCATGCAAATGGTATGCACAATCCCCATAATCTGCATGGCCAGTCTAGGCCATGGAACCAGCAAATGCAGCAGAATTGGTCACAGAGCAACAATACCCAGAATCCTCCATACTGGCCTGCACCGCCACGGTCCCGACCGCAACAGAATTGGGCTCATAACAACCCCAGGAATGTGCAGTGGCAACAACCTGTCCAAGGCCAAAGTTGGCCTGTAATCACACAAACTCAAACGCAGCAGAAGAGTCAATATAAGAATGGGATGCGACCAATGAAAAACACATCTGCAGGTTCAAGTCAGAATCAGGGTCACATTGTTAAGCCACCAGGTCAAATCAATGGTGTGAATTCTGTAAGGTCTGTATCGATAAGACCAAATCAAGGGGGACACATGTGGAGACCGAGATCTGAGCAGTAGAATGAGTTGTGCAGGCATTGTTCAGAGATTCTCCTTGACATTTTTTGGTTGATTTTGTATTCTGACCTTGGAGTAACCCATGAGCCCTTTTTTGTAATGGATCCTTTTGTTACAATCAACAAATTTGGAATTGCAGAATTTTTACTAAAAGTCTTGACTAGGTAAAAACTTTACTCGGTATAACACCACAATCAAATTTACAGTTACAAAATGAAAAAAAAAAAAGAGAAAGAAGAAAACAATAAAAGATTACCAAACAAATATAATATTCTGTGTTGACTAAGTGCAGTGAAATTTACTGGTATTAAGCTCGAAGGAGACGCTTCTCACATGTTAGAATCCTGTAACTTGCATGAGGACCCTCGGATGTGTCACGCAGAGAAGTATGCCAACCCATAGCCCTTGTGATCTCTTGAATTTCATTCATAACATCAATTGTATCCCTAATGTATGCTCTTCCACCGGGTCTTAATATCCGGTCCATCTCTAACAATATGGTTGACATCTCGCATCTGATACAATGTTAACCATTATTCAGACATAAGACAATTATAGGCACTAAACGATAATAGACTAATTTATAAATCACTTTGACACTGAGTTACAGATAATGCTTACCTTTTTCTTTCGATTGAGAAGAGTCCTGAGGCATGTAAGAAGTCATACGTCCTTGGGTATGTATCAAATGGTTCACACCTGTGGTGGAATGCAAAACTTATTAAGAAATATCCAGAGCTAGAACTCAAATCTTAGTTTGACTTAGGACAAATAAACAGATGAAAAATCTGTACTTAAATCAAACATGAGCAGGAAATGAAGAAGATCTATCACTAAAATACTCTTGATGATTCACTAATTTCCAAGGGTTCAACTATAGGTTTCATAATTCTCTGTTTTTATATGATAGATCATAAGGAGAAAATCAGTACCAATCGTGCATCACTCCTAACAGCCCACGGTCATAAATGACTGGCAATGTATTAGGCCCACTGACAGGAACCACACTTAGAACCCAGCAATCGAGTTTATGATCATTTAGTGCAGCTGCAAATCTGCCAAAAAACAAAAGGAATCAAATAAAGAGAGATAAGCCAAGACACTGAGGTATAATACCGTCATAGTACCTAACACAAAAATATTATTTCATACCCGCCAAAGCCTGCTCTCATGTCTAAAACGTTTCTTAGTTTCATCTTTCTCCATTTTAAAGCACGGATATAGCCACCAATGATTTCGTTCCAGAATCTTGATTCTGCCTTGAATAGCTCTTTCCTAGCAATGTAGGAATCATATTTTATCGTCTGTAGCCTATCAGGTGGAGTATGCAGACGGGCAGGCCATGAGGTGACATTTCCTCCATATCCACTATCGGGTATGCGACTGATGCAAGGTTTCAGGTTCGTGTACCTAAAACAAGAACAAAAAACATGAGAGATAGAAAGGTTGATCTTTTGCACACATTGTCACAGGCCAAGCCTATAGACAGATTAGATGAAATAAAACAAATTGTATTGAAAAAAGTTGAAGTTTTGATGTAACACTGACAGCATAGAGAATATATAGCCTTTATCAATTTGTTCCACATGCAGGTAGCAAGATATGTCCTTGTATCACAAAAACAAAGAAAGTTTAGCAGCTGTACCAAACATTATCGGGATCATCGGATTCATCACAAAGAGGAGGTTTGGTTCCAGCCTCACGACTCAAATAACAGTCGTTGTTGAAGGGCTTCTGCCAGATCGCAACATATCCTTCCTTCTTTACCAGTTTCCAGCAAAGGCTAGTAGTAAGATTCAGCATCTCTGGAAAACAAAATGTGAGATTAAAAGAGTAGACATATTGGCTGAATCAAAGTAGCAAATGGAAACAAAAAAATCTTCATTTTTCTCTAACAAAGCTACGTACCATGATCACTAACTCCAATAAGTTTATTAGAAAGAACAAAGAATCTTAATTACCCAGAATTACACGCCTATCCAAAGCAGACTAAAAGGGTTACCTGTCCACTGTTCTTCCAAAGCGGGTTCATGCTTATAAACAGGTTGTGCAGCCCAAGCAAAATATCCTCCAGCCCGCAGCATTCTATTGATCTCGAGGAGCAAAATTCCATCTTTATCACAAAGAATTAAACAGAAGAATGAGAATTTTTCAATGCGAGCTAAAACATAGTTCACATAGAGAGTTAAAACTACAGTAGGTGCGAGCGATCTTAAATGTTTTTTCTGCTGAATTATGTGAAAAAATCAAGCACACCAGAGAATCTTACCGTCACGAGTCCAATTGATTCTACATCTTGAACAATGAATAAGATCAAACGCTTGGCTTGGATATAACAAACGCCTTGTAGCAAATGCTGCCACCATAGCAGGCACACCACGCTCAAGAGCAAATTGAATTTGGTTCTCATGGACATCTTTTGGTGCAACAGACATTGTCATGACATTGCGCGTCAATAGATAAGCGCCAAAACTCGCCACACCACAACCAACATCCATAGCAACCCTAATATGCTTGCCAAACGTGATATCAGAAACCATCTGCAAACACAAAGTCCAGAGTTCAACATCAGATGAAAAGATAAATGACGCGAAGAAAGAACTATTTCTAGGAAAATGAGCAACCTTGGAGATCTGGTCCAAGTACTGGTCAGCCCCATGAATAAACTGTGTACCACCTCCAGGAAACTTGAACTTGTTCTTGTCACGCGAAATCCAGTTCTGACCGCCTTTATCCTCAACAAGCCGAGTATGAGGAACATTGCTAAACCATACCTATCCATAAGTAAATTCCAAATACTACTTAAGCTAATCCCAAGACATGTAATCTGAATTTTGAAACCAAAATGCAAAACTTCTACTGAAGGTTTAGAAGCCTTAATATTTGCAAACAAAGAAGTACCTCGTCACGGCTTTTAGGCCATGGAATCGGCTGGCGATAACCTTTAGGAGGCGGAACCAAGCAATTCAAGCCTTTACCTTTCTCAGGGCAATGACGCTCAAATCGTTCACCTCTTTCCGTGGATGTAAGCTTCTTTATGGCTTCGGTATTATCCAAACAAGGTATATACTCTCTCATACTCTCAGGACACATCCCAAATTTCTTAATTCTAACCTTAGCTCTAGAATCACCATCTCTTTTCTCTTCAACGATCTCCGTCTGGTTCCCCCAATCTTCCACAGTGTCGCTCTCAACTTCCCCCACCTCAAAATTGTCAGACATCACACCGTTCGCATCTACTATCCCGAAGCTCTGAATCGGAGCAGGCGGAGGAGGAGGAGAAGGAGGAGGAGGAGATGGATTAGCTTCCACATTAACCTTCTCCGTCTCCGTCACCACCGACGGAGGCAG
Organism: Cardamine occulta; assembly: GCA_028015245.1. Taxonomy (NCBI): domain Eukaryota; kingdom Viridiplantae; phylum Streptophyta; class Magnoliopsida; order Brassicales; family Brassicaceae; genus Cardamine; species Cardamine occulta. Next base: position 4,212,187 of record CM051376.1, on the reverse strand, counting down.
TTGTGTTGTGGCGGGGATTTGATTATCGGAATGGTTAGCAGGAATGATCTCCGATAAATTGAAGGTTCTGTTACTGTTGGGAGAGACGGAAACCTCCGGGATCGAGCTGCCGGAGGTGGAGCTGGAGAAGAAAACGAGCTGTTGGTAGCCATCGTCGGACCAGTGCTTGCCTAAGTAGAAGAAAGCGACGGTGACGAGAACTAAGGCGGAGATCTTGATGAGCGTGGGGCTTTTGAGCAGATCAACATTGGTGAGAGGCTTCATTAGCTTGCGCGTGAAGGATCAAGCGATCTCTGGAGATCTGCCTTCGGAGCTCTGTGTGTCTTTACTTAGTTCGTCGAGCATTTAGTTTTTCTTTTTACACTTAAGTGATTTTGGAGTTTTCTGGCGTTCGGTAAAAATGCATATGGATCCGTTCGCAAGTTGCAGATCTTTAAAGGGTCTTCAATTAATTTGGCAGTTTTTTTTTAAAGGACATTTCTTTTACTAAAATAAAGGGTCTTTAATTTTTTTTTCTTTCAAAAGAATATTGGTTTTTAAACTTGAACATTTTCATAATAAAGTAATATTTGGAACAAAAAAAAAGTTGAATACATTTTGTATAAAAATAAGATTTAAAATTTTTCTAATTCTTTAAATTCTGATAGTTGTAAGAAAAAATATACAATACCATGTCTTGGTGTTTTTGACGGATGTAACATGGTGTCAATGGTTTTGGCGAGGTCTAAATTATGTTAGTTCTTTTGGGTGAGGCTAGTAAAAAAGTATATGCATATAGATAGTTTTTTTTAACTTAAAATGAATTCCAGCAACATAATATTACAATTTTATCTTAGTAGAGATATCTGTATATTGTTTATAATTGGTAACAAATTTTGTAAATGACAAAAGACAGAAAGAGATTATGGTAGTGTTGGATTTTTGTTTTAAAAGGTTATTGTGAGGGGGACAAAGTTTGTCCTTCAGGCCTTTTTTCTTGTAAAATTGCAATTCAAGCCCATTTCCAAGGACTCATTTCAATCTATTAAAAAACAAAAATAAAGGTGAAAACAGTTTCCCCCAAATTCTCATAATTTCGCAAGCAACATCGTCTTCTAGGTTTATCCAATTTCCGATTCATGAGTTTACAATTCTCAAATCGGAAGTAACGACGATTATGAGCACCGTCGGTGTAGAGCAGCTGATACCGGATTCCATATCGACATCGGTTATCGAGACTGTGAATGGATCGCACCAGTTTACGATTAAAGGTTACTCTCTGACCAAAGGCATGAGCGCCGGGAAGTATATACAAAGCGACATCTTCTCCGTCGGCGGATACGATTGGGCGATCTACTTTTATCCCGATGGGAAGAACCCGGAGGACCAGTCCACGTATGTTTCTCTGTTCATCGCTCTATCGAGTGATTCTAATGACATTAGGGCTTTGTTTGAGTTAACGCTGATGGATCAGAGCGGTAAAGGGAAACACAAAGTTCACAGTCACTTTGATCGGTCGCTTGAGGGTGGGCCTTATACGCTTAAGTATAAAGGAAGCATGTGGTAAATTGCTTTGATTCCATTTTGGATTTGATGTTTGGAATATGATATAATCATATTTGTTAGGGTTACTGTGATTTGATGCATTTTGATTTTAGCAATGTTGTTTATCTTCTGCTTGAATTGCATGTCGATAGTTCTGTTGCTACCCTTGAATAGTTCTATGTTTGATTTGTCTTAGTGTGATGACACTTCAACGATGGCCTGTGAAAATTAGCTAGATTTGAAATGCTCTAAAGTGTGAGGTGTGTGCATGTTGAATTTTGAAGTTTTGTGAATCCTTATGTGAACTTTTCTTCTGGTTTATGCATCATTTGTTGAGTTCTTATAGTGAGTCATTTCTCTTAAACTATGTTTTTTTCTCTACCATGAATTATTATCACGAATTTTCAGGGGTTACAAACGCTTTTTCAAACGATCAGCTTTAGAAACCTCTGACTACTTAAAGGATGATTGTCTTATCGTCAATTGTACTGTTGGCGTTGTTAGAGCTCGACTTGAGGGTCCGAAACAGTATGGCATTGTGCTACCCCCGTCGAATATGGGTCAGGGATTGAAAGACTTGTTAGATTCTGAAATTGGCTGTGACATAGCTTTCCAAGTCGGAGATGAAACATATAAAGCTCACAAACTGATTCTCGCAGCACGCTCTCCGGTCTTTAGAGCTCAGTTTTTTGGACCAATTGGGAATAACAATGTGGATAGAATTGTGATAGAGGACATCGAGCCTTCTATCTTCAAGGTGATGTTTGTTCATTATTACATTGTGAATAGTTGGTTGTACATACAACTACAAGTATGCTGACTTGGGATCTTGAAATTTTATAGGCTATGCTTAGCTTCATCTACACCGATGAACTACCTGATGTACACGAAATTACAGGGTCTACTTCTGCAAGTTCGTTCACAAACATGATACAACATCTCTTGGCAGCTGCTGACCTCTATGACCTTGGAAGGTTAAAGATATTATGTGAAGTTTTGCTATGTGAAAAACTCGATACTGATAATGTGGCAACTACACTTGCACTAGCTGAACAGCACCAATTCTTACAGCTCAAAGCATTCTGCTTAAAATTTGTTGCGTCTCCATCAAACTTGGGAGGTGAGTTTTGCATCTATACTGATCAGTGAAAGTTTCATGTTTTTTTTAGTCTGCACTTTTATTTGCCTATATAGACTTTCTCTGAGTATTTATCATGTTTATACATGTTTTCTTGCTTCGATTGCAACAGTATTATCAGGGGCGGAGTTAGTAGAATGTATAGGTCCTGCACTGAATTAGTTTTACCATTAATGCGGTAAACTTTGTTTAGAGGTGCTGCCATGGAAATTTTGTCATTAAACTACAACATGAGCTGTACGATGATTTTTGAAAATAATAGCAAGAGTAATTGAGAGAACATATTTATGAAACTCTATAAATATATAATCTTATATATTCTAAAAACTCCAGATGATATCTAAACCTCTTGTTTTCCTCGTATGAATGTTCATATATTTGGTGTGTGGCTCTTGTTGCAATAATGATCCACTAAAGATGTCAGGTGTATGTGTGTGTTACCTATAGTTTATCTTACTAGTATACTTGTTTAACTTTCTTGTTTTTATGTATGATTTGGTTATAGGAGACTCGATGCTTTGATTAGACGGCTTGATGTTTATCATTCCTCAACTAGGTGCGATAAATAGTTACTTCTTGATTCGTTTTATAGACAATCTGTAGTTTAAAGTTAACAATGCTTAACCAATGGGTAAAATATTTTGCATTCTGGAAGATAGAGACTCTTTACTGCATGTCCTGATCAAAATGTTGAGTTCCACATAAATCCTGGTATAGACATCTAAAGGTTGCAGATCTTAACTAAATATTTTTTTTTTGGTTTCTCTAAAATTGAAACCCATGAATATGGATATGTCTTTTTCCAATATGGTGGACTTTTGTTTGTGTGGAACAGAGTGCTACTACCACTTGAAAGATATTATCCCTGAAGAGAATCGAGGAAAACTAAGAATGTAGTGATGTTTTTCTGTGCAGCCGTAATGAAGTCTGAAGGGTTCAAGCACTTGAAACAGAGCTGTCCCACTTTGTTGTCAGAGTTGCTGAACACGGTTGCAGCAGTGGATAAGAGCTCGACAAGTGGACAATCAAACAAGAAAAGAAGTGTAAGCAGTGTGTTAGGGTGTGACACTACAAATGTGAGGCAAGTGAGGAGGACATAGGATCGATTCAAATGTTAGTAGTAAGCTGTCCTCTGAGCCTTGTTTTGACCGTTTGGTAAGAACTTCTGATGCTACTTTAGTGATGTGGAAGCAGATCACAGACCAAGTTTGTTTTTGCTTAGACCTTTTATTGTAATGAATAATTGTTCGTAGTATGTCAACACTAGTGTAAAGCTTTAGGCAATAGACATCTCTCTTTACTTTTCAGTATGTAACCATCTCTTTATCTTTGAATTCTCTTCAGTTTTGGAGTTGGCCTGTGTTTATAAAAGCTTTCAATTATATGGTGAAATTGAGAATCTTAAAACCGTATGACCATAATAACGAAGTCGTAATTTTATAGAGAAAACGTACTTGTGTATAAAAGAGTGACTAGTAATATTCATGATCGTATGCAAAATTTATGAATTATGACTTGTATTGCAAGCAAAGTCACCATTTTTCCTTCTGTTTGTGAATTTCCAAGTCATTCAATGAAAATTTGGCCTGTGATATGAAATAGGACTGAACCAAACTGTTTTTGTCGATAATTTACATTTTTGGACAAAAGACAGTACAATCTCGACCAAGAATATTTTACATTCCTGCGAATATTCAGAATACAAGTGTGAAATTACCAGTCAAGCAAAACAACGAGGAGAAACTCTTATAGCATGTTCTTTCCCAAATTGAATCAGAATTAATATTTACAAATAGTTTTCTCTTCGCTATTTAGAGTAAGAATACGCATATATTGTCAATATAACAAATAAATTAAAACACATGTTCTTTGTCAAAGTAAAACAATTTCAAGAACTGCCAAAAGGGTTTCTTCTGGTTTCTTGGTTCCTACTCGAACATGCTTGGGAGAGGTCTCACGGCCATGAATGCATCCACCATCTGAAATTTTTGTTTGTAAAATTCCTTAAGAGTCAAGACGAATATAAAATCTTGATAGTTTGAGGATAACGAATTTACCTCCTCGGTAACAGCAGCTCGAGCAATGCGGTGTCTCTCCACTATTTCTGTCAACACTTGAGTGACTCGCTTCTTTACGGCTCCGGTTAGCATATTTCCTGCTCCATATTCCTGAAATATATACTGTACGTTAAGCAAAACCCCGATACAACACATTCTTCCATCTCCATAGTAATCTAATAATGAACTTATTGACAAGTGTACCTTTCTAATGTGTTCAAGCTCAGAATCATCTTCAAGGAAGAAACTCAAATACTTGAACGATATGTCTACCTCGAGATCGGCTCCGAGTTTTTGGTGCTCCTCCTTGGTCTCTCGTCCACCACTAAACGCATATCTGGTGATCTTGTTTTTAATATCCTTTGCGGTATCAGTCACATAGATAGCAGAATCTGGATCACTGGCAGACATTTTTCCACTCTCTCCCTGTGAAAAGTGATTAAAGCATTCAAGAAAGTGTGGTAGTACATATCAAGAACTTGTAATATCCTTAGAATAGTTAAGCAAACACTTGCCTGAAGAGCAGAAAAAAAAAGATGACTCAATTAGAGCAAACACTTGCTATAGCCTAACTTATGTGCCACATCACGAGTCAGTCTAAAGTAAGGATCCTGGTCAATTGCACAAGGAATCAAGCATCGGAGATTGTCCTTGCCAGCTTGGAACAAATGAGGAAATGTGCTAGGAAAAAAAGGAGCTGCCTGCAAATATATGGAATGACAATTAATCCAATTTAAAATATGATAAGTCTATATGGATTAGAGAATACACATACCGACACACCAACGGAAAAAAAGACGTACCTGCACCGCAGGGATCAAACCGATTTTCCCTGAACAATCTTCATCATTACAGCCAAAGGTTTTATTAATCTAGCAACAAAAGAGATTTAAAGTGAAAATCAGGAACTCAGAGCAACTATAAAACACATGAACAAGATTGTGCAATTCAAGGAGATAGCGAGTAAAATCACTTTTTAACTCTAAAATGCTTTACAACCTCCACTAAATTTTTATAGAAAGCACTACACACAAAGTTTTAGCACATCATCATTCAGGAAAAGTGTAATGTAACCATCAAAACCCAAACATATATGAGACATCGAATCCAAACCAAAGTTTACTCCATAGAGATTTGAATGTGACTTACCCTCCAACATCGTCAAAGTTTGAGAAAATGAACGTCTTTGTTACATCGAATCCACAAGCAATAATATCTTTGGCATTTTCCCTGGCCAGTCTTTCACATTCATTGGCCTCTAATTTCTTCACGATGCATTTTTCATCATCCGAGAGCTGTATAACAAGGGGAACCTTGAAAACATCTTGCAAGTATCTACAAGCAAAGAACATCTTCCAAAAACCATTCACTACCTTAAAAATAGCTTTCACTTACTTGGTAAACAAGAAAGGAATCAAATGCCCTAAATGCAAAGCTTCTGATGAAGGTCCTCTTCCAGTATAGAGATAAAACTTGTCTCCTCTCTCATACAAGTCCAAAATCTCATTGAAATCCTTGTTAATAATCTCAAAAATCAAAACCAGAAATTCATTAAAAAAAAAGACAAAAAAAAAAGTTGAATCATCAAACAGAATTTAGCTGAGTTTCGAACCGGTGGGCGAAGAAGAAACCACGGCGGAGGAAAACGTGTGGTTTACGACAAGTTAGTCTTTGAACACGATCAATCAGTGACTCATCGATCCTTTTGCAGCCAAATTTGACAATAAGCTTGTCGTAATCGATCTTTCCACTTCCCATGGAGTCACAACTTGCTCCGAACAAGATTCAGAATCTCTCTCATCTGACTGGAGCTTGGCGTTCTCAGATTCAAGTGAAGAGAAATCCTGAGCGAGCGAGAGATATTTCTGCTCGAGAAGTGAATAATTCTGCTCCGCCGTGATGGAAGCAGCATCAGCCTTCGCACGTACACTATCCAACTCGGCATATAACTTTCGTATGTACTCGTCGGCTTTCTCTGCAACCACCAACGCAGCGTCGCTTGATAGCCGAGCCAGCTCTTCATCTGGCATAAACAAGGGCATCTTTTTCGAGACCTAATTTCACAAAACGATCGTGATTTTCAAACCTGAGGAAAATACCTAGAAACAAAAAGAAAAGTCAGATTTCGATGATTCACAAAAAAAAAAGTGAAGAGAGCAGACGGAATTTGTCATCTCAAAGTACCTATAGAGTTCCCGGAAAATATTTTGCGAGGGGAGCGTGAGTTAGTTAGGGCGAAGAACAAACTTGAGGTTTAAGTAAATCTGTAAAGCCCTAATTCCATCTCCCTCCTCCTATCGGACCTAAGGCCCATTAATGTTTTGTTGAGCCCAAATTAAGCCCAATAACAACTCCTAATCTGGCCGTAAATTAATGGTAACTGAGTAATTGAGGTTTAGGCTGAATTCAGTTGACTAACGTATAAAGCAAATAGACACACCTGCTCCGAATTGTTTAATTTTTTTTCCTCAGTTGTTTAAATATACACATGTTATCGTTTAGTACTTATATATTTTTTAAATATATATATATATATATATATATTGTGTTAACTTCATCAGTTTTTTAGAGTTGGCTTGTACGTTTATAATATTAAATTGCTATACAAAAATAGTTTTAAACCAAAACGAGCTGAAACTAAACTGAACCAAACTAGATTGTACAAAACAAAACGGAATCACAAAAAGTTTTGATTTAAGCCTTGAATGCTAGTAGTTTTTACCATGATTTTTGATTTTTGATTTTGATTTTTCAAAAATTATTTGATTATCCAATCAAGATTATGTGTAAAGTATATTCTTTAAAAACTAAAAAATCTAGATTATATGAGTTTTTGAAAAAATTTAAAAAAAAAACCAAAAATCATTTGTGAGTGTTTGAGTTTGTTTGATCAAAAATTTTGTTTTCAAAATTACGATTTATTTTATTTTGTTTTTTACAAAATTCAAAAACCAAAATACAAAAGATAGAATCTAAAAACCAAAATCTATAATCAAAAAACGAATTTAAAACTCTAAAAAACATTTATGGCCTTAATTAGTTTCATTTTTATAAAGTTGGTAAAACTGAACCAAAAAAAAAGAAAAAGAAAAAGACGGAGCCAAATTCTCTCCACGATCTGCTTGAAATCATGTTTGAGTCTCATACATTAGTTATCATATATAAATTTTGATGTGATAATTACGAAATAAGTAGGGCTTTAAAAAAGAAGAAGAAGAATCTATGGGCAAAACGTCGGTGGGTCAAAGCTGAAATGAACGGGCTGCCTAATTACAACGTTGCTTTGGTGTCTTTCCACATTTTCTCTTTTTGTCACTTTTTGATTCATTAACTTTTCCTTACTATTCAAGTAATACTTTAAATCAACTAACGATTATATGTATCGTATTGTATAGAATTGTTATTGTGTGACTGTGTGTGCATATGGGGTAACCGCGGATCTCTGCGTTAGCGGCGCTGTTGATGTTGGCGTGTATATGTCAAAATGAAATATGCTTTTAAACGTTACATCTCCGTTTCTTTTCGTCTTTATTCTTGTTTAATACCTCAAGTAGCTTTTTCGTAAATCATAATGTATATTACGTTATACGTTATAAAATAATGTTTTACCGTGTTATGTGATCTGGTATGTCAACGCGTAAACTAATAAGAGTTTCTTAACAAACAGATAATTTAATTATAATCTAGTCAAAATCTTTGATTCGTGAGTAACAACTACAGAAATTTATTAAACCAAAATCTGAATCGAAACTTCTGCTCCAACACATCTGTATTTACATAGACAAATCAGTTTCTTCTAAATTATTTTTATGCACCAATGTATTTATAAAATCCAGAGCATTAAGAAAAGAAAAAAAAAACAATATCTGAAAAACAAAATTTAAGGAATGTGATTCATGTGATGGATCAAATTAGGTATATTCTATTCTCTCAAGCTCTTTAGACTTTATTGCGCAGCACAGCCTCTGCCACGCAGCGTTGCTCTTATCCCATCAAAAGATTGGCCCGCATAACAGAGACATTTCTAAATTAGTGTTCCATTCTTGTATCGAATCCTCGATATTCTTTAAAATTGTAATTGAACACATGTAATAAGATGACAGAATCCTCGGTTATATTTTTATTTTAAGCTCTTTTTTTCCAAACAGAATCTCTTAAAATGTTGGAAACATACATTTAACTGTAAACTTATTTCAATTCAGTTAACATTTACCAAATTTATTGATTATTGGTATGTAGCTAAAAGTTTATTTTACTGAAAGATATTAAGATAATAAAAATAAAAGTGTACACGTTAATTTAGTCATTAAATTTCGTTTTAAGTGTAAGTTAAATTACTAAATTTACGACATCCTAAACGAGAGATAACTCTTTAATGATAGACGTTGACATATTATGGCGACATCATGTAAATCTCGATTGTTATAGAAAAAGATATACCACACACAGAGAGAGATATATATCTAAAAGTTAGTTTGTGGACAGAAAAACTAAATAACAAAATAACATCTTCGGTTCGACAAAAGAACATAAGTTTAATAAAAATATATACAGAGAATTCGATTATGATACTATCATTCGCCAAAAGCACAATAATACAATTTATTTTAAATATAGATTTAATTGATGTGGTCGATTGTCACTATTTAAAATATACAAGCTTAAATTAAAATCAAGATTCGAACTCTGAAATATACAAAATACTGCTGATAGTGGATTCATTTTTATTTTTTTGTAGTCATGCATATATAAAACGATAAATAATATTTTTTTGTAAAATATTAAGATTCTACTATGTTATTTTTGGTCAACTATAGTCTATAGTATACACTATATATATATAAAGTTGATTTTGAAAATCACATTTAACTCTTTCACGGTGTAGACTACTAGTCTACTACTTTTTTTAAAAAAAAATTTGACTACTAGTCTACTACTTAAATCTTAAGTTATATATTTTCACAACCAGTAAATGATAACAGGTTTATGGAATATTACTGGACAATGGCTAGCAAGTTCAGTTTGAGTTCTTGACAATGAAACTTGGACTCCTTTTTACTATGGTGAAAACATTCTCTAGAAAAATGAGTTAAAAATATGAAATAAGAGTTTTAGAGAATTGAGATTGATAATTTTCTTTCGTTTCATTTTCTCGTTCTAGAAGCTCTTAGATCTGCGATGTTTTGATGCTTTCCACTGGTTATGTTTTGGGTTTCTTATGCTTAGCGTCCAACATTCCAATAATATGCATGCTGAAATGAAGTATCGATCTACCTTCAATTATTTGGTTTGCTCATAATTGCAATGTCTTATTCATCTTACATTTGTGGGTTCTTATGTCTTTCATCCCACTTTCCACATGTGCATTTATAAGAGTTGTCGATCCATTTTGCAGTAGTAGTGATCATCACTACACATATTTTTCATAAACAACTAATTTAGGAGTGTTTTTTTTTAGTATTTTGGTAAATAAATGTATTTTCGAAAAAACACAAAATTTTGTTGTTCTTCTAAAACATATCATTTGCAAATAATAAATACAAACATATCATTTGCATTTCTTGTTTGAATTTAAAATTTGCAAATTCATATTTTTTTTTGTTTTTAACTAAAAATAAATGTAGATATATTTTTCCCCCGTAGTACATTAATGACTTGAGGAGATAGAGGCAAATAAAAGAAGGATTAGAGTTTACGCGTCGACGCGACCTTTACTTCCCAAAACAAATAAAAAAAAAAGTCAAATTTAACATGTAAATAAAAAAATCAATATTTTAGTATATGGTTTTAATTTGTTAAAAACGCACTCTTTATATTTTCTTGAATAACTGTGTATATATATAAGAAAAAGAGTTGCCTTCGATTTGCTAACAGACGCTCTTTCATCATCACAGCTCAGCCTGACGCAACCCTCAGGCTGTTCCTCTTCCATTTTTCAGCCATTCCCTAACTCAGATCTCTCTTCCTTTCAGATCTCTTCCGAGGTAATGCCTCCAATTTCTCTTACTTCTCTCTCTCTCTCTCTCTGCATGTCCTTCAATTTTCAGCTGTGTTGGTTTTTAATTCGATTTTACGGATCAGATTCTCAGGATTTGTATTCGATTATTCGATATTTTGTGTGCTCGATTCTTATGACATAATGTCCAGCCATTATTAATGTTTAATCGTGAGATGATGGCATTGTTTTCCTGAGTTTTTATCCGATCTGGGTTTAAGCTGCAATTTTGATTTGTGGTTTTATTAAAGGTCATTGATTTATTGCGTGATCCAACTCTTTGGAGCTGTTGTTGTCTGATCAGAAGCAGAACAATGTGTTGTCGTCTGATTTAGTGTTTTATTGTTTTGTATCGTTTTGATTCATTGGGTTGTGGATCTGAATTCATTAACCATTATCTCTGAATTACTGTATACTTTGTTGTTTTGTGTCAATTACATCTACTTTGATTTAGATCTGAATGCAAATTTTCTTTTTTTTGAATGCTAAAGTATTTTTATGGATGTTCTGTTTCTAACATCTCATAATAATAATAATTTATCTTCTTAAATTTCACATTGTTAAGATCTGACTTTGGTATTTGCAGGTTAAGAGCATCAAGATGAAGGCACTCATTCTTGTTGGAGGCTTCGGCACTCGTTTGAGACCATTGACTCTCAGTTTCCCTAAGCCTCTTGTTGATTTCGCTAATAAACCCATGATCCTTCATCAGGTAAGATATTTTCAATCTTCAAGCTCTTATATATATGAACAAATAATTCAGATATATTGTTAGCTTCTTGTCCCTTTTCCAAGTTATATGCTCTCATGAATTGTGTATTAACCGAGGCACGTAATCTTGTAGATGGAGGCTCTTAAGGCAGTTGGAGTTGATGAAGTCGTTTTGGCTATCAATTACCAGCCAGAGGTGAATTACTATCTCCTAACTTTTTTTCTTTGCAGCTACTTTTTTTCTGTTTTACCTTGTTTGTATTTACCATTTACTCTGTATCTTCAACAGGTGATGCTGAACTTCTTGAAGGACTTTGAGACGAAGCTCGAAATCAAAATCACTTGCTCACAAGAGACTGAGCCACTAGGTACGGCTGGTCCTCTGGCTCTAGCAAGAGACAAATTGGTTGACGGATCTGGAGAGCCTTTCTTTGTTCTTAACAGTGATGTGATTAGTGAGTACCCACTTCAAGAAATGATTGAGTTTCACAAAGCTCATGGTGGGGAAGCCTCCATAATGGTGACAAAGGTGAGATTATCGAACCTAATACTCTTCAGTTACGGGTTAAGTATGTTATTCATCTAATGTGGACTTGCATGTATTGGTTATATAGGTGGATGAACCGTCGAAATATGGAGTGGTTGTTATGGAAGAGGGCACAGGAAGAGTGGAGAAGTTTGTAGAAAAGCCAAAACTGTATGTAGGTAACAAGATCAACGCTGGGATCTATCTTCTGAACCCATCGGTTCTTGATAAGATTGACCTAAGACCAACTTCAATCGAAAAAGAGACTTTCCCTAAGATTGCAGCAGCCCAAGGGCTCTATGCGATGGTGCTACCAGGATTTTGGATGGACATTGGGCAACCCCGTGACTACATAACGGGTTTGAGACTCTACTTAGACTCTCTGAGAAAGAAGTCTCCTGCTAAACTAACAACTGGTCCACACATTGTTGGGAATGTTCTTGTTGACGAAACCGCTAAGATTGGAGAAGGATGTTTGATTGGACCAGACGTTGCCATTGGTCCTGGCTGCATTGTTGAATCAGGGGTTAGGCTCTCCCGATGCACCGTCATGCGTGGAGTACGCATCAAGAAGCACGCGTGTATCTCGAGTAGTATCATCGGGTGGCACTCAACGGTTGGACAGTGGGCACGGATTGAGAACATGACGATTCTCGGGGAAGATGTTCATGTGAGCGATGAGATCTATAGCAATGGAGGAGTTGTTTTGCCACACAAGGAGATCAAATCAAACATCTTGAAGCCAGAGATAGTGATGTGAAAAATTGTGATATTATATGTCCCTCTTTTGTTTTTTGTTTTTTGCGTCTTTTTTCAACTTTGTGCTTTCGTTAAAACTTATTGGCTTTTGAATAAGCATCAATCAAAACGCTGTATATCTTGTTAGGGTCATTTGGTGTTTTGTCTCTATTTTTTTGTAACTTATAAAAAAATTTGAGATACTTTTGAGTATTCATTAATTGTGAAAGCTTTTTGTGAACATTCAAAATTCTATTACTTACTAGTCTAATTTCATCTTTTTCTTGGACCTGAATATGAACTAATGCGTATTTGACGAAGAACATAACATTGTTCATAGCTTGTGTCTTGTGATCAGCAATGGTCAAATTGAATTTGCGACGCATCAATTCTGGTCCAACCAAACACCACTTTCGGTTTTGGTTCGATTTTATATCTCCAATATAAACCGAACCATTCAGATTTAAAAAGATCACTGAGAACCGTAAAAGGTCTTTGGAAATTAGAAGCAACAATGTTTCCAATACCGATCCATTGGGTTTATGAGTTTATCCCAAATCCAAGGTGAGGAATATTCGTTGATGAGCGAAAAGACTAAACTACCCTCGCTTTCCCTCCAGATAAATTATGACCCGATCTGAACCGGAGCTAAAAAAACGGTTTCAAGTCAATGGCGTCCCGTACATCTCTTCTCCTTCTCGTTGCGTGTATTGCCGGAGCATTAGCCGGAGACGTCATCGAAGTCAGTCGACATCAGAGGGAGTTTGATTATTTCGCGCTCTCTCTTCAGTGGCCTGGAACCTACTGTCGTGGAACTCGCCATTGTTGCTCCAAAAACGCTTGTTGCAGAGGGTAAGTTTCTCTTCTTTTTTATCGATTTCGAAACTCAGATTGAAAATTTTATCGATCATGTCTCTTTGGGTAGCTGAGGATCTGAATTCATTAGCTAAAATTATAAAAGATAGAACAGAGATTATTTGAAAAATTCTAATAGATTGGAGAAATCTCGATTCTGCTTATATTAAGATTTGGCTTTTTAGTTTGCTCTACACTAAAATACGTGTTTGTTTGTTTTTCTTTTCCAGCGCCAACACTCCAACTCATTTCACGATCCGTAAGTAAAATTTTTGAATTTTAGTTTCAGTTTGAGATATCATGTGTTTTGAGTTTAAGCACTTGAATTTTTCTCAGCTTATTGGCTTTCATTTTTATGATTTCTGGTAAAGTTCAAAACTTGCTGCTTTGATTGGTTTGAGTCGAAGAATATGCTTGGAGTGCTAACTTTGTTTATTTCCAGCCTCTTTACTATGCAATCTAATTATCTCTAAATCTAATCTTGTAGATGGGCTATGGCCTGACTATAACGATGGTTCATGGCCTTCATGTTGTTATCGATCTGACTTTAACGAGAAGGAGGTAAAACATTCATATTCACATCCAACTAATTTGATAAATGGTAAAATATCTTGTGAGAAGATTCTGATAGGAGCAAAATTGCAGATCTCAACGTTGATGGATGGCCTTGAGAAGTACTGGCCCAGTCTGAGTTGTGGTTCTCCATCATCATGCTATGGTGGAAAGGGGTCATTTTGGGGCCATGAGGTGATTATTTATCTCATCTCCCATAACCTATTCTTTGAGTCTTCACCAAAACTAACTGAGTTGTATTTGTTGCTTGTCATGTATCTCTTTGCAATACACGCTGGCAGTGGGGTAATCATTTTCAATCTATACTTCCGATTTTCCTCCACATAATTTCATATAGAGTTTGATTCATTGGTTCTTTTTTAACAATTCTGTGCAATTAACCATGCTTAATCGCAGAATCTTTTGCGTAATAGTTAGCACAATACCTTCTTGTTTGATTATGCCTATACGATTACACTGGCTCTATCTCTAACAGTTGTGCTAATAATTTATTATATTCAGAGAAACATGGGACTTGTTCTTCTCCTGTTTTTCATGATGAGTATAACTACTTCCTTACTACGCTTAATATCTACTTGAAGTATAATGTCACGGTAAGTCTTCAGTTCACTGAGTTAAGTTTATTTTATGATATAATGCATAGTGGATTGGTTAAATAAGAAAATTGGGCACCCAGAAGATTTACATGGGTTAACTATTTGCTTGCATGCTTGTGCAATGGATTTGATGGATAAGTAGCTATTTATATAAGGACTTAAGTTACAAATTTGTAGAAATATTTGGGCAGCAAGGTACCAATAGGTTATAAATCTGAAAAAGTTAAGTTTATGCCTTGCACCTTTTATATTGTAAGCTCAATTCTAAGATCTGGGCTTAAATTTGACTACATATTTCATTTACTGTGGAGATTTTAATACTTGAAAGTACTTTTAACTGGAGAGATGAACCAGATATTTACATTATCTCATTTTACATATTATACCCCCAAAGGCTTTATTAAAGCTAATTGTGATCCGAGTTCTGGACTAGAGAGTTATGCCTATTCTCTGTATTCCTTAGCCTGTGAAATTTTCATCTACCATGGATGTAGGTAGTTTTTCTTTACGATGTCAATGATCATGCATGTTAAAACTTTCATCTGATTTGGTAGTTTACCAGTTTGTGAAGACATTTATTATACATTTTTTTCTCCTGGAGAAGTTTGTTGATGCCATCTTACAGTCTCTGTATCTGTAAATCTGGAATAGGATGTCCTTCGTGAAGCTGGCTATGTTGCTTCCAACAGTGAAAAGTATCCTCTAGGAGGTATTGTAACAGCTATCCAGAATGCGTTTCATATCACCCCTGAAGTGGTATGCAAAAAAGATGCAATCGATGAAATCCGTATATGCTTCTATAAAGATTTTAAGGTCTGTATTCGAGATCTCTTTCATCTTAGATTGTTGAATTTCTTTTGAGTCTAAAATCTTGTTTTATATTATACATGCATAGTTATTGTTAAACCTCCAAGACCTCCCATGATAAGAAACTCAAATAACATGTCTCCGAGTTTTTTGAAATGTCATTTTACTGAAATTAGGCGAGCGCTGAAAGAACATGACAAAGTCGTAAAACTTTCTGTAGAAATTGCTTGGTTTTGCAAGATTTGCTGAGCATTGACATTATCTTTTTCTTTTCCTCGTATAAAGTTGAAAGATTTTGCTAGGCTCTGAGAATGGCACCAGTTTCTCAAAGTTTTTTTGATCTTTTATTTTATAACTGCAGCCCAGGGACTGTGTTGGTTCAAAAGATGTGACGTCGAAAAAATCATGTCCCAAGTACATAAGTTTGCCGGAATACACGCCATTGGGTAAGTAAAAATCATAAAACAGAAACCATTTTATTCCACTTTTGTTCATAGCTTGAACGATGCATAATCCCAACCAGTGTAGATTCCTGATTAGTTAGTTGGACAAGAGCATTAGTTAAGTAATGGATATATGATAAAATGATATGAATGTGATGTGTATTATGCAGAGGGTGAGGCTATGGTTCTGAAGATGCCAACAGATAGAGAAGCTTTCTGAATCGGAATGGATTGGATATTTGTTGTCTTCTTAGAGGCAATACATACATGTCTCTGATGTTGTAATTTTACAACCAAACCTCTATAAACAATGAATCAAGATTGTCTTATTTTCATTCTACGGGATATGAATCATTGACTGGTAAATCAAGTTTTTTTCTAATAACGAAAAGATCAGAAAGATCCATAAGAAGATTCAAATTCTATCAACATTTGAGTGTTATGCTAGATCGAATGAAAACTATAAGTTGTAACAGGGAGCTTTCTGAAAATAGTTTAGTTTTATATAAAAACTAGATCATTGGGACCATTATTGGCTTTTTACTAAGCCTGAATAGGTCATACGTACAAGGTAAAGAATGAAATGTTTTTAGTTATTTACATTGGGTTTGAGATAAAAAAGCTATCTAATCCCACAAAATTGCAGATCATGAAACCAAACGTAGTTACATAAAAAGTTAAGAGGCCATACCGATTTTATTTCTTTTAGAAAATTTGTTGCTCTAAAATATCTATCAAATTACTTAAGAATCATCTAAAACAAACAATACACACAAAATTCAGTTACATATAATACATGTTATGGCATGATTTATAAACATCCCCGTATATATATCTACACATAATAAATAGGTGGGATAGAAGATAACACATATCAAATCAACCACAAGTTCATACAAATCTCACCAATTCTATAAATATAAACAACTAATAGATGAGATAGAAAGATAACTCATATCAAATCAACCATAACTTATAAAAACCTCTTAATAATTAAAACCAATAATCTCAAAAAGTAACAAATAAAAAAGCAAACTCTTATCAAAAACAAATGATGACAATTTTCATACTTGCACATAAGTATGAAGTTTCATAGCAAATTCCAAATATCCTGTTTCCACGACACATGGATCACTATTCAAACCGACGAGACTAACCTTACCGGAGATGATGCCACGGCTAGTCAGAGCAGGCAATTTAATCCTTCTCCGACCCATCACAACAATCCCATTGGATGTTTCAGGATCTCTCCTCGGTAATCCTCTAAGCAATTCTATATAAAGGTATTGTGTCGAAGAATCTAAAGGAATCACCAGTTCTTCATTAAACTTAAAAATGCGGCCTTCGAAAACTCTTACCACTTGTGTTTGGAATTGATCTTCAACGTTTGTCCATGACTTAACTTGATAGTCGCTAGGGTCATAGTAAGGTTTCAAAAGATTTTTGTCATCGACGTTGATTGATCGATAAAACTTTACAATTAACTGTCTTTACATCATAATCAATTTTTTTTTTCCTTCACGGATCATTTCCCTTTTTCTTTTCGCTTCGTGCGCTAAGTTTACCATCGAACAAATTATGGATCTATAAAACTCTTAGATGTTTGTTCATATAATAACTATGGTATATAAAAAAGTTATTATTATTTTTATTTTTTGATAAGATTTAGCTTGGATTTCAATTTTATCCAATCCGAAATTTTTTAGCAATCCTAAACGTTTTAATCCCTAGTTTTTTTATAGTTTAATGTTATCTATAAAATGGAACCAAAAAAGTAGTATAGTTACATAATTAATCGAACGCCAATGGAATAATGCAAAAAGCTAGACACAACATTAATGAAACGACACAGTATTCAAAGTAGAATTCTAAAACCCAAATTACTAAACCCTTAAGTTTTTCTTCAGAGAGCATCAATCAATCACACTTTTGGGTTTACTCCGCCATGGGTTTTGCTTTGTGTATACGCAGATCAGCTACTAAGTTCGCTTCAGTATGTGGTCAAGTCCGGTCTATCTCCGCCGTTGTGAACCGTCCGTCTCTAGCTCGTAACTCATCTCCGCTGCTGCATCCCTTCGCCTCTCGTGGCTTTCTTTACTCGACGGCTATTGATCGGCTGAGCTCCGAGCAAACGCTTCTCCGAGTAATTGACACCGAGATCAACTCTGCTTTGCAAATCGATGATCGCGATTTGGTAATTTTTCGCCCATTTTGCTCAATTTCAATTCCTGAGACACATAAATTGGTTCTAAAACGAATTCATCATTTGCTTTGTATTTTATGAAATCAAAGACGAGAACCAGAAATGAGTATTGGAAATTTCTGCTGATTATAGTTCTTTACTTGTTTCTTTGTATGCTAATGGCTTACCTAATTACTCTTTACAATGCATTTGCTTTAGAAGCTTTGTTGAAAAGTTTCTTTATTTTGTGAAATTTAATCATATCATGTTCATGAGAACTTTGTAAGCAAGAGGCTTTTGCATTGACTTTGCTTCTTCACATTGCAAAATAGCTAATTTTCTGATGAGTGATGCTAATCTTATGCTTAGAAGGTATTTGTCTCTGTTATCGACTAGTTGAGACAGTGACGTTTTATTGGGGTTCGGTTGGGAGCAGGATGAGGAGATGACTCCAGGAAGCTTTCCTTTCAGAATTGAAGACAATCCTGGACATCAGACTGTGACATTGACTAGAGACTATAATGGGGAAAATATTAAAGTTGTAGTTAGCATGCCTAGTCTTGTGACGGATGAAAATGATGACGATGGTGATGATGATGATGATGGTTCTAGTAATGAATCAAGTATTCCACTTGTTGTGACTGTTACCAAGAAGAGTGGACTCAGCCTAGAGTTTAGCTGCATGGCTTTTCCTGATGAGATTGCTATAGATGCTTTATCTGTGAAACATCCAGGTGATTCTTTGGAGGATCAAATGGCTAATGAAGGCCCTGATTTCGAGTAAGCTTTGTGAATCATAAACTCTTATGTAGTAGTTGCAAGTGTCAGCAGAGAGGTTATAATGTTGCTTTTGTGTTTCATTGCCTTTTGCAGAGACTTGGACGAGAATCTGAAGAAGACGTTCTACAAGTATTTGGAGATCAGAGGAGTGAAAGCAAGCACAACGAATTTCTTGCACGAGTACATGATGAGAAAAGTGAAGCAAGAGTACCTGTTATGGTTGAAGAATGTTAAGAAGTTTATGGAAGAATGAAAGGCAAGTTCCACACCTAATTCCCTATGAATGAGATACCGATGTCTCTTGTGTTAGTTGTTGGCATTCAAAACTTGCACAATCTTTAAGAATTTATGGTATTGACTTTCCAGTTCAGATGCGACTTGTGATTTCCAATGCTAATCGAAACTTTAGATACAAAGATATGTAGATAAAGGAATGAAAAGTAGTAGAATTTTGATAAATATCAGAAAAGTGTAGGTAGCTTACAACGACAAGAAAACGTTCTTCATCTTACTTATGAGTAAGACCAAGTGGTAAATGGATCTTATTTTTGGTGCAATCCTAAACTCTAAATCAAAACCACTACATAAGAGAGGGTTTCCAATAATAAGTTTGTAGAAATAATAGCAGAGAGGAAACAAAAAGCCCATCCTCTTCTGTGTCTCTCCTCAAGTCTCAACCAAACACTCACAAACACACACAACACGTAGTCGTCTTCTAAGATTGGATGGGAATGTCCTGATGGGTGTAAACTATTCCATTGTCTCCATCCACAACTTGTCCATTTCCTCTCATTATCCTGCAACCATTTCACCATGTATATTAAAATAAAGATACGAGGCTAGATTGATGATATAACAATAGTATTTTGAGTAACTAAAATTGTACCATCTTGTTGTAAGTAATCCTTCGACCCCGACTGGACCACGAGCATGGATCCTCCCTGTGCTTATCCCCACCTATATACCAAAACCAAAACTCTTCATCACTTACTCTTCCTCTTTTTACTTGTTTTGAATATATAAGCTTATGCGTGTATGTCTCAACTTACCTCAGCACCAAGTCCAAATCGAAAACCATCTGAAAATCTAGTGCTTGCGTTGTGGAAAACAGCAGCACTGTTCAAGGAAACACATCTTACAGTCAGTTACCAGCATAATAAAACACGACATTGAGCAAGTTCATGATCCAGCTTTACCTGTCCACTTGGCGAAGGAATAGCTCTGCAACTTCGGGATCCTCTGTCACAATGCAGTCTGTGTGTGCACTGTTCACAACAACAGACAAGAAAAGATTACAGAGTGAATATTTCCAGTACATATGCAAAATATTACAAAATTCAGTGGCTGTTATATCGAGTTTTTACCTCCCATGTCGGTGAATGTGATCTATAGCACCATAAACGTCTTCTACAACTTCAACAGTGCAAGCCTTGGAACAGTACTCATGATTGAACGTCCGTGCTTCTGGTAGGTTCAGTATTGCACTTGCCCTTGGTCCACCATACAAAGTGACTCCTGCAGCAGTTTAATGTACCTCATGAGTATACTACTCTAAACAAGTCTTCATGAGATGACAAATCAACGTTTATAATCAAACAGCTACATGTATATGAGACATCTTAGATTAAGTAGGTCAAATAAACGATTACGATAGACAGACAAAAATTGCCCCCATTTATGACCTACCATTGTTCTGCAGAACAAAAATAAGCTCATTGAGCACAGCATTCTGCTCTAGATCCTTATGCACAAGAAGGGTTTCCTGAAAAGACGCGAGACAGAGAGGGTGAATTGAATAGGATGAACTTAAAAACCCCACTGCATTACTGAAATCTCTAGGGAAGGGAAAACTCTCTTACCATCGCATTACAGGCTGCTGGATAGTCCAACTTTGCATCGGAAACTATGCGCTTTGCCATATCCAGATTACAAGACTTGTCGACATATACATGGCAGATTCCATCTAGAGATACATAATAAAGCCATCATCACTCTCCAGCACAATCCAAGTAATGAATCTTGTGAAAAAACAAACTTGAAACCGTACCAGCATGACCTAGCACAGGGATTTTTGTAGTATTTTTTATCTGGGAAACAAGCTTGTTGCTGCCTCTTGGGATCACAAGATCAATAACGTCATCAAGCTGTAGCAAAAATACAAATGGTTGGTTCCGGTCTAACAAAAGATATGAAGACTAGTTGCAGCTCCCAGTTTGTAAATCTATTTACCTTGAGCAAATCAGGAATCTCTTCTCGTGAAGTCACAAGTCCAATGAGTTTACCCCCAACAGTCTCTGGAATTGCATCAGTGATCACCTGAAAATTTACCAAGAAACTAAAAGAGTTAAAAGAGCTTAAGTGATATATTTTGAGGAAGCCGTGTATAATGATAAATCCGGATAGTAATCCAAGCTATGAAATCTACGGCGCTGTACCTTGTGTAAGATAGCATTTGATCGCCGAGCCTCCTTTCCACCCTTCAGTAGAAGACCATTTCCACTCCGGATAGCAAGTGAAGCTATCTGTTTAGTTTGTTGATAAAGCACAACTTCAGCAAATTCACATATTAGGAAGACTAATGAATTTGACTCTTAAACATACCTGTACGAGTGCATCAGGTCGAGATTCAAAAACAATCAGGAGTACACCTAATGGGGATGAGGTCTTCTCTAAGACAAGACCATCTGCCACCTGTAAAAGGAATTGTCACAGAACAAATAGCATAAACAACTATTGTATGTCAACTAGGAGGATACTCTTGTACCTTAGTTAAATCCTAGTAGGTAAATTAACTATATGATAACGCTTGTACTCTAATTCACCTCTGTCTTCTTTAAAACACGGCCGATTGGATCTTCCATATCAGCTAGCTTACGAACTGAAGCTGCAAGGCTCGAGATCTATCAAGCACAAAATAAAGAAACATTAGAAACATAAGGCTCAAAAATAGAGTAAACTTGGCACCATATCTTTGCCCAATGCATAGCAACAAGAAAACAAAATCTATCACACCATGAATACTGTCTTACCTTCCCAGGCGTCATAACTAAGCGAGCCACCAATGACTCTTCCAACCCAGCCTCTTGTGCTGCAGCTACATCTAACTCATTCTCAGCTTTGATTATCTTTTCATTTGCTTCAAGAGCATCAGCGATAGCATGCAGAATTTGTTTCCTATCTTCTGAAGACAAAGCCTGTAGCATATAACAAACAAATTTTAGTACATCTGTTGAAAGAAAAGATTTTTGATGTTACCAATATGAAAGAAAGCCATGCATCGGTCACAACTGAATCACTGAAAGTAGAAGCCTAACATTACCTGAAGCTTTCTGGAACTTTCCCTTGCAGCAACTGCCATGTCACGAGCACTAGAATCTGTGATAGGAGCCCATAAACGAGCATCTTGATGGAATAAGGTTCCAACACGCAATCCTCTGAGGACTTTATCTATGTTCTCAGCTGAAAACCCACTTCAAAAAGCAAGAAAGATATCAATTTTCCATCTAACAAAACATGTTTATCTTATTGCTCAATTGAACATATATTGTAGTAAAACTTGACAAAGTTTAACAGTATAATTATGCATGATAAGCTTAGAAGGGTCCTCACCTGGTTATGATGACAGGAATCCCAGCATACGCTGCATTCACTGCAGCTTTGACTTTTGCAGTCATACCACCTCTACCTAATCTTGACTTGTCGCCGAATGTAATCTCGTCTTGATGTTTTTCTTTAACAAATGTGTGAATCAACTTTGAGTTAGGATCACTTGGAGGTCCTGTGTAAAGACCTTCAACATCACTCAGAAGAATCAGAAGATCAGCTTTCAATTCCAATGCCAGTAGAGCAGCTAAGCTGTCGTTATCCCAAAAGATACCAGAAGAATCCTGCATATATCAAGTGCGATGAAGCTGAACATTAGACCACGAGATTCAACAAAGCAAGATTATAATCCTCCACATCTCAGAGTGCGTAGAATTTCATGTCAAAAGGGACCAACGAAGACAGTCAAACAAACCTGATATGGAGCTCTTCGGGTGCTTATAGCATCATTCTCATTGAAAATTGGAATAACCCTCAGATCTAGCATCGACTTCACTGTTTCATTAAGTTGCTTCCTGAATTCCTTGTCTCTAAAACTACTGTCATTCACCAGAAGCTGAGCTGCCGTCACGTCCAGCTAACCAAAGAAAACAACAGGAAACAAAGCATCAATATTAGGATGTTTTACACAATAACATATTTATTCTTATCAAAGAAGATAGATAACCTGGTCGAACATAGTCTCATAATAAGCCATGAGACTGCTTTGTCCAACACCAGCACAAGCCTTCCCATCAAGTTCAGTCTGAGGCTTCTGGAGATCAGCAAAGCTGCAAAATCCATTAAAAAGAACAAACTCATCAGCAAAAAAGAAAATAGCAAACTTTTAATCATAAACACACAGACACACATGTCACTGTTCTTGCAAAAAACACATGTCAGTGTAATTTTGCTTAACCTGCTATTGACTAATTGTCTGTAACGAAGCCTTTGACGGCCAAGACCAACCGCACCAGATGACACCAATATCACCTCAAATCCATCCGAGTTTAATTCCGCAAGCTGACATTATATATTTTTACGAATTAAAGGTGCCATTTACATATACATATAGTCACATGTCTTTCGTGAAACCTTTTTCACAATTTGGGAAATAATCAAAAAGCTGACTTTTCAAAATAATATAATCACTGGAAATAAAAAATCAAAATTACCTGCTCACACAGTGCTCCTAAGCGTCCAAGAGCCAATCTTCCACCTTTTCCAGTAACTACAGCAGTCCCAACCTTTTATTTACGATATAAGAAAAAAATCAAGAATTAATTCAACGAATATTCCGATTCTTCATTCGTCTCTAATGACATGCAAATTAAGATTCATAAGTGTAATTAACAGAGGTTTTAATTTCTGGGATTAAAAATATATATATATTCAGAGAGCGTTTCATTAACAGAGAGTTAGATGCACTTTAAATTCGTTTTCACATTACCACTGATTATCTCAGCTGCTTAAACAGCTTAAAATGAATTAACCAACGACGAACACTTCACAGATTAGACGAACCAACGCCGAGAAACAACAACAACAACAACAACAAAAATCCAAATGAACAATTAATAAAAACATAGTCGATCAATACAAAATCTGAGAATGCGGATGTTTTCTCCACATAACACGGAGATAAAGACGAACCTTAACGACGATACGTTTGACGTCTCTGGCAAAAGCGCGAGAACGATCTAACTCCTCCATCGTCGTCTACCAAAAAACACAAAACAGAGGAACGAGTTAACTCAGTCGGACAGTGCACCGTGCTTAAGGAAGAAGAAGAAAGGGAAATATCTGGTGAGTGAAAAGTGGAGATCACCAAGGAAGAGATGAAGGGGTTTATAAACACCAACAACACCAGAGACTCAGATCCTCCTATCAAACCACGAGACGCCACGTGTCGATGTAAGGGCAAATCTGGGATATTATATCTGACTGATGAAGTGGCGCGTGTTTGTTGGGTGGTGTAGGTTAAAGAGGTTAGGGTGTGTTGTAGGGGATAAGTGCTTTGGCTGGTGGGGTATTTTGGGTAATATAAAAAATCGGCGGCTGAGGAAGCGCCATGGACGTGAGCAACGAAATCAGAAGAGGACAAGTGAAAAGTGAACAGCAAAGCAATTTTTAGATGACGTCTAGTGAAAACAATTCACTAATTCGATTATATGCGGCGCCACAACATCTTTTTAATCATTATTTTTATATTATTTAGAGCAATGATTATGATTATGATTATGATTATCTAAATAAAACAATCATAATCATGAATTTTGTTTTTAATTGTAAGAGTATTTTTAACAGGACCTGTTAGAATTTATCATACAAAACGTTTCTTTGTCTTAACCTAATAAGAAAACGAATTTATTTTCTTGTTAAGAAAATATCAATAAAAACTACACTCATTTGCTATCAAATTTCACAAAATTAGATAGATTATAAAACTTCCAAATTCACATACAAATTATATAAAGTTGCTATAAAAATCGGCAGTTTTAAAGATATTTTGCGTTTTGAGAGAGATATATGTTTTATTATTAATTGGAAAAGTCTCACAACTACAGCTTTCAATGTTTTGTTATATTCTACTGTATGTAAATGTTATAGTCATAATCATAGTTTATAATATTTAAGATGATAAAAACGTTTTACCATTCATACTTTAATTTGTAATTTAGTTATGAAATCGGATAGAGGATAAAACAAGTTGACAAGGAAACAAAAAAAAAAGAACCTATATATGATATTCAGTCTTGTTTATTTTATTTGATTATGAAAATGAACCACCATATAAGATATTTGATGTTTTACTTGTCTGGTGGTTAACATAGTTAAGAAAAATATGACGATGTCATTTTTTAGTACAGCTGAATATACCTAGCTATAGATCAAATGTGTATGTTATCCAAACTATATTAATGCGTATACAGTTATCTTAGCGAAACATTTTGCTCGGAGAAGAGTCATTAAGTTATTTGTTTTAACAAAGGTTGATGTTCCAATCCATCTGAAACCGACTTATGAACTATAGGGAGGGTTGATTACTTGACATAGACTTCTGTATTATAATCATGCTGATTATAAATATATACTAACATTAGAGGTTTTCTCGTCATTAAAAACAGACAGTTTTGATGCAATAAAAAAAAAAGTGGGGAGATGTTGAAGTTAGATGCAATATAATATAGGGGGAGCTACATATTTTAATGATCAAATGGTTGATGATTCATGGTAGCGTAGATGTAGAGTGGAGTATGAATATTTCTAATGATTCAGCGGTCTCTATGAACTGTTCAAATGGTAAAAATATATAGATTTCTAATATATTCGAAAATTAGTTTGAATTTATTTTTTATTTTTGCTGAAAGGGTTAAATTAGTATGAATTTTGCTCTACAAAAATTTCGATAATAGAAAATAAAGTTTGACAAATTTTCGTTACAACTACTAATGATTAAAAATTATATATATAATCACCATTCCTATTTCTGTTGACTAATTAATATGATAATCTATGTATGATCAAATTAAAGTTATATAAATAATGGCCAGTCCAATTTCTATAGACTAATATGACAATAGTATCATATCATATATGTGCCCCTTCTCCTTTGACAAAAAATAAAAATAAATATGTGCCCTTCTCGAGATTCTCCTGGTAATTGTTTCTTTTTACAGTATATTCAAACATCATTCATCTCATTGGCCCTTTTAAGAAGCCAATTATCAATACAGATTCAGATACATCGACTTTAATATTTCATTGTATTAATTAAGAAATCATGACTAGACAAATATCATCATAAAATACATTTGTAATTTACACCTAATGGGCTAAACAAATCAACTTAAAACCTATATATTTTGCATCACATAAGATCAGACATTGAATTTGGATACTAATGCATGAAAGAAAAGAGTAAAACTGACTACATTTTAATGCATAAGAATCTCATAGTTGGGATATACTTTTTTTTTAATCTTAAATTCATTGGAAACTACATTGAAAGGCCAAAAAACAAAGCAATTAAGTCCGAACTGCGTTGGTTTCAATTGTAATAAACTTAAACGTAATGAATGGCTTGGTCAAAGCCATTATTCCAAGTTCCAGCACCTATCTTACCGACTTCAGTTTTCCTTTCAGGTTTCATCCATCTCAAGTTTTACTCTTTTTTCTTCCGCAATATGTTTCGTTAATGGAGAATATGAAACAAATAAAATAATCAATGTAATGTTCAGGTTTACGCCAAAACTATAGAAAATTCTAATTAATTGGAAGGAGGGCACGTGGTTTGATGCGATACGGGTTTCAGATGTCTGATCGTCTATGGGGAATCATTGGTCTTGCGCATGTGCTCTTTATCAAGCCTATAGGCCCACCAACTCCAATCTCATTCATTTGTTTTTACTGTGATTTTATTCGTGTTATTTAAACTGATTATCACATTCATAACCAACGACATATCATTGTCAGGGATTATAATATAGGCATTCATATTTAGACTCAAGTATGCATTGACACGCAGAACCAGCACATGTGTATATATACATATAATAATTTATAAAGTAAGATGCGAATTTGATAGGTATAATAATAATAATAATAATGGAGTATAGTACGTGAGAATACATTTTATGTTGGAGAATTTTGATTCGTGAATGCATGTTATTTGTTAGGTTATATATGTGATTTCATTTTTTTAAAACCGTGTGAGTGTGTTAAAAGAGAGAGAGAAAAGTCTTTTGCAATGTTTTGCCTAATTTTTGTTTACGTGGACAACTAAGTCTAAAAATGGTCGGAAGTGGAACTAAGCATTTTGGGTAAATAATAAGAAGTGATGTATATGTCTAAGCTACCATTTTCTTTCTTGCATGAAATTAATCCACGTGTTTTTGTTTGTATATAGCATTAACTAGATTGAAATGGAGTCCGATGAAAATGATGGCGTCGATACAAAAGAAGCTCAATAACTATATATAGTGGACCTTTCTCATATACCAACCATTGATAAATGATAATATATGTAACACTAACACATACATGTATTATATAGGGTCCTACGATCGAATACGACGTTTGTAGTCAAATACTATAGTGAACGCAGAATCGCCTCACAAACGTTATATTTTTCATATTCTCATATAGTCCCTAATTGTGTTGTAAATATTTTCAACCAAAAAAAATTGTAACTTCAATTATGGCCGTTTCAAATTGTTCGAAGGTTTGCACACTTTTTATTCAGCATATACTTGATGTGTTAATTTTTTTTTTTTAAGTTAATAGCCCAAAATTATATACTTATTCTAAACTTTTATTAATTTTTTTTATCGGAGTTCTATTAGTATGCTCCACTTGCACTTGATAAAAAATTAGCCGCTTAAATTATAGATATTTTTTTATTAATCTTATTATGTGGTCATGGTTAAAAACTTAAAATGCACATTTGAACAACTCTTCTAAAATGGTCGACATGAGTGGACTTCAGATTTGAGTAAAGAATTCTCGCTTAAGTTGCTAGCAAGCCTCTAAAGGGGCATTTGAAAAGAGAAATTAAGATATGACAAATATCTATCAAGTCTTAACAAGAATAAGTGGCTACAATTTGTTTGTGTATACAATACGCGTACGATTTCAGTTGACCTCTATGGATTTAAGTCACGAGACAAAGTAAAACACTTGAAAAACTAGGACACGTATTTAGTTGGGGCACATGTAAAGAATTAGGACATGGCGCTATAGATAGACAGGTTCTAAACTTCAAGACTTAAATGGAGTAAGAGAGAATCCCGATACTACAATAAACATTACATTTAGCAACACAAACTAAATACAATAACATACTCTTTTGAGAGTACGTTTACTGGAAAATTCTTGTTAAAAAATGTTTGATGTTAGGATTGATCAAAACGCTATATGAAATTACGATTATATATACTAACTAAAAACAAAGAAAAATATGGAGACATGTGTCCTATAATGATTATGTGTAGTAAATCATTTCATATATTCTTCAAGTGAAAACAAGCAATTTGTATTACATAATCTCTTATGGCGAAACAACAGCCAACCAAATTATTACTAGTTTATAACAAAAAGAAATCTCCCAAACTTTAACTAAAAACAAAAAAAACTTCCAAAATGGGTCCAACCACTTGTCAATTATTCACATACTCTTCCAAATTTTGTTACATATCTCCCAGTTTTTAGCGCATGATCAGATAAACGCTTGAAACCAACGGTTTATCCACACCAGTAGTCGCATATATTACATATATAATATATATATATATATAATCTATGGATATACCAAAATAAAAACATAAGTATATTCCAAGAACTAAGCGATAATAAAGGAACCGTCGAAACTCACATGCCAATGAAATTAAAATATGTGGACACGAGATTCCTAACAGAAAAAAAATGTTTAGTTCAAATCAATACATCTTTCAATATTTAGTAAAATGATTTTTCGATATATCGAGAAATATATCGAGAAATCATTTTACTATTTATAGAAAGATGTATTGATTTGAACTAATTTTTAGCCTATAAATCACGGTAAACAATTTACTTTGAAATGTTCAGTTTTTAATCAAAAGATTGAGTAAGAATAGGTTTATTGAAAATATTATATTGAAGTATTGAAATCGTTTTATGATTAACCACCAAACATGTCGCTTAATGGATATGGAAGGTCTAAACTAAAACACGTTAAATACCCAAATACAACTTTTGTTTTAGAAAGATTGATTTTTGAATATTTCACACATATTAAAAACAATAAATATTTAGTAATAACCATATTACTTTTTATATTGAACAATGTTTATACTAATTCAACAATTCAAACATTCTCAATTAATATTTGTTTGAAGTTTACATTTTACTAACATTAACTAACAAAAATATATTTAAAAATGTAGAAAATTAATATACTAGAAACAAGAAAAAGAAATATAGCAAATTAATTTTTCTGAAACAAACAGAATATTATATTAAAATATTCGAATCGCTTTAATAAAATTTTAAGAGTTAAGAAAATTAGATATGTTTATGGGTATCAAGTATCAACAGTCTAAACTAAGAACACTTTTTTGTGCAGGATAAGATTTTACATTCGACCAACAAAAATGAAGAAGAAAAGAATAAGATAAGGTGGAGTATTATATAAAATTATTATATAAACATGCTACACTTGGAAAGTTTTAATTGGTGCAGCTTCATTAATCATTATATTTTGTATCCAATGCAAAGCCGTCACGAGGCACGAGCGTCCAAAACGTTAAGGCAGTCACGTTCAAAGAGACTATTTCCCAAAAATAAGTAATTTATCGTTTTTTTGCCCTTTTAAAGTTATGTCAATTTTTTTTTCTTTTCTTGGTGATAGCCAAAAGAAGATGAATCGAGGGGACGTAAAATGTTCCATACTTGCGTCAACTGTTTTTTTTGACGTCGGTAAGTTAAGCAAACCAAAGTTTTTTTTTTGATAAAGGTATTTTTTTTTTTCTCTTTTTCTTTTTTTTTTCTTTTGTTACAGTTGAAATGGGAGATAGCATGTTAAAGCAAACCAAAGTTTTTTTTTTTTATAACCATCTTTCCGTTCTATATTTAATCATGTCATTTTTATCGAATAATACTTAATATCCTACAAATATTTAATAACGTATAACGGTATAAGTTCTTTGGGAGAGTTTGATTTTAAACAATATAAAAACTACAATATTCGGTTCATATAACGAAAAATGCGATGTAGCAAAGTGATGTAGCAAAATATGCGGTGGTCAACCATGATTAATTAAAATCATTTCGGGAGAACTCGAATCTTAATATGGATCCACAAACAAACCTTCGACCATTGAACCAAACATGATTTTTTTTCTTTTTGGTACTTTCCTAACAAAAACTACACAAGTACTTAGCAACTCGGTCTATCACCAAATTAACTAAACGAGTTTGGCCGACATAATTTTTGGGTTTAAACCGCAGCAGTCGCAGAGTTTTTCTCCATTTCTCTCATATTTAAAGTTTATATGTGGTGATAAGAAGCAGATAGAGGAAGAAAAGCGAGAAGAATCACTATCAGAAAATCGAATATATAATTAAAAAACAAAATTATCTGTTTGTAAGATAGATAAAGACAGTGATTGCAATTGGGGAAGATCGGGTTTTTCCCATAATTAGTTGAGTCGATTTAAATTAAAACATTAAATTATATGTTTGTAAGGAAACATATATTTTTTAATATCTTTTAGCTAAAACATCTAATAAAATGTAACATGAGTAGTAATTTAGTTTGAGATGCCAAAACCAACAAGTAACTCCATAGACAACAAAAGTGTAAAGTATAAAGAGGATAAGAAGTTTTGATTAGTTGTTAATATAAATATAAGCAAAATGGACGTTTAATTAAGACAAAGAAGTAGAGTCACAATCCAACAACAATCAATACTGGTTCAGCGGTTCTTGAGGAGCCATTTCGGTTTTACTACAAATCATCTAAGTTAGTGTTAGGTAATCGGTACTAATGATAAAAAATTGACATATTAACTAGTGTTAGATTTTGTTTCCAAGAAGATTTCGTTTTAGAGCATATTTTATGTATGCTTCTTGATAAACTAGCTATTGTTGAACATTAAAAAAATGATTCATCTATTCCAATGGGCCAACGAAGCAGGCCTGTAAGTACTGTCCTGACCCATTAGTTCTTCCAACACAGATTTCAAACAAGTCATTCTTGATGCAAAATCTTGTGGGTGATTATAATACTCTTAGCACATAAATCTTGCAGATATTTTTTATTCATTTTCATTAAAAGCGAAACACTTCACAGGTTATCCTTCTTTTTTTTTGAGCAACTAGGTTATCTATTGTGGCCATTTGGCTTTTCTCTTTCACACTTCACATGTTCTGTACTCAAAAAGAGATTAAATTTTTTTTTTTTTTAATTCACTGTCTGATATCTCTGGCAGATAAAATCAACCATTCAAAAGACTACAACGAATGTACCAAAAGATTTTTAACAAAACCATAACGAAAATGCATTCGTCTCTTCTCTTCACTCTTCACTCTTCACTCTTCACTCTTCACTTTTCAGATTTCATAGAGTACAAAAGATAGTAAATTGCAATATAATTCTCATCCTTTTCTAGATTTTTACTCCGCAAGCAAAGAAGTGATAGCAAACCAAAAAAAAAAAACACAATCCTAAACAACTCAACTCACCAAACAAACACAATTGTTACAAGCAAGCATGAAATTAAGCCAGTCAAAACGAATCCGAATGATTCAGTGTATATGTTCCTTCTTCTTTTACTTTGTAGGTTTCATTCTCTGGTAATGACATTCTTTGTTCTACCACAACACATCAAAATCTAAAGGTTTTTACATATATATGTTTTGTCTCGTTGTGTGGAGATTAAGGAAAGAACCAGACCTTGATGAAGATTGAAAGAACCATTTGCAGACCAAATGCTGCAGCCACTACAACCGTCAGATCATTGTTCGTCTCGAGGTAAGACCGTAGATTCAGGGCAACAAAGCACGACGATGCGCTACCAGCCAAGAGTATAATCACCCATCTCAGAAACTCTACTGGAATAAGCAATGGAAGCTGCAAAAATAATCCTGAGCGTTAAAATGTTTAAACAGCATGTAATGTATCAATAAAAGTGATAACATTTTAGGTTGATTTTATGTCACTGTACATGTTCATTGAAAGCTAAGTACATGCATTTTTCTTTAGTGTTACTGATAATTAATTGATTAATTTTAACAGTGAAAGAGGCAGAAGTTACTGGAGATGCTTACAGAAGTTGGAATGAAAATGAAGAGAGAGTATCCCCAGAGGCACCAGAATCTTAGAAGATCAGCTTTGGACCCCATATACTTGAGTGAGAAATAAAATGCCAGAGGCACAATTATTGCATAGCCATAGATTATAGATGCTGCCAAATTCATATAGTTCACATCAAAGATCCAAGGAGCATCACTGTTGGTTCGTTTCTTCACCAGATACGTGGCACAATTTCCGAGAGAAGCAAGCACAAACACAAGCGTAGTGCAGATCCAGACAAGTCCATACCTAATAGAGCGAAGAAATGGACACACGAGTCATTAATCTAGAAACTTTTTTTTAAATGCCTAGCTTTTAGCCAGTCTTTAAAGGATAACATGTTTTGCTACTTGAATATATCCACATGGTCTGATGCTTTCCATTCATTTTTCCTAGAGAAAATAAGAATTTTAAACATGTCCCGAGAATCCACGATATAATGACACTACAAAGGGGGCCCAAATTTAGTCTTTACTCAGTCAGACCTGTCTTCAACTGCCTCAAAGCCTGACTAGATAAATCCTACAGTCAGATCTTAGGTTTCCTATGCCAGAAGATGACACTATATCAACCTTACCACAATCTAATGGAGACTATGAAGCCTTAAACTTAATGCGAGGAACTGTTTTAACAAGAGATAGTTACCAGATAGCACATGGAAGATCAGGATGCAGGCTTAAGTCTACAATAAATCAGCTCCAGAAGAATATTCAAGTAGCAAAACTACAATTACCCAAAAACCTAAACAAGAGAGATCTCTCACACTAAAGATCCAGCTAGTTTCGCTGATCACATTCCTGATGTCAGTATCTGAAACTACGGTTTTAATCATCAAATACCGATAGCTCTATTGGCAATCTCTGCTTCCAGTGGAACTACTTATCTAACTCTAGCAACGGAAAGCATTCCCAAACATATGACATATCAAACTCATTCCTCTGACCTGTCACAGCTAGAATGTGATTTCGGAAAGAATGCCGAAGATAACGCTTAAAACGGTAACAAATTTACAGCCTGGCTGAGCAGTGGAGAGATTTAAAAACTCTCAATAGGAGATGCCAAAGAACTATCGTAGAGCAATCACAATCACCAAAAAGAGTCAAAGGGAAAAGGAATTGAAGACTTACAAATCAGGGTTCGCATCAATCTTGTTGTAAAAATCTCCACTAGTGGGATATAACGAGCTCATCAATCTGTTAACAACAACGTCTGTGTCCACGTCGAAGTATTGAGTATAAGAGTAGACGTTAAAAAAGCCCTGCCAGTTGTTTGACGGCTGTTGTTCAGGTCCTTCTACAGGTGATAGATACAAAAATTATCATATAGGACAGAACAAGGCGAAAACAAAGGTACAAAGGATCTTGACATGCATAAGCATTCTTTCAAACATCGTACTATTGATATGCATAAGTTCGAAGTTCAACTAATCTAATTGTGCAGATAAAAAAAAATATTTCCTAAGACAAAAAGAGTATACCATTTGGGGTCTCAAGAGTTTGATAACCCTTTGCATTGTTTCCTCGATTTGGTGGAAATATTTTCATGTTTGCAGAAGGGCCTGCAATAATGATAATAACACAGGTAACACTTAAGAGCCATTTGCACAATGATAGTTAAAGTAGAAATTAGCAAAAAAGAACATACCTTCATTTACGCTTGTTGTAGGTACATTTGTGTTTCTCTTGTCGTCGCTGATCACAGCCTTCCCAAATAAGAAACACAGATTTTTTATATCAGATATAATGACATGGGGATAATCAATACATTCACTTGAAACATTTATCACAGCAGTTTCATCCAAAATGAAGCTATCATAGAAGCATTTAAACCCAAAATCCAATTATATTTTCCATAAATGAAGAAACGAATCAAAAGAGAAGGAATACGAATAAGTGATATAAGAAGATTCCCACGAGTGTGAGGACTTTATACATCATTATGAACGGGGGAAAAATACAACAAATCTGAAAATGTTCAAAATTCTACTACTTTATGTAATAAAAAACCCGCCAAAGATTCTAAAATTGGAAAACATTTGAGACAGAACACAAACACACATGGAAAAAACGACGACATGCATCAAAAACGTTAAATTTCCTTCACGCAAATAAGGATCTCAGAAAAACTCAATCAAAGAGCTTATCAATGGTAAAATCACAGAAGCAATGGATGTATTCTAAACTTACAGGAACTGAACCAAGCAAATGGCTTGTCTGAAGATTAGCGAATGATTCATCCATCGAATCAATAAAAGAGAATAGAATATCAAAAAGCGACGCTTAGTGATCGAAGAGAGGTTCTTATCTCATTCAGAAAACAATAAGATCGGAAAAAAAGAAGAAAAAGATCGTCCCTTTCTCTGAATTTCTAAGGTTTCTGGGTTTTCTTCTCCTCCGTCATCGTGGAAGCAAAATTGGGAAAAGAAGACGACAGAGAAGGATCCACGCGCTTTCTTAGCAAGCAAGATACACGCGCCATTCACTTTCTTTACACGTGACTGGGCCATACCAATCACAAGATTCACACAACCTCAAACGGTTACGGGCCTTACAGCCCATATTAGATTTTTGACCCGACTCAGCCTGAATTGAACCACCTGACCCGACCCGTTTTAGGAGCGTTGCAAGAAATTTCACAGTAGTGTTTTTCCTCTTCCCTCCCGAGAAAGCTAAATGGAGCCCTAGACTGGTTTTTATCACTCACTCGCCAACAACACCAACCACGCTCTCTGTTTAACTCCGTTTCTTCTTAGTTTCTTCACCGGAGAAGATGGAAATGGAAGAAATCAATGGTTCTGCCTCCGCCGCGATATCGATATCTCTTTCTACGCAGCCAAATTACAGTAGCAAGCCTGTTCAGGTTTTTGATTTTTCTTTTTTCGTATTTACTTAAATCGTTGAGCTCAGTTCTTGTGATATTCATGTGCTTAGCTTTTAGCCT
>CM051376.1:3901805-4176805 GCA_028015245.1 Cardamine occulta | reverse complement strand
CTTTAATCTTCATGGTTGTTGCTTCAGCTTAAGTGGGTTTTTGCGGAGCCTGAGTTAATTACAAGTTTATCGCTTGTATGTTACTATGGTTTTGTAAATCGTTTATAGCCTTTGGATATATCTGTTCACAGGCATTGTTTGTTTCTGAGTGTAGAAGCTTTTCAATTTTTAACAGTGTGGAAGCTTTTGAATCACTTTGGTTTCAGAAGTGGTGACCATTTGTTGGTAGCTACCAGTTTAGGAGCTCAACTTAGATTTATTGAGCACCATTTAGCATAAAGAAGCTGAGACATGGCAAATGGCAGCAAATTTCATATTATTTTGCTGTTGCTTATCAACTTGCAGTCTTAGGTTATTTGATAGGGTCTAATTGCTGTTTCCTGTTGGTCGTATTTCAAGTGAAAATTTAAGAGGATCACTGGTTGGCTAGGTTAATCAGTAGTGCACTGAGGAAGATTGAACCGAATGTTCAGTATTGGTGTTTTCTTTGTTGTAAGTCCATTCCCTGTTTATTACAGGAGGCGTTAAGACATTTGGCATCTATCAACCTCAGGGAATTGTGTAATGAGGCAAAGATTGAGCGCTGTCGTGCAACTAGAGACTTGACAAGCTGTGGACGATTTGTGCATTATGTGTTAAACCCATGTTGGCATGCCTCCTTGTGCACAGAGTGTTGCAAGAGGTGTAACGTTTGTCCTATCTGTAGAAGGCCACTACCAATAAATGGAGACAAGCTTCAGCTTCGTCTCTACTATGAGTGTGTTGAAGCTGGTCTAATATCCCGAACACATGAAGAGGCGTCACATGATTCAGATGAGGGTGAACATCAATTGGCAGCTGATGTTCTTCGCCTTTATTCTCTGTTTGATGTTGCCATGAACAACAATTTGATATCTATGGTTTGTCATTGTATCCTTTGGTTGCATTTATGGCGCTGTCAATATATATGCATGTAGTCTTTTGTTTCCATGCATCTCTTATAGAGTTGTATTCATGTGTTGTCTCATATACAGCTGTGACCACAAATCTCCATATGAAAAAGCATGTGTTATTAGAACTGTCTATATAGGGAATTATGTACTTATAGGTTCATGTAATTTTAGGTAGTTCTTGTTCCCTGTCCCCCTCCCTGATGGAAAATATGTGCATAGTGTTTTTGTCATTCTATAAGATGTTTTTTATGTTCTATGATAATTGGCATCTCCTTGACAGAAAATGAATAGATATCACCAATGTCTGTATGGATGAGACAGCTGTATCTAGTGACCCGGTCATTGCTTTCTTGCTGGATGAAGTTGTTGTCAAAGAATGGGTCAAGCGTACATTCAAGAGCATCTTAGCTGAGCTTCAAGAAATCTGTATCCTTTTAGCTGTTAGAATTTTTAAGTTTCTTAAGCCAGTATTGTGCACTTTGGATCAGTTTATCTTTAATATTGGTTCTCAGATAGTCTCGAAACAAAAGAGATGCAAGCGTGGTTAGATAAACTCATAAAGTATTCGAAACAGGTGGCTGGCATATGTAGTGTGCTTGAAGTTATGGAATCAGCTTTTAAGGGTTCTGTTTCACCTCAGCTTCAAGACGTGCAGAAGCTTAGGGAGAACATCGGAAAAACAAAGCAGGTCAGCTAAGATTTTACTCCATATATATCCTTTGCAGAATTTTGCTTTAGTTACTCTCTGTGCATCCCGAGAAACATCCATTGTACATTGAAGTTTCATGTGAGCATAGTGTTTAGTTTGTCTCTGTCACTAGAATGGGTTACTTGTTTTGTATACAGCTTGCAAGAAAGTTAGTACTGCAAAAGCTTTACATTTAGATGTATGAAAGAATCGATAATAGTCATACAATGGATCTTGAGGATTATATCCCTACTTCTGCGACTTTATGTTCATTTTCTTCTTATGTCGTTAGCATAGTAGTAAAAAAATTGGGTTAATTGTAACCCTATCTATAATGACAGACTAAATGATATCCAGGGATAACCATATGGCTCCTGACGAGAGAGTGTTTTAACTATATGAGTTCTTTAGTTATCAGTGCAAGATCACCGAGCTTATGGTGTGCTTAACCTGTTGTTGTTTTTGATTTCAGCATCTGGGCATAATGGTCTGGTGCATAAGACACGGATTCCTGGAGGATGTGAGGTCTCGATATTCTAATTTCACATTGTGGAATGCTCTTGTTCGTGAAAGGAAATCAAATGCAATTAAGCGTGCATGGCCTGATGCCGTAGACCAGTCTTCAGATGGTAATGTACAGGGTGCTTCCCTCTTTATTGAGGATGCTTTAGAGAATCTTGAGAGAGAGCCAGAATACAGTCAGGAAATAGGAGCAGACCTAGAAGTTGGATGTTTGCAGAAGGATGAAAGAGCATTTCTTAGGTCCAAAATAGAGGGAACTTCAGGATCTTATCCATTTGAGAATCTCAGAACTGCTGCTGACATACTCTTCTTACATGGCAGTTCAGATTTGGTTGTTGCGAAGCAAGCAATTGTATCCTTTTATCGGCCTGCGTTTAACATTACATTGCACTTTATTTATAATGAATACTGAAAATCAGGAAAACTCTCATGTTTTTCTTCTTCGCTGGTTTCCTTAACCAGGAGATAGTTTCTTTACTACATGTTTGATCGGCATTGGACTACTCCTGAAAAATATTGGAAGCACATTATAGATGATTTTGCTGCTACCTTTGGCATAACCAGGCATTCATTGCTGGAGTCTTTTGTATTTTATCTTCTCGATGATCACTCAGAGGAGGCACTCCAGGTACCGTTTGGCATTCCCCAGGAAAACACATAAAACTATGTATTCTTGTGCATGTTTTACGATTCGTCGCGAAATATACGTATGATAAACTATACATCATGACATACTCCATACATTTATTAACTGTTGTAACTTACAAACTTTCCATATTATATTTCAGGAAGCTTGTAGGATTCTTCCTGAAATATGTGGTCCAGAAACCTACCCAAAGGTTGTACAAGTCCTGTTAGAAAGGGAAAACCCTGAAACAGCTCTTATGGTTTTGCGTTGGTCCGGTCGTGATGGTATATCAGAATTGGTTTCAATTGGTGAAGCTGTCACAGCTGTTCGTGTGAGAGTAGAATGTGGTCTTTTGAGTGAAGCATTCACATACCAAAGGACACTCTGCTTGAAAGTAAAGGAAAATAAATTGAAAAATGGAGCTGTGAAATATGTTTCTGACGATCTAGACAGCTGGAGTTGGACGGAATGGATGGAGATACTTGTCAATGAATTCTGCTGTCTTTCTATTAGGAGAAACTTGGTTGATCGAATCATTGAGTTACCGTGGAACCCAGATGAGGAGAAATATCTACACAGATGCTTATTAGATTCTGCAACTGATGACCCCTCATCATCTGTGGGTAGTCTTTTAGTTGTCTTTTATCTTCAGGTAAGTAATTATATTTTTATGCTTAAGTAACTTCACTTTAACCACATGGGCTGAGAATGGTTTTTCAGCACGGGAGTAGCTTTAGAAACAGTCAAATACATATTTCATTTGGGATAAGATGAAAGTTTGTATTTACTGCCTGGGCTTCAATAATCATAATTCGAGCTTGGTGTAGTCAAAATGCGTCACTATAAACTCTACTTATTCTCTGGAAAATTCTTCTTTTGTATATGGTTGGGTATTTTGTTCCGTCTTTGACTGGAATCTACTATTGTTCACATTTCTGCAGCGCTACCGTTACATCCAGGCATACCAAGTCGATCTTAGGCTCCAGAAAATTGAAGAGGCTTTCATATCCGACAATCGAATTGGGGAAGAAGTTGTGTCCAGAAAGCAATCACAGAGTCATTGGAGAAAAGAGTTAGTTGTAAGTATTCCATCCACCTTTCCATGTACAAGTGGATCCTGCCCTTATTCCTTGTTAAAGGCTACATCCTCAAACTTTCACCTTCATGTGTTTTAGTGCTTAGTAGCCTTTTGATCCTTGCAGGATTGTCTAGTATTTCTCAATCTTGAATGTTCTATATATGTGCTATTTTAACTTGACATTGAAACCCTCCTGTGTCTCTATTTGCTTTGAAATAGGATAAAGCCATAGATATACTTCCAGTAATTCAGCAGCAGCAAGTTAGATCTGGACAATTTTCTGAGATGGAAGATACCTCTGAAAGTGCTTCTCAAGCTGCAAGAAACTCTGATCTTCCTGATGCACCTGAGATGATTACTTCTTCAGTTCCCTTTGCTACTACTTCAGTATTCCTCCAACGGGCTAACGATACCAGCACTAGAGAGCCAGTGGCTAATAATGGCAGTCCTTTTCAACCCAGTCATTTGATAGGAAACGCCTCTCCTGATATTTCCCATGGAAGGTTATTTACAAGCTCAAATAGAGGACAAAAAAGTGAGGTTAGAAGTGTAACGAAGACACTGAAATTTGGTGACATGTCAACTCCGTTCAAAGATCTTAATAGAGCTCGCGGTAACAGCCAGCTCAAAGGAAAAAGGACTGAAGAAACCTCTCCAGATACAAATGTTGATAGATTCATGGAGAATAATATGAGCTCTCCTTATCTCCGACGAGTCACAGCTAACAATCCTGTAACAGTGAAACCTAGCAGCAACCATCTCAATGGATCTGCACACAAACTGGAATCCACCTTTTTTGGCACAAGGATGCAACCAGACAAAGAGCTCGCATCCCATAACTTTGTCGATTTGGATGATCCAATGGACATGTCTTCAAGGTACATTTCCTCTCTTCTTTGATTCTTAGCCTTTTCTTTCTTCTGCTTGAATTGTGCCACTGAAGTAGAGGACACTGGCTGAGTCTCTTCACCTACCCCTCCTCCTTCTCTCATCTTTACTTAGGGATAGGCATTTGGTTTTTTGGGTATCGGAAGTATATCCCAAACTAGAACCGAGATATTTCTCCATTTAGTTTGGGCTACATATCAATGATGAGTATAATGAATTGCAGCTTGAAGGACAACAATGGCTTGGCCACTGAGAGCAGAAATAACAGTGGCGGATTGAGGTGGCGGTCAGATGAAACAAGCGATGAGGAAGATGAACTGAATTTGGGCATGGAACCGACTAATTTTGGTTCCATGCCGGTTAAAGGAAGGAGGAGGCGTAGATTCACTGCAAGATAAAGTGAAACAAACACTCAAAAAGACATAATCAATTGTGTGTTAAGCATAGAGAGAGGGATCAGAGCAAGTGGTGTAAAGAGGGAGAGTGGTACAGTGAGCTTTGTTCTCTTGATTATTCTTGTGCCTGGGGAAAAAATGATTTTTGAAATTATGTTTTACTTCTTTAGTTTACCTTTTTTGACATTCTTTTTTGGATATTATTTTGATGAGCGGAATGAAATTATGAGTATGTTTAATTTTACACATTGGTATAGTTGCATTGTGAATCGTATATCCATCCATACATTGAAGTTAAATAAATATTGTTTGTTTTCACTTTTTGCTCACACCATTCATTGGTTGATCGATTTGACTTTTCTTTATATACCATCTGCCCAAACTTTAACTGTTGATGTCAAAATACTCTTCTGTGATTTAGTTTTTGGGGATATATATTCAATTGTTACAAAAGTATAGTAAATTACGTATTTCCTAGGTTCGACTGATTGTTTTCCCTTATATTTGAATAGCATTTGTTTGTTTTAATTAGAGTTTTTCTTCCGGCCATATTTTTAATTAGATTTGAAGTCTTTATTGTACTTTTACATAATATTCAACTATTTTATTTGGCTTAATGTTTTTAATGTAATTTCCAAATTTAGTTTTTACTAATTACCAGAACTAATAAATGGAAAAAATTACCCCTCAAGTTTATGATATAAATAGGGTTTAGAAGGAGAAAATAAAAGGGTTTCTTCAAACCGTTCCCTCACTCTTAGTTCCGTCGCTACATTGGTCGAGAAGGTTAACCCTAAACCAATCTTCTCATAAATGATCCATGTTTATATATAATCTCATATTAGGTTTTGTTTTGCCTTAATTCCGCAGGTGGTACTAGATCCCTATCATGGCGACTCGTGAGTTTCTCTTGCTTTAGCTTTATACGTTGATGCTTTATTTTAAGTCGCTTATCGGATTTTTTTTCTTTTTTGTTTTTGGCAGGTCTTCAGTATGATAATAATAATTGCGAAATTGGTGTATTTTCCAAACTCACAAATGCTTATTGCCTCGTTTCGGCAACATCTTCCTCCACAAACTTCTTCACGTATATACTCTTGACGTTATCTAATTAACTTTTCATGGTTTTGGTTTATATCACTTTTAAATGTTTAATTTCTTTCTAGTGGTTTTGAGTCGAAGTTAAAAGGTGTTATCCCCATTGTTACGACCTCAATAGGAGGATCCGGTACTATCGGTAGTTTATGTGTTGGAAACAAAAACGGACTTCTTCTGTCTCACACCATTACAGACCAAGGTTATTTATTTCCCACAATTACAAGTTGTAGTTTTGTAATGATTTTTTTTCTTTTAATTCATTATGTTATAGTTGTGTGAATATATAGAGCTTCGACATTTGAGAGATAGTTTGCCTGATGAAGTTATAGTCCAACGAATTGAGGAACCTTTGTGTGCACTTGGAAACGCCATAGCTTGCAATGACCATGTCGCGCTTACGCATCCAAAGCTCGAGAAAGAAACTGAAGAGATAATAAGCGACGTTCTTGGTGTTGAAGTTTTCCCGCAAACCATTGCGAATAACGAACTTGTAGTTATTGTGTTTTATCCAATATAGGTGGAATGGTAAGTAGACTATTTAACAAAAATATCCATTCGATTGTTTATTTGTGTTTGCGTTTGCATGTTATACTTGTAATTAGATTGATTGTTTACTTGTGTTTCTCATTTAGGTTCCCCCGGAGACCAAAGTGGAAGAAATGGATGAACTAGCTAATCTTGTTCAGGTTCCTTTGGTTGCTGGAACCGTGAACCGTGGTAGCCAAGTGATATCCGCGGGTTTGATTGTGAACGACTGGACTGCTTTCTGTGGGTCTGACACAACTGCTATAGAGCTCTCTCTTGTTAACAGCATCTTCAAATTCAAACCAAACCAATCTCAGTTCGATTTTGTGGTTGCTGAGATGAGGAAGTCTTTGATCGATACCTATGTTTAAAGCTTGCTTGCCTTTTTTTTTTTGAGCTTCCTAAATGTTTTTCAAGAATTAGCTGCTCTCTAAGACTCAAAGTGTTTAGTAGAAATTTATTATTGTTTCAGTTTCAAATTTTGGAATTAAATTAGCAATTTTTTTTCTTGGAAATAAACCTTTTTTTGGTTATTAGTGTTCAATAATTGTTCTTATAAAACCTCCAAACAACAAATCTCCCCTTTCAAAATCCAAAGGGAGATAAAGTCTGTCCTGAGATTTCTATTCAAAGTTATAACAAACCCTGTGTGATCCATCCAATCCATATCAAGATCATATAGCAAGATAACATCGAACATATTAAATTTTTGAAAGTCATTGATAAGATCACAGAGGAAAAGTTCCAGTGAAGTGGATATGATCGAGTGTTCGACGCAGGCCATACTTACAAACGGCTGCATTTGCTGCTCTGAAACCTCCTCCATAAGCAGGAGACGCATCATGAGCTATCTGATGCTTAAAGAACTCTCCAAGTTTCTTCTCCACGTTTGATTTCCCTCCTTTCTTGTTTGAAGACGATGATGATGATGAAGTAGCCGTTGATGTTGAGGGCAAGTTTCTTGAACTAGGATCTGAGAGAACTTCAGATTCAAGCCACATGTAAGAGAGGACTTGACAGATTCCTTCCTCTACCTCAGGGTTTAGGTTCCTATACCCTAATAATGGAAACAAGAAATGAAGATTCTTTTCATGGGAACCATACCGAATCCAAATCTAAATCGACTGGTTTATTAATTTACAATTTTAAGTTTATCATAATATGATATTAGGTAAATAC
Source organism: Cardamine occulta (assembly GCA_028015245.1). Lineage (NCBI taxonomy): Eukaryota > Viridiplantae > Streptophyta > Magnoliopsida > Brassicales > Brassicaceae > Cardamine > Cardamine occulta. The sequence goes on along the minus strand of CM051376.1, from coordinate 4,168,872 downwards.
TTATTTATTTATATTTAAAAGTGTTTTTTTTTAATAACGACAAATCCAAACCGAACCAAATGGAAATGCAAATGGTCTAGAATGGGTTTTAGTTTCAACAAACCCGAACCGAGATAAAACCGTAAACTGAGTTTTCCTTTCTTCCAACTTTTCGTAATTTATAAGAAAAGAAACTGATGAAGATGTATAGTAATTAAGTACCTTTGAGCCTTAGCCATCCGTGCATGAGCTCATGAGCAAGAATTGCTCCGGTTAGTAATCTTTATCCACAAAAGCCATAAGGTTAATAGCCATTCGCGCGCTGTATTTTTTTTGGCAAATGTCGATAAAACGAATTTGAGAATTGAGCAAGTAATAAGTACCTTGGGAGGCCGTAAAGAACGAGAATCGCAGTGACTTCACATTTGCGTGTAAGCTTTTGATGCTGAGTTCTCATACCAACAAGACGATGAGCGCCAAGTCTCGGTCTTCTAAGAACCTGTGAAGATTAAAAAAAAAAAAAAACAGAGCAAACTTACTGTTTAGAATAAGAAATCAAGCAAGTTTCCGACAAGAGTTTTGAAAAGACTTACACTAGTAACTGTCTGTTCTTCAGACAAGCATAAACCTCTTGTCTCAGGCATGTGATGGTATCCCTGTGAAGAAAACACAGAGAATTAATACTAATTGGAGAGAAACTCTCACAAAATGTTATCTAGAATTAATAAGTAGATATATCAATATAATTACGTTTTTCTCTCCAACGATGGCATCATTGAGAGCTTCTCTTTGAACAAGAAGCATAGGAATCTGTTGATCAAGTTTCATGTACATTCCTTCGTAATAGTCTCTTATCGCGTGGTAAAGCGGTTGACACTCTCCAGTGTCGGTTATCGCAGTTTCCATACATTCTAAACATAAACTTCTCCCATCTTCTAACGTGTAATATCTCACATCCCATGACTTCATGATCACAACATGGAAAAGGAAGAGAAAAAAAAAACACAATTGATTTGTAAAAACAATATATATGAACTTATCAATAGTTTAATTATTTGTATTCCATTACCTCCAAACGCTCGCAGCTACAACAACGAGCGGTTTTATCGTATTCATGTGACGGACAATACTTTTGGTTCCAAAACGGATGGCATCGATACTCAATCAAGCCAGCATCATTAGTTGGGATCTAAGACAAAGATTACAAAATTAATCAAATATATACTATATGATGCGCAAGAATATAATAAGGCGATTGTATAGTTACTTACAAAATGGTGACAAACTTCGCATTTGGGATGAGTAAGCTCTTTGAAACAAAGCTTATGATAAGGTTTAGTTCCTGACAGAGAGAACTTGAATCAAGAGAGAAGACAAAACACACAACCTTAGTCACTTCAGAAGGACACTAACAAAAAATTAAGAATATTTCTATGTAAGTGTATATATATATATATAACCAACTGTGCGTCGGGCTAGTGGTTTAGTGCAGGGGTTAGTCTCATGTGCCCCTAGTTTGATTTCCGTTGGGAGGAATGATTTACGCTATATTTTTCGGTATTATCAAAGGTTGGTCATGGACCAGAGGAGGGATTATGGGCCGAAGGCCTGAACCCTTCCTAGTTAACCAAAAAAAAAAAGTGTATATATATATATACCTCATGCTCAGTGATAGGGTAACTACAAGAATGGCAACGGAAGCATTCAGGATGAAAGAATGTGCCCATGCATCCTAGATAATTTCCCAATCCAATGTCACGATTGCAACCGCCGCATATTCTACTACAAAAAGCAAACAACGTTACCAAAAGCGAGATTGGAGATAGCGCAGCAAAAAAAGTTTATATTCTCTACGATTATCTTCAAATATCAAGTTTTAAGAAATGAAATTATATCAGTTTATTTTTTTATTTGCATTGATACGGTGAAAAATTCAAACCGAGGTTTATTAGGAAAATTCCTGACGTGGAGTTTCTATCGGTTGAACTAATGCTACTAAACAACTGATTTTTAGTTTTACTTTTTATACTAAAAAAAGGTGATTCTAATAAGAGAATGTGTTTTTTGTTGTACCTTTGTCTTCGTCTGCATTGATAGGAAGGCTCATAAGGTGGAATGAAAGATGATGGATTCAAGCCACCGTGAAAAGGCCTTGGAAAATCTCGATTGTTATCATTAGACCAACCATTCCCTGCGCATTTATTTTATAATAAATTTTCAAATCTCCTATATGAGATAGATAGAATGACGTCGTTTTTAGTGAACTTTGATTAGTCTAATTTAAGTTGAATTCTTTAGAGATACCATGTGGGCGCTTCGTGTCGTCAGCTAGAGAAAGTGAAATTGCACGGTCGAGTTCTTCTTTGTCCCGTGCAGCTCTCGCCCGATCATCCTGATTCATTTTTCATTAACATAACCATCCCAAAATGTGATTAATAAGTTGTACGTAGGTTTATAGTTGTGTTTGTAAGTACTTGGCCAGTGCTGCTCAATTATTCAAAATAATTCGTTTGAAATGACATCAGGACAAAAAAACTATAAAAAACTATAAAATCATTTTTAGTATACTTCAATTTTTTTTTTTTTTTTTGATAATTGTCCACCACCAGACTTTATATAAATATCATCTTTTAAACTCTGCCAAAAAAAAAATTATTATTATCATTGATATTGTTTAATGGTATCAAAAGAGGCCACCTTAATCCAATCAAACTCTATCATCATGCTTCATGCATTGAGTGTTTTTTTTTCTTTCTGGATTTTCTACATTGAGTGTTTTGTGTTAATCTATTTATTTCATGGATTAAAAATGAAATATCTCACAAAAGGAATCTAATCCGCTTAATTCATGAAAATGAGTGGGAAATATCTCAACTCGACCCACTAATAAATAAATACTCCAGTACTTCTTATTGACAAACGTATAAACCGATTTCTACGTATTCTTTCATCCCTAATGTGGTCACATCATCTCAGTTTGAGCATTAAAAAGTAAATGAGACTCATGCCAATTATACATTATAAACAGACCAACTCATTCATGGATGTGACAATTTTACAGAATGTACAAGACCCGTGATATTTATTTCAAACAACACAAGTAAAAAAAAGAAAACAGTAGTAATATTCACATGTCTTATGTATATTGCTTTAATATGAATAATCACATGTCTATAGTATACGTGTAGATTAAAATAGAAATTTTTTTTTTGAAAGAAGATATGTTAAGCCCTTTAACAAAAACTACTGAGAAAAAAAAAAGAAAAAGAAGAAGAGATGTTTAAAATGAACTTGAGTAATTTAATAATTAAGAAAATAATTACCAAAGAGGAAGGAGGTAGAGGAAAGACCATATTCTCGTCTTCTTGAAATTGAGGAAGATGATGATTAGTGCGAGAACCACCACCACCATTAGAGCCACTCTTAAAAAGCTTACTCACCCATTTCATCAACTTCCATTTCTTCTCTCTGTATGTTGACGAAGATGACGACCCAACTTCCCCTGTAATTATCATGAAAACGTTAGGTTACTCAATCCATATTAAGTCTAAAACGATAAATTTTGGAAACACTTTGCATGGGAGATTTGGTCATTTGGGATTAAGTTTAAATGTTTTATCTAAGGCGGGCATGCAAGAAACTCATTTTTATCAAACGGTACTAAACCGAGAAAAAAATGGACTTTGGAAAGAAAAAAACACGCACCAAAGATACAAGGATTGGAGATATGGCTGACACGAGCAGTACCATAGGAAGAAGAAGGAGAAGAAGAAGAGGAAGAGGAAGAAGAATCCATGAGGAGGAAGAATGGCCCACACGTGTTTATATATATATGCTTGAAAACGTGTGAGTGAAGCGAAAAAGACGGCCTGAGAGAGAAGCAAAGAAAAGATCAGGAGAAGGAGGAAGAAGAGGGAAGAGGAGAGAAGAAGAAGAAGAAGTTATAAGCCATTAATTGTTATTAGAGAATAATAACATATATGAAAAGAGAACAAAGAAAGAGAGAATCTTTGCAGAAGAGATCGGGCAAAAAAAATTTTAAAAGAAAAAGAAAAGGAAGAGATGCTTAGCTTCTGAAAGGAAAGGAAATGAACAGAGAGAAAGAGATTTTAAGAGAATATTTATAATTTTTTGCTGAGGCGGAGAATCCCTCAAACAACGGTGTGGGGAGGAGGCTGATAGTTGAAACCTTTTAAAGCTTCTCTCTTTTTTAAAAAAAAATTAAATTTTATCCTTTTTTCGTTGGGGAGAAATACCAAAAAGTGAGAATTGTTAACGAAAGCAAAAAAAATTCTTCTTTTTGGGTTTTTGATGGAGACGCTCGTCCCGTCGGCTCTTAGTTTAAACTTTGGTTTTGTTTGACTTTTTAAAAATCTTTATGGTCTAGAAAAAGTGTAGTGAAACCATATGAAAAAAATGAATTGATACTGTGAGTTTAGTTCTTTGAATTAGTCTCCGTTCGCCAAGAAAGCTCGAGAACGAAGGATTATGTTTTCCTATGTAAGCTTTCACTCACCGGATTGGTTTTTTCCCGAGTAAAACCGTATTCTAAAAGCTTAATGGAAATTTATTTCTGCCGTAGAAAATAATAAAAAGTAATCTCCATTTAAATGTTGATGATTTTGGTTTAGTCTTAAGTTGAACACGATAATAGAGGTGTTTAATCCGAATAGTGACTCATTAATAAAATCGATGACACTTGCACAAATCAATGGACTACATGTTTTGGTATATATTTTATTTGAGATTTTTTGTTGTTAAATGCATTTGATAATATATTTACTTTGAATTCAAATATCCGAGTCATGGATCCACATGAATTAATTATTTAACATAATTCTTACGTTAAAACGCGGGTCTACTCTTAATACACGATAAAGATGCGCTTTTGCAACGTTACCACAGAAACAACTTTATAAAGGCAATTAAGCTTTTATGTAGTAAATAATATAATTTGAGGCATCAATCTATAGGAAGGTCGTGACCGGTGATGACGCAACAAAGGTGAAAAAGGCTTCAAAGTGGAATCAGACACCTAATTTTTACAGAACAAAAGCCTTACCTATTGTCATTTTTTTTGATTAAAATTAGTGTTTTGGGTTAAAGACAGCATCAGATCAAATCTAGCTTTTTCCTGGAACAGTTTCCACCTTGAGATCTGACCATTTCTTTATCAACTTGCTAAAGTCGATCTCTGTATGGACGATCCATAACTTAATTTCATTGATCGGTTGCTTATTTTTCCAAGATCTCTCATATAAAAAATACTTATAATATCCTTTTTCTCCAGATATATAGTTTATCTTAAGTATATATTCCCCATGATGTTTAATTATTTTGCATCAGCAAAAGAAAATGTCAAATAATTGTTCTATTACATCATCATTAGATTCATCAGTTAATCTTACAATTTTCAAAAATGTGTTTATTATAGTTCAGCACGAATTTATTGATCAAACAAAAAAACTGAAAAGAATGTTGATATATTCTTCTAAAATTTTGTTTTTAATGTTTCAGATTGGTTGTTGGACAAACTCATCATAATAATTTGATTGCAGTTTCGGAACTTTACAAGTCTGATTGTGTAATATGATGGCGAAGAAAGAATTAATGTTGCTTTGTGAGACTGCTTGATTTATTTTTGAAAAATGAAACTCTTTCGCTTTCTTATTTGTATGTATTTTGAACTTTTCTATCCATGGATCAAGTTGTTTTAACATGTTATAAACCTATAATTATTGTAACGAAATAAAGCATATAAATATATATAGCAGAAAACGTGAGGCTATTGGCCGAGCTTGAGTAGCCTGTGCAAAATCCAAGATCCACAGCAGCATTTGTCTTTAATCACCATAAATCCAACAATTTACTTTCTTTTATCATGAGACATCTTATCCAAGTTATTAAAAATCGGTAACTTTCTATCTGTAAAGATTTTTGGTTAAAAAAGCCTTAAGATGTGAAACGTGGAGTTGAGTTGGAAAGAATGAATCAAACCTTTACGATATTCACTCCCCTCAATAAATAAATAAATAAATAAATAAAAAAAAAAAACTTTACGATCGGAAAGAAAAGAAAAGAGACATTAAAACTGTTTGCAATTTGCATGGATGAATTATTTCAGTCTCAGGCCTCATCAACGTACGAGTCATTCCGACCCAACTCAGCCCAAAAAATTTTCATTTTCCTAACTCAAAGTCAAAACTAAATGTAAATGATTGAATTGACTCATGTTTCTTATATACTATTTTAGGTCTTATCTCATTTTTGATATATGATTTCTGATACATTCCTCCGAAAATAAGATTATCATGTTCTATATCAAACAAAATTTCACTTTAAAATGAAAATATACCATTTTAATTCCGTCGTATTCAGATGAATGAGTAGTGATTCACTACTCATACCGCTAGAACATAGAATAGTTATCAGAAACATCATTGAACAACTAAATGGTTGATGGGTCAATGGTACACTCTCAAACAACCAAAATTTGGTTACCACATTATTGGACTATATAAAAACGCCCCATTATCCATTAAGCCGAAGCCTTTTTGGGGACTCTTAGAAACGACGTCGTACTCGTATTCCCCAGTTTTCTTATTATTATCAGTGTCCCTCAGTTTCTCTCATTTCAAACGTTTTTTTATTTGTTAGCTGTTTGTTAATTCGTCTCCATCTCTCTTTTCCGATACTTTCTCTATTTTTCACAAAAATAATGTAATTTTATCATCAAAATTAAAATTCGAACTAAAAAAAAAACTCGAAAGTCTTTGCGCGTAATTTCTTATTTTCCCCTGATTGTTTTGCATTTGCTCTTTTCGTTTTTTGGGGTCCAAAAATTAGGGTTTTTTTCTTGGTGGTTGTGGTAATGGCGACGACGCAGGGCCAACAGACGGCGATTGACACGGCGGTTCTGGATGATATCATAAGGCGGCTCACGGAGGTTCGGTTAGTTAGACCAGGAAAGCAAGTTCAGCTCTCGGAAGCTGAGATCAAACAGCTCTGTGCTACAGCTAGAGATATTTTCCTTCAGCAACCCAATTTGCTTGAGCTTGAGGCACCTATCAAAATCTGTGGTATGTATTATCTTCCGAATTTGATTTGAGGTCGTCTGAATTGACTTTTAGGGTTGATGTTTTCAAAAGTGTGAACTTAGCTAGTGGGGTTTAGGATAATGTTGTTGACCATTGTGTAAGTTTTGGGCCATGTTTGATTGATGTTTCTGAATCGACTAGAATCTGATTGAGAAATGTTTAGACTTTTTTTTTTGTGGGTAATGATTCAGTACTGAGCCCTAAGCAAATGATCTTATCTTGTTGTTATGTGAAAATTCTAGTATATATCCTCCATGGAATTTTATGAAATAGTTCACATTTGATTATGAAAATTAGTTTTGTTCAAGAGTGTTCTGTGATCATAGAATATGTTGATTTCTTGAAAGTTTTGGTCGATTTGAATCGATCCACTATGTTTTGCTTTATGGTTATTCGAATCCTGTGCTATGATCGGCCTTGTGATTTGTGGTGTAAATGTCTTAAACCAGGTGACATACATGGACAATATAGTGATTTGCTGAGGCTATTTGAGTACGGTGGCTTCCCTCCTAGTGCTAATTATCTATTTCTTGGGGACTATGTGGACAGAGGCAAACAGAGTCTTGAAACAATATGTCTCTTACTAGCTTACAAGATCAAGTACCCAGGGAACTTTTTTCTACTAAGGGGAAACCATGAATGTGCTTCTATCAATCGGATTTATGGATTTTATGATGAATGTAAAAGGAGGTTCAATGTGAGGGTATGGAAGGTTTTCACTGATTGTTTTAATTGCCTTCCTGTTGCCGCGCTTATAGATGACAAAATATTGTGCATGCACGGTGGACTTTCGCCGGATCTTAACCATTTGGATGAGATTAGAGGCTTGCCTCGTCCAACTATGATTCCTGACACTGGGTTACTCTGTGATTTGCTCTGGTCTGATCCTGCGAAAGATATTAAAGGATGGGGAATGAATGATAGAGGTGTTTCTTACACCTTTGGTCCGGATAAAGTCTCTGAGTTTCTTACTAAACATGATCTAGACCTTGTGTGTCGTGCCCATCAGGTAAATATTTTGATCGTGTCTCTCTCGTTTTGATTTTACTGCTTTTGTGATGTTAACTAGGAATTTGAATTTCTTATGGCAGGTCGTGGAGGATGGTTATGAGTTCTTTGCTGATAGGCAACTCGTGACGGTGTTTTCAGCTCCTAACTACTGTGGTGAATTTGATAATGCGGGTGCAATGATGAGCGTGGACGAGAACCTTATGTGCTCGTTTCAGATTTTGAAGCCCGCGGAAAAGAAGACAAAATTCATGAGCTACAAAGATTTGATCCATTGAGGTTAGTTAATATAGTCTGTTCTTGGCAAAACCAAAAAGTAACAAGTGAATGAAAGGATTCTTATTCTCTGATTCAAGTACACATCTCTGTTAAAACATTATTTGTAATGGATTTTTCTGGGCTCTTCTTTAACTTTCATGGTTCATTTTGGTTTTCCTTGTTTTGCAGATGGATTTGGTCTTGCTAGAGAAATTGATTCAAAACAGTGAAGATTTGGCTTTAAAGTGTGTAGTGATAATGGTTATGAGAACTTGGAAAGGAGCAAAACCTTAGTCTTCTAATCTCTTTCTTCCCCAAATCCACTTTGTGCCTTTTTTTGTTTCCATCTTCTTAAATGGGTTTTACATGATTTTCATCTTACCTGTTGAAAGCACATAGTTGGTGTGTACATGCATATGATCGTTTGTTGGATTTTAGGACACCAAATGAAATGGTTGATCATGTGAACATATTCATGTTAATTAATTGAGGCATATGGACATCTTTAATTAACGAGCATCAAAATCGAATGAGCATCTTAATTACGAATTAACAAACTCTCACACAGTTTCATGTGAAGGAAAGAAAACTGTAAGCTATTGAGACTATTAACCAAGAAATGTTCACTCGTCTTTGTATCATCGTGTGTGAAGTGATATATGATCCGTTTGGTGGACTTTGGAAATAGAATAGAATATAATATAATAATTACAGGGAATGAAATTGATATGTTGTTCTTTATTTGTGGGTGAGAACTAAACACGAAGCGATAGCTCGTAAAAGTAACTTTTTTTTTTGTTGGAAACGGGAACCAAACCCACATGTATCCAATTTGACATATATAATGTTATTATCATACCTTTGAATATGTTCATATTCTTAGTCCATTTCCACACTAGAAGTTAGACAACGTATCTTTTGATCATAGTATCCTCAAAACATTTCCTCACATAGTATTGTGACCATGTCATATTCGCCTATACTTCCCATTATACTAATTAGATGGAGAAGTTTGTTACACAGCTTAATTGAATTGTTATATTTTCTATTATATGCATATAATGTTTACGCCTTTGATTGTTTTAAATATTTTTTCTGTGTTTACGTTTACACGAGGAAGATAGAAATAATATAAAGACAACTTAAAAAAAAAAAGTTTCTTGGAAAAAGCCTTTATTTTTGTAAGACAATGTTGCCGTAGGCTAAATGTTTACATTCTTACAAAGTGAAACACGGCCATGCATGCATACGTGCGTCAACTTAGACCGTCACGTTTTCTTGAGTTGTTACTCGAATCAAATACCGTATACTCATGATTTATAGTAAAAACAGAAATATTTTCATCTTGGAATTTCTCAATCACAAAAAAAAAATGCAGCTTCATAATTGAGAATATGATTCTTTTAAATTGATTGATCATGAGCTTTTGCACGATGAAATGTTTCGATTTCAATCTTCTCCTCCAATTTTCTTCGTCGTCAGTCCTTTTCTCTATAAATAGAGACATCAAGCGTTAACGTTCACTGCAACAAAACTTAAGAATATTAAAGAGAAATAATTAAAAAGATTGTTCTAGTGAGTGAGTGAGGGATGGCAATAGTTTTTCATACCTTCCTTCTTCAACTGCTACTCTTCTTCTCTACTTCTTTTGCGGAAGAAAACGACCCGCGAAAGGTGAGAAAAAATGGATCTTATTCTCATTCGTAATCCACACTTAATCCAAACGCTTTGTTGTGAAAATCTTTTTTGATTAAGACTAGCAAGTCTCGTTTAATTAACACTAATCAGAGACTCTATTCCGTTGCTGAGGTTATCTTTTATTTTCTTTGGTGAATTAAATTTGACCATATTCTCATGTCGATAACATGTGCGCTGCCATATCCAATGGTTCCATTTATAATTTAGCTAGGTCAAAGTTTGCATAACGAATTATGTATGCATTTTAGCATAACGTCTTGCTTTGGATGGCACAGATATACCTTGTGCAGATGAAACTTGGAGGGCATCGATATGGCTCAAGTTCCGGTCACCAGGAACTACTCGGCGATGTTCTTGACGACGATAGGTTTAAATTATGCTTTATTCTTTTTAAGACACATGTCAATTTTGATGAGATATAGGTTCAAATTTCCCAAGAAACTAATTAATCGTTTTCTATGTTAACACAAGCAGCACCGTAGCGAACGCTTTCATCTACAGCTATAAGGAGAGCTTCACCGGTTTCTCGGCAAGACTCACACAAAATGAACGGCAAAAGCTGAAGAGTAAGACCACGATTGTTTCTTCACGTTTGCGTTTCCATACAAATGATCATTACAAAATGGGCCAATTCTTAAAATAGATAATTTGAAAGAAAAAAAATTGAAACAGGGACCATAAGGTGTAAAATTTGAATATAAAAGGTATTGTTTGATAATAAATTTTCAAAAAGTTTATTTTCTTGAAATTATTCCTTACAATATTAAAGCATAGTAGGGACATGGTAATGTATAACAAACGATGACACGAATTATATTAATTTTTGATGCAGGGAAGAGAGAGGTATTGGAAGTGTTACGTAGCAGAAACCTAAAGCTTCACACGACAAGATCATGGGACTTGATGAATCTAACATTAATAGCTGAGCGTAATCCTAAGAACGAGAGTAATTTGGTCGTAGCTGTCATCGACTCTGGCATTTGGCCTTACTCTGAGCTCTTTGGTAGCGACAGCCCTCCTCCTCCGGCTTGGGAAAACAAATGCGAAAACATAACTTGCAACAAGTACTATACATTCATTAATCTTTCTCCTTTCCATTATATTTTCTTTTGGTATCTTGAACTTTTTTATGACCATTGGTTAATTAGTACTTATCCAAAGATCTGTGTGGGTTTGGTTTGAGCTCAAACTCTATCATTCACACTCTCATATCTTCCCTTGTCATTTAAAGAATGATATTCTTTTCTCAAGATTTTAGTTACGGACGTGTGACAATTAATATTACTATTGAAAAATGCAATTGTAGCAAGATCGTTGGGGCTCGATCATACTACCCCGAAGAAGAGTACGAATGGATTGAAGAGAAATCGGTGATTGACGTGACGGGACACGGGACGCACGTAGCTTCAATTGTTGCCGGCAGGGAAATAGAGAAAGCGAGCTACTTTGGGCTGGCGGAAGGCACGATGAGAGGCGGTGTTCCCAACGCAAAGATCGCCGTTTATAAAACATGTTGGAGAGTAAGAAAAACTGGTGAAGATGAGTCTACAGTCTGTCCAGACCATAGTATCTTGAAGGCAATAGATGATGCGATCGAGGACAAGGTCGACATCATCTCGTATTCTCAAGGGTTTGGCAAACCGCGTCGACTGCACAAAGATCCTCTCGCGTGGGCGTTCTTGAGAGCACTTGAAAAAAATATCTTGACTTCAGCCTCGGCCGGTAATAGTGGGAAGTACTACGCTGTCGAAAACGGCGCACCTTGGATCATGACCGTTGCAGCGAGCGTGAAAGATAGACTTTTCGAGACTAAGTTGGAGCTGGAAGGAGAAAATGAGCCAATTAGTGTAAGTGGAACATATAGGTTTCTTGATTGGCAAGTAATCTCCCATTAGGCTTCTCGAGTTATAAATAATCTAACAATGATTTCCGAATTTGTTTAACATTTCTTAATTTGTTATGAAAACAGGTGTACAACACGATCAACACCTTTGAGACACAAGATTCTTTCTACCCACTTTTGCAAGAAACAGAAACCGTTGAATCAACAAGAAAACGTGAACTCATTGCTGAGTAAGTCATCCGCGCTAGGGTTTGCTCAGGATCCGATCTCAAAACCAAAGTTTCTTAACTTTTTTTTTACTATTCTTCATTTTCATAAATTTGGAGCTCTATTTAATATTTTTTAAAACATCAGGTTACATATTCTTGATCGATATAATATTTGCAAATAACTTTCTAAATCGTTTGATATGGTTCTGATACGCAATCTGTGATTAATTGCTATTGCCGTAATCATACTGTTTGACAAATGAAAATATTTACTTGTCAATTGTAGAAGCAAAGATTACTCAATCTCATATAACCATACGAAGGAAGAAGGAAAAGATGTTTTCTTCTACTACTCACAAACACTCTTGGACGAAGCCATTAAAGAGAGAGCGAAAGGTGCAATAATACAGCTGGATAAAGAATCTGCCGACTACAATGAGTCGGAGAAGTTACAGTTTCCTATCGCTTCTATACTTTTGGACAACCAGATGAACGGTAAACTGCGGAAGTATTATGAAAATGGTAAAAGGTAAAGACATCATTATGGGGTCATATAGGAAAAATTAAAGACTAATAATCATTTATCCACAAAGTTAAAAATGATTTTTTTTTTTGTATTGATTCCTATTACAGCAAACATTCAGCCAAAATCCACAAGACGGTGGAAATTCCACGAGAAGAGGGATGGATTCCAACTGTTGCTAGTTCATCGTCGAGGGGTCCTAACAGTCACAGATTACTAGCAAACATTCTCAAGGTAATTTCACGTGTATCATACGTCAACTTGATTAGCAGAAAAAAAAATCATTATTTTTGAATTAGGTTTAATTCTCATATGGAGTTTTATTTGCAGCCTGATATAGCTGCTCCGGGGTTAGACATCATAGCGGGTTGGCCCGAGAATGTGAAACTTGTGGAAGAATTCGCTGACAACGACTACCGCCATCTAAGATTCAACATAGTGTCAGGAACTTCCATGGCTTGCCCTCACGCCACTGGACTTGCCTTGTACCTAAAGTCATTCAAAGATTCTTGGTCTCCATCCGCTATTAAATCCGCCCTCATGACCACTTGTAAGTTCCAAAACCAATCATTGCAATCTATTATATATATATCCATCTATTTGTTTATCAATCGATGGTGATCCATGTATTGTATGAGTAATATAATTAATCAGTATTATGTAATATATCTGTTATAATTAGGAAGGTGGGATTTTAAAGTTTCAGAACGTTTCATGGTTTTCATATTTTCTATATATAATAGAAATATAATAGATTAAAATACTATTATTGTTGTTATGTTTTTCAAAAATATTCCCTCTGTTTTTTTTTTTTTTTGTTAAGATGTTTAGAAATTTATTTTGTTTCATTTTTATTTTCTCAGACTTCTATGCAAATTTATAATTCTTTATTTTAATCTTAATTACTTTGAAGGAAATAAAAATAGGATTACCTTATCCTACAAATATATTCCCTCTGTTTTTACTCGCTTTTAACCTACAAATCTTATATATCAAGACGGATGGAATATCAAAGATGTTTGAAAAGTTAAGCTAGAAGGTTTCTTAGAAAATTGTTACAACTGATCTCGAAAAGTTTCTGAAAATGTGGCATTCTTTTTTTTTTTTTTTTGAATGCCCCCTTTATGTAAATTGGTTGACTATCATGTAACTTGATCATCTTACGAAGTTTTTTAATCGTTTTTTTGTTTTGTTTTTTTTTTCTCTTTGCAGCCACAGAAATGAAACATAAGGGCGATGAGTTTGCATACGGGTCAGGTCACTTAAGCGCTACAAAAGTGCTAGACCCGGGTTTAATCTACGAGACACACCACTACGACTACATAGATTACATGTGCAAACAAGGCTACAACACCGAGAAGCTAAGATCAAACGTTGGAAGCGACAAGATAGATTGCTCCGGGACCGAGATAGACCACAACGCAGACCTCAACTATCCAACCATGACGGCTCGGGTCGAAACCAACACCAAATTCACCAAAGTGTTCTATAGAACGGTCACTAACGTTGGCGACCGAAAATCCACTTACGTCGGAGAAATCAAGTTCCGAGGAGAGAATAAATTTGATGATATCACTGTGAAGCCTGAACGGCTACATTTTAGCGAGTTGGGAGAGACCAAGACTTTCACGGTGACTGTCACCGCCAATATGGAGAACTTGTTTATGATAGGCAACACGTGGCTCACGTGGACGGAAATCGACGGTTCTCGACAAGTCAGGAGTCCCATTGTCATATACAAGAACTAAAGCTGCCACTCTACACTCTTTTATATATATATATATATATAGTTGGTAAAATAAAGGCTTTTGAGTCTTAATTTATAATCCCTCCGTTGATGATTGTAGTGTTGTTTTACAATAAGTTTGGTTATGACACTTTTAACATCTATATATATATAAAGTAGAATGTGATCTCCTCACATGATGTCACCTCAACTTTCTACAACTTTAAAATAGTGACATATCAGCAATTGTTTTAATTAGTTTTAAATTACTTACTTAATTTATTTATTATGTTATTTATATTTTAATTCTTATAATATTTACCATTCTTTAGTATAGTAATTTTGAAAAGGATTTGAAAAGTCATTTCTTTAGAAAATGATCTAAAAACTCTAATTTAATATTATTATTCTTATTAGATTTAGTTATACAGTTTAGAAAATGTTTACACTCAAATAAATAAATCAAAGTATTAATAACTATTATTCTAATTTATGAAATTATAATTGAACTTATGATTAAAAAAACTATTTTATAGAGTTTTGTTTATAAATTATGGATTAAATTTTGTATAAATAAAAAAAATGTTATGATATATAATTAAAACAATCACAAGGATTAGTTTAAAATGTACATAAATTTTAAAATGCATTGCTTAATTTGATATTTTTCAGTTTTATAATTACAATATGGAAAAAAACATGCATGAGAGATTAAGAATGGAAAGAGAAAAGGGAAACATGAGTAAGACAATACATGTTAAGTTTAAAATGGCCGAACAAGGTATACATGGTTTAGTCTCTTGCATCGATGAGAGAAATAGAGATAGTAGGAGTGGACTGAAAAACATATAAGGCGTTTATGGAAAGAGTTCAAAGTTGTTGGTAATCTATGTAATGTGGTACATGGTTTAATTTTTTCATGTTGATGAGAAAAAAAAACAAGATAGAAAGAGAATGAATGTATTTTGAAAACACATGAAACGTTTATGAATATAGATCAATATATGATGAATGAACATCCAACTTAATTTTTGAAAAAGAGAAGTGTAAGCATTAGTTGTTCTCTACCATAAGTTTTAAATCCTTTTGAGAGTTCTCTCACTTATATTATGTGATATTCAAGAGCTTACATAGAAATATAAATTTGGATACTTAATTTATGGGTGTTTGGATTAGGTTGAAGCATGTGTAGTGGTAAACATCTGATATGATCAGTTGTAGGGTAAGTAAGAATATACAAAAATCGGATACCTAAAAATAATTTTAAAACTCAAAATATATTTTAAGATTTGACTTTTGATAGATATAATTTTATATTATATATATGTTATTGATAAATTTTATCTATTAAGTACATATAAAATCGTTATAGACTAGATATACTAATATTTTATATTAGTGAAGGTTTTAACAACTATATCATTAAACGGTAATATTTAATTCCGCGCGAAATACGGTTTATCCACTAATAAATTAATAAATAAATTTAAAAATTTATCATATCCCTACCAAAAAAAAAAGATTTTGATGTTACGTTCTATACAATATCTTTGTATTAGTTTTGACTCTAATATAACATTTATTTTGAAACAAGGAAACAAGGTTTGTTTTTATAGGAACAAGAAAACAATGTTAAGTAACAATGAATTTGGAACGGATATTGACTCTAATATTGATTTTGACTCTAATATCTCCTATGTTTCAATGTAACTGTTAATTAACATTTTTCATGTGAGTTAAGAAAACAAAGTAGATATACTATAATGCTCATATATAAACCAATGACTCTTAAAATTCTGCCCTATTTCAAAAAATTTAGTTAAATTCTATTTAGGTTAAATTATATATTTGTGACAAAAAAATTATATTGAAATTATAAATATGCACTCTTTGGAGAAATACAAAAATATCTTGCTAAGACAATACTTTTATTGAAACGGATGGAATATTGATTCTAGTTTATGTTTGGGGTTTTTTTTTCAATGAATAATGGTAACCATGATAAAACCTATTAATATGGTTTGCATCCATTACTCCATTAATATACTGTTTTACTGTTTCTCATTCATTATAAAGCGAGATGTTTTTTTTTTGGCAAGATAAAACGGGATGTGTAAAAGGTGAAAAACAACGGCCGAAATAAGGAAGTCTAATAAATACTCAATAAATGCGGTTATAAACGCTCAAAAGAGATTATAGAACTTATAGCTTCGCACTATAACGTTTTCATTGTTCACCACTATTTATGATTATACTCACATTATAGTGTATCATATCTAAATCTCAAGTCTATAATTAATCTCTTAATATTTCTTAGCTTTTCTATAGAAATGTTTTCCCGAATATTGTTGATTTTCTTCGCATTTTCAGTTTCCATCGTATTTTCGAGTAGAACGTTAGGGCCATCTCCAGGCAATCCACTAACGAAGGTACCTATCATTTTTTATTATTATTTATACATTTTGCTCTAAAACTTCCTCAAAGGCAAAGCATATATATATATATATATATATGTATATATTCTTTTTACCGAATATAATACCCAGGTTTATACGGTCGAAGTTGATTTTGGAGTGTATCATGGTGAGTGTGAGCAATACCAACAACTTCTCAAAAGGGTGATTCAAGGAAGGTAATTAGTGATTTATGTATTTTGGAGCAATAAGCACACAAAAAAACGTACGATTTGAACATGTATACGCAAAACATACATAAATAAATAACAAAATATCATGGGAGAAATAAGGCTCTAGCAATCCAAGATGGTATAATAATAATGATTAAGTTGGTATAAAAGATTCAAAAATAGTTAGACAAAATTCAACAATTTTGGTTTTTGTTGTGTTATGTTCCGTAAGGTCATCAAAAGATGCTCTAATATATTGCTACAAGGAAAGTATTAGCGGGTTTGCAGCAGAACTCACGGCTGAAGAGGCTGAGAAATTAAAAGGTACGTATGTTCAACAAAGAAATGAACAAAATATTTATACTTAGTGCAAAAACACATATAAAAAAAAACAAAATCGGTTATCAACTAGTTGAACATTTTATCAAGAAAAAACAAAATAAAAAATGGTTGAACATTCTTTCCACTGGTTGAGACCACGAATCTCAGCTAATAAGAAGAAAAAAAATACAATTAGTTTTAAACCTTTTTCTGAAATGAATGAATTAAAAATATCCGGTGAAAAATAAGAATCGTATTAATTTGTAGAAAATTTTGTTGAGAATTGATTACCAAATATTATGTCGTACATAAACAAATTGTGAAAGTGAACACCCAAAATAATATTTATAAGTTTATAACAAACGTGTGCAGGTGAGAAAGGGATTAGTGCTGTAGCCGAAGAAATTTTATATTTGATCGACGGCGAACCCTATCGCTACAGATTGCCAAAGGATATTAATAACTAATTACGTAGTAATAATGTAAGAGTTTCTATGTTTGTTTGGTAAATTACTATTTTAAGGTTCATTTTGAGACCATGGAAAAAAAAAAAGAATAAGAGGAACTGAAATGAAATGCATTAATCAAATATTATCCTCTCCTCTTCAATTATACGAATATTGGGTACCTAACGTTCAACTGGTCCAGCTTTTCTCGAGCCCAAAGCCCACCTATAAACAATTCTGAAACTTATTTACATAAAATGTTTTCCATAGCCCAGCCCAGGGTAGTTTAGGACGAGTTCATGAAATTAAAAATTGGGGAATAATTTTATGAACATTCAAAAAGAGCTGGCCCGAGAACAAAAATCTGATAGATCCGGCCTCAAATTTAATATAACACTATTAACACCAAGTAACTATTAAATCACTTGTCTTAATCTTTGATGCACACGGATCTAATTTGGTTAGTTCGATTTTCTTCAGTTCCATTCCCTTGGACCCTAAAAAGTAGAAAAACAAATTGTATTTGATTTACTTAGAGCTATGAATTAATCAGGCTATTTAGTCGGTTTAACCCTAGTATTAACCATATAAAATAAATTCCAATTTATAAATGCAATGTTTTCAAATGGTAAAATTCGAACTTTACAATCCACTGGGGTACGTATAGGATTCGTTTTGTAGATAAGAAAAAAGGGGCAAGTTCTTCTTGTTGAGCTTTAGGGAAACACAAGGAGTAGTAAAGTTTTTTCTTCTCTTTTTGTTTTATACTGTTTAGGCATTCGTTATCAGCTAATTTTGTGTTGTCTTAATTCTGTATATCCCGATATACACATTATTTATTCCGCATATTATATTTCTTTCTTTACTCCATTAATTCGTCTACACAAATATTTATCTAGTAAATTATAAAATTAACGGAAAAAATGGATGAGGAATAGAGGCTGTGATTGTAATTTTAATACACAGGATGTGCTAATATTAAGCAATATTGTTTGAAAGCAACTAGGAATTAATTTAATTGACTTTCATTAGCGAAAAAGGTATTTCGTTGGTTTCCTTCAACTATCTAAAGTGCACATGTGTTGATAGTATTTAAGGTTCGATCCCATATGTAGACTTATCACATCCATGAAATTCAAGAATTCAATCAAGTTTTTTTTAAAAAATTCATGTAATTATAGATAGTAGGATAATGAAAGAAAAGCATACAAGCAACCTAAAAACCCTAAAGAATTAAGAAATTGGAGAAGTTTTCTGTGAGTTTTTGGGATCGAGTCTAATGTTCGATTTTGAATATGTTCTTTATTTATGAGTTAGCTCATTCACAGTTATGTATCATACCAATAAATTATAAGAATATTGATCAATTATGCAAGAAAATTTAGTTAACCTAGAAATTCAAATAAAACCAAAAAAAAAATTGACCAGCGAAAAATAAAATATGCAAAAGCATCCAAGTTCGAATCCTACTTATTATTGCATTACTATGACCAATATATCGTAAATCCTAAATAGATTAATGTCCAATGGATCTAAACATCTTAGGCTTTAGCCAAATGAAAAAAAAATGCAATGTCAACTAAGCATAATAATTTTTATCAAAAAAAAAAAAAAAAAAAAAAAACTAAGCATAATAAAAGATCTAAACTGTTTATTGATCCAAGGTTGGGGAGCATAGAGCATTTGTAGGTAAGAGCTTCTTTAACCTTCATGAAGCTATGGCTCTCATTAACTCGTAAGGGATCCAATCCTCTTTACAAAAGGCTGCCCTCTCTAACATCTTTAATCTCTAAATCTTTTTGACATTCTTGATGTCGAAAGTGTCCATTTGTTGAGAAAGTTGCAAATGGATGATATATATATATATATATATATGATGATGATGATGATGGTGAACATGTCATGAGATCCCCAAGTCCCATGAAGAACATGTATTATCCCATTCATTGTTTCTTTTTTTGCAGTCGAATGATTCCTTGCGTGAGAGTAGCCTATACCATTGGTTTATATATACTTTGATTTAAAATATGCACTGTACAGATAATTCTTCTAAGTTTTTGTTAGATACAGAGCATACAACCGCTCATGTATGTGCTGTATCTTTGCAGAGACTGTTTTGAAAGGCATAGTCAAACAAATAGCCGATAAAAAAGAATATTAGGACAGATACCCATCACACGTATTGACACTATGTTCTATCGGTTAAGTTCTGTTCAATGATTCACCAAACGTTTATTCTTTGTTCTTTTATCTCAGTGGAAATGCTAGGACTTAGGCTTTTATGAGACGAAAATATGTAAAATACCTCAATTTTTTGTTTGTCTTAGGCTTCCAAACCCTAAGCACGGCTCTCTACATGCATATTTGTTTTTTTTTTGTTCCTTTTCAATCAAATATCATTTTGAAATTTATAACCGTGATGAGCACGAAATGTAACCAAAATTACAATTTCTGTTTATCTTTGTAAGTTTCAAAAGATCTTTGATGAAAACACTGAAACAATTAAACAAAAGAATTTCACTATTTAAAATGTAATAGCAACAAAAATGGCAATTGCAAATACCAAAGCCTTAATTTGATTACCACACACAAGAAATAATACAATTGAGAGTTCAACTGGATTTGGTGTAAGATAAGTTCGAATTACTTTTGTCTATAATGTCATGCATGCGGAACATTCAAACAGAAACTTTTTGTAAAATTTGGGATGTTATACTACTAAGGGGAACGTTAACTATGTTTAAGATTACAAAATGTAAAATTTAGCCCTAATAATATTTAAATGTCGAATTTTAAAAATCTAAGTACACTAATCAATACTTGAACCTTCAGATCCCTGGCATCTTAGATCATTTTTTAAACTACTCCCATTGCGTTCACCCCACATATATAACTTGCAAAATCTCTTTTGCAAAACATACAACCACATTCATTTTCCCAACTTTTTTAAATAACATAATTTTCAAAAGGTTTCAAATGTGGTAAAAGTTGACAAGTGTTTAGTCTATAAATAAGCTTAGAGGAGAGTGACTAAGTCTCATACCTCCCAACACAAACAACTACTAATCTTTCGCAAAGTAACTTCTTCTCATTTCGTTCCTTTCTCTACTTTATCCTTTGAACATATCCCTTAGCTACAAAGAACTAACCCTTTAACATATAACTACATTAGTACACACACACACACTCGCAAACAAGTAGACAATATAAAGTTGAAAAGAGCGGTGATGGACAAGAAAAAGTCAGTATCAGCTGGTTCCTCTTCATCGTCCTCCTCTTCGTCTTTGGATCATATTTTTGGTCCAAGAGTCACCCCTTCGTCTTCTTCATCAACAACAGGATTGTTCCAATCCATTTTCCCACCAGCCTCAACGGTATATATGAATCAATATCATCATTATGATTCTAATTGAAGACATTCATCGTTCTCACGGATTTTTTCTTTGTTCTCAACTCAAGGGGACGCAAGCGAACTTGGCTAGTAGAAATGAAGCTGCCAAATATCAACCTAAAAATTTGGGGATTCCAAGTGAGTTTACTTCTTACTCTAGTTAAGAGTTTTGGTAAAGAAGTTTGTTTATCTACAGTTTAAATTAATAATGAACTCAATGAAATACTATTGGGATACAGATGAAAGAGGAGAAAGGAGCAAAAATAAGGAGAGAAAGAGTTACCAAAATGAAGAAACACAACCACCATGCAACTTGAGCTCATCCATTTACTATGGAGGCCAAGACAACTATTCCTCTTCAACAACCAACAAAGATGCTGTAAGTCCCTACTTTCATTACCAAAATCTTTGTGTTGCATATCGAAAAAAAACACAAGAGCTCGGATTAGGTTTTCAAGCAATTATCAAACAGAGAATTTGCACAATACAAGAAAACGTTTGACAAAAGTGGATATTCTATATATGTATTGTCATTGTACATATGTATATGTATATATATATATATATAACTCTGTTTCCTTTAGATTAACTCTAATAAACTAGCTAATACTCTGAGATGTCCAGTACAAGAAAGATGGAAAGGAAGGCGATTCTGAAAGTGCTTCGAGAGGCAACTGGTGGGAAGGTACAACTACAAACATTTTCTATATAATCGCAATTTCATTTCGGTGACATATTATTTTGTATGTTTTTATCATTTATAGATCTTGATTTGAGGAAGTCACTAATAGATAATCAACTGCAGGATCGCTTTACTACTAATTAACAATCCTTGTCGATGATGCACGATAACTGCTAAAGTGTTAAGGTACATGCATGATGTATAGATCACAGATTCATAAAACTTAAAGTGGATAATGTTAAAAACAAATAAAGTGAAATGTCTTTAACAACAACAGAAAAGTGAATGTTTACATCTTTCTTGTGGAATATATCTTTGATACAATTTTTGTGACCATTTTGCAGGAACTTTATTAAGTGGATATGGATGTGACGTATTAAAATGTACCTACAAATGCAAAAAAAAAAAAAAAATTAAAATTAAAAAAAAAAAAAACTCTAAAGAAATAATTAATGTAAAAATATATACAGAATGTCTTAAAAACGACTTAAGAAAGAGAAGTAGCAAAAACAAAATGTATAGTATATCTATCATATTATATAATAAGATGAAGTCAAGTCTATGAGCTTGAAATGTTCGTTCTCTATGTTTCGACAAAGGCAACAAGTCTCTTTACAATGAATACAACATCTGTCCAAAAGTCCTTGTATTTGAAATTTCAGATGTAATCCTACTATCATGCTGCTCCGAATGTAATTGTATTCTATCATAGTAATCAAACATCATATTATAAGCAAAAAGTGCGTTTTCATTTTCTTCCTGATAGGCTGATACCAAAAGAAAGAAGTCTTGAGTTTGTTAAAATCGTGAACGAATTGACAAGATTGATCACTGATGGTTGAGTGATCGGAACTAAAAACTGAAGGAACATAATTTTAGTTTGAGGAAAGAGATTAGAGAAATAAATAAAGCTTGGCGAAGGACAATAACGGCGAAACATATATCGGTTTGATAAGGACAAACTAAGATACGGCCCAATAGTATTTTGGGCCTGAGACCTTTTACCGAACAAAAAAAAACAAAAAAAAAAACAAAGGAATTTTGCTCATTTTCTTCGAATTAGAATTACTTGCGAAAATAATATGAACATGTGCATTGATATAGGAAAGTATTTTTGAGTTTTGGAGAAAATTATCAAATTATCAAATCAAAAATTTTGATTAGTTAGATCAAAATAGATTTTATAAATAAAATAAAATTTTAAACTCGAATATTACCTCACAAAAATATATATATATATATATATGCAAGACTTTATGCATAGCATGTGATTACGTTTATCAAATTTTTGAATTATTGTAAGCCACGAACTCTCTTCATTGTCATATAAATTTTTTCTACTTTGTAGAAACCATTGACACAATAAAATACTCTCACTTAAGAAGATGTTTCTAATTATAAAGATAATTAGAAGCGTATACAGTTGATAATCCCTAAGAGAAATTGTTATGTTGAACATCTAAAGTTATGAACATGTGAAGACAAATATGATGAGAGGATAAGGATAACGATGAGGAAGAACACACGGCTCTGATTTCGGTAATTTAACTTGTTGATTTTGGTAAGTTTTTTTGAGGGCGTATGACAATAGCAAGAGTTCAAATCTCGACAACATAAACAACATAGATTTCTCTTATTTTGATTTTCGATCCAAAGAACTTTTTTTTTTTTACACCATCCAAAGAAACTTAATATCACACTGGCAATGATATGACATATATATTTTGGACAGTTTTATCAGAATGTTTTTAAAAATAATGTGTTCCCCAACGTATTATTTTACTATGTGATTGTCACATCATTAATAATTTATATTTAATTAATTTGATTCTATCGTTTTCAACCTTCTTTCCCCGATTCTACTGTTATGTATCTAAATAATTTTGTTTAGTTTTTTTTATAAAAACATTTTACGTATAATCTTGTGGGATCTCATTTGATCAAGTTGCGCAATGATATGCGTTGGGTTTTCTTTTAGGGTGGTTTAGGATTTTGGATAGTTTTTAAGTTTTTATTTGTGATTTAGGTAGTTTTTGAGATTTGTTAAGTTTTAGGGTAGTTTTTAAGAAGAAAATAGGGAGTATTTATTTGAAAACTATCCTAAGTTTTCGTTTCTTTTATAAGCTTTATCAAGTAAGTATGTTATCAAGAATCCGTGGATTTTATGAATGTGTGTGGATAAACTTTTAAAACCGTTCTTATGACGGGTTTTAGTGAGATGGATCTAAATCCACTAGACTAATCTAATCTATTCATAACCGATTTGAACAATAAGAATCCAAACATGCAACACACAAGAAAATTAGCTATTATTAAGGAACTAAATAAAAACAAAGAGACTATTCCGAAGATTCATGTTTTCTAGGCTTTGACCATTGACAGTTCAACTTAAATATAAGTGCTATTGCTAAGCATAAAATGTCTATGTCGCACGTGCCGCACTTGTGCGTAACAGTGTACACCACACATGCTATGTGATAAACAGTTGGCGTCGCACGTGCTATAGCATTGCAAAACCGAGTGAACGAGAAAGAATAATACCTTTTGCATGTGGCGGGAGATATTTTTTTGGGCCATCCCCTGTGCTTTGAGAGTTTCTAAACTCAAAGAATCTATGTTTATATTCTTTTTTATTATTTCATTGATTGTTTTAGATAACTAAGATTACTTAGATATTCTAGTTTCCATATTAATTTATCCAGTTGTTTTTGTAAATCTTTTTTTTTTGTCATCTGATTGTATTTTATTAAAATTCAGAACCAAGACGTCCCTGTAACAACGTTTAACAGGAGCAGAGTCTTTCGACTCACTAACAATTGTTTTTGTAAATCAAAATTAGGATTGGACACGTTGTTGGGCAGTTAACCTCAAATCGTTCAACATATTTCTGTAGTTTTGTAATTAACTTTCATCTCATTGTATAGTGATAATTTAATGGTAAAATTTAAGTTTGCTTTTAGTTAGTCCGTCGTCCTTAGATCAAGTGGGAACTGGATCGGAGATTCATTAATTCAATTGAGAATTTGAGATCATGCCAAAGGCGATTGCTGATATCATATTTCATGTAGTAAGTTTTGGTATTTTTAATGGAAGTATACACAAATGCGATATCAAGTAGCTAGTGATTAATACTTTCATATCTTTTAATCTAAGTAGACCAAATGTCTCATTTCGTAGAAAAAGTACTTATAAAAATTTATTTTCTTTAAAGCAGTGTAAAAAGAAGTTGATAACTTGAGGTTCACGAGATCAAAATGCGGATGAACGTTGGAATAGCTAAATCCACGTAAAAGAGGGCAAAGCTTATGATTAAAATGGTCAGTTAAGATTCTCATCTATGCAATTTCCTAATACAATACAATAAATTTGTCTCCCTCCCAAACTCGTTCAAATTACTTCTGATGGCTTATATTCTCTAACCAAATTTATTTTGAAAATGAATTTAAAGATAAATCGGTTTGTCTCAGTCTCAGAGGTCTAGATTACCGGAATGAACCCGTTAAATTGTGGGTTATAAGATCAACTAAATTTTAAAAACTTCTGATAACAAAATATAAAATTACAAAAAACTGATCTTAATATATTTTTATTGACTATAAAAGCAACAATGTATTTTAAATTGTACTATCATTTAAGATTTAATTTTGTTTTATAATTTATTACTTTTATTTGGTTATGTTTGAAGGGGTTTTTTGTTTGTTTTGAATAGAGCTGAATGGTTACAAATGAAGGTTAATAACTATGAAATTATTATATGTAAACACAATCTCATTTTTTAACAAATACAAAAACCGATGATAATGAGACTATTCGTTTCGGAGTCGAGCGACCAGCTATTGGTTGTAGCGACTGTAATTTTGAATCGCTGGAAATTTGTGCGATCAGTCGCAGCGACTGCAATTTTAAACTATTGAAAATTTGAGCAACCAATCGCTGCTTCAAGCAATTAGTCATTGGAACCAATCACACAACTGCAAAACGAAGAGCGGCCATCGATCAAAAATAAAAATAAAAAAATATTAAAAATATATATAATAAAATTATGAAAATACATAAAATAAAATAAAATTATATATTAAAAGAAATAAATTATGTAAAATAAAGTAAAATAATATATAATAAAATATAACTATATATAATAAAATAAAATTATATAAATACAATAAATTATATAAAATTAAATAAAATAAAGTTCTACTAATTAAATTATATAAATGAAACTAAAATAAATCAAATTGAATTAAATTAATCAAATCAAATCAAATTACATTAAGTTTTTTTCAATATATAAAATATATAAACTTTACATGTTTTATCTTAAAATTTTAAAGTATTTTTTATATAAAAAACTTATTAATTAAATAAAAATTTATAAAATTAGTCGCAACGATTATGAAACAGACAATATAGTGATTAATCGCTGCAATTGATTGCTAATCGCTGCAATTGACAAAGGAACAACAAAACGATGAGTCACTGCGACTACTAAACAAACAATTGAACAAATCACTGGTTTTGGTCTTGACGAACATGCCAATATATGTATATCACAGTAACATAATGTATTTGTTATGCGCCAATTCTTTGAAGAGATCTCATATCTTATGAGTTATTACCCTGTTCTAAAAATTTTCGCACTCGATCTTTCTCGATTAGTCTAGCGCGCCTCAATTAATCGCTAGCCCTTTCCGCCATTATTAATTTTTTTTTTGTTATTCAGACATTTAAATTGGGATTTTGTGATATTTTACAATAACTTATGTTCAAAATTTTAATGAAATTCATTAAAAAAAAAAATTTTAAATATGTTTTTATGTGTTTGCTGCAATTTTAAAAACAATATTATAGAAAATTTTAATTATAATGGATTAATATATTTTAAAAACATTAAAATAGTCTTAAAACTCTAAAACTAATCCCCGATTAATCCTTGTTTAATCTTCGATTTAATGGTTAGGCGCTAGGTCCACCCTTATCGCCCGATTAGCGCTTAACCATTTTTCGAACATTCGTTATTACATACAAAGGAAAAACTGAAAAAGGCTTGGCATTTGAAATAGACGGTTGATATCTTCCTGTCACTATATATCCCAAAGGGCTTTCGGCGGGAAATTCGAAAAGACATTTGCAGATTTCTTTGTTTTCTTTTTCCTGTTATTAGTCCCACTCCACTTATTATATCTCTCTATCACATCCTACATATCACCTAGTTTAAAATTCGGATACGGTAAATTTCCCCAACCATTCATCTGCTCTTATTATTATTATTATTTTACGAGGAAAATTAATATTTTGTTTCTAATGTTTTGTGGAATGAAGGCAGAGACCAAGACAGCTTCTGTAGAGCAATTTGCTGGCAGACACAACCCAACCCACCTTCATTTGCCTCCCTTCACGCGCTCTTCTTCCTTGCGCGTGTATCTCACTTCCTTAGGTCTCTTATTCATTCCTCATTATATATATTTTTTTTTTTTGTTAAAAGCCTTCTCATTTCTCATAATTGCTTTGTTCTGTTAGCCAAATCTGATAATCCCGTTGTTAATTACGGGGAAAAAATGGATTCCACCTCACAATCGACTTCAAATGGTTTTAAATATTATTTTTAACAAACTTATTGTGGGTGCTCAAAGTTTCTGATATGTAATACTATGTATATAATAAGTTATCGACAATATAGAGTAGACTCCGGAGACAGGAGAAGCAACTAGGGGCACAATTTTTGGCGCAAACATTATACTAGTATTAAATATTAAACTATTGAGTTTCTTGATTCTAAAATTAATAAAATATGCTAGTTATGTTTTGTTGCTTCGATATTCCAAAGAGAAAAGAAGAGAAGATCTGTTCCCGCTCTTTTGACTTAACGGTGGTGTCCTTTTCAGCAGGTAAAAGCTGGACCCCACCACCATTTCACTTCCATCTTTTTCTTTTTATTTTTTAGGTTTTCTCTCCCTATATATATCAAAGGCGGGAAAATTGTATATAATCCAATCCAGTTCATAAAACGGATTCGAATCCGGCGTTAACCGCTGTTATCACGGCGCGTGACACTCAGACCAATGACCGTTCGATTAGCTTTGACGGAGGGACAGAGAATAGACGACTGTTTAAATCCGTTACGTCAGACGGAGAGGAGGGAGAGGGACAGATGACTGATTAAATCTGCCGAATCTGCTGGAGTGCCACGTCAGCTTTATTTTTCAAATTCCTGAGTGGTCACGAGATTTCTATGACATTAAATTATAAATTTAAAACACTACAAAATAGGGGTCTTCAATAGTTACCAGAAAAAACTGAACAGTCGCCAAATCTTTTGGTTTAAACTTTGAACCCACAGTGTTGTCACTTGTGAGTATTAAATATTGAAAATCAGTTGTAATTAGCACGATTTGTTAACGTAATTTTTACTTTTTGTTCCTCTCATAAATACTAAAAGGAGCGTTATTATTTAGCAGTAAATGTATATTGTTAAAGGAAAAGAGAGGCAATATTAATGGTGCGAAGAAGGCAAATGATGAGAAGGATTTGCATAAGGAAAAGTGAGGAAGGCGTTATTATGAAGTGTTCGATGCTTTTGATTAGCCCACACAATCATATTTTAGTGTTATAAGATTCTATAAAGACTAAGATTTTATTTAGGGTGGTTAATTAAAAATTTAAAACATGAGAAGACATTGAACTGTAAATGACAACTTGTTTGGGATTAAGTGGGTTCCACCTGTATTTCTCATGCCCCATACACATTACCACATTAATATCTTATCTTATACAATAAGAAAATAGTAAAAAAGGATGTCAAAGAAAACAAAGAGAAATTTGGGTTGATGAAAACAGTAATAAAGTTCACTTAAGTACAATGGTTATTTGCTAATTTGTTATTAGCACATGGCAAATGAATCAATTTAACACCATGTTTTTTTTTGGGGCAAAGCACGGGATTTATATTTAGTATTTCAATAAAAAGATACATCAATACTTAACATGTTCAAATCAAAACAATTTTCGCATCATAATTGTCGGTTTATTTGATATCTCCTCAAAACTAACTTGTTACAAAACTTCATAATTTTATAATTTTTTAAAATCATAAACTGATAATATCAAAAATATAAACTTGAACAAATTTTAGTGACAAATAGTAACAACTAAAATCTGTAACGTATAACATATTTTCCAAAAACCGCCAAAAAAATAAAATAAAAACTCCTCAATTTTCTTTTGGTTTCCAATGCACAAAATAGTTTAAGAAAGACCAAAAGAAAACAGTTTTGAGTTTTCGTCCATCACGCATTAATTACGGATAAACAATAATAAAAAAAAAAAAAAGCAGAAGCGATATTAAAGTGCTTTAGAGCTGTCTCATAGAAACTCTGAAACCTTAATAAAAGCAACCATGTCTTCAACATTCTTCATCTTCCTCCTCACTTGAGACTTATCTCTACTCTCAGTTCCCTTCTCCTCTGTCTTCTCCAATGTCTCGCCTCCCTCCTCCTCCTTATCTCTCCGTCAATCTTCCAATCATGGAAAAATCCCCTTCTTCCGAGCTTACCCCTACTCGACTCGGTTTCCCGAACGAGTTCCCTTACGAGTTCGACTCTCCAGCTTTTTCCCCTGGTTTCACCTCTCCCGGTGACTCCACCGAGACTGAAGACGAGAGCAGTGACGACGAAGAAGACTTCCTCGCTGGGTTAACTCGCCGACTCGCTCCTTCGACTCAGCGCCTCCCTCCTCCTTTCTTCAAGACTGAGGTAAGAACGTCGCAACAATCTCTTCTTTCTTATGAAACTCTTCACACACAAGCTTACTTATTTCATTGTTTTAACACTTTGTAGGAGAAACGTCAAGTCGCAGCTACTTCGCCTCAGTCAACACTAAGTGGACTCGGAAGTTTTTCAAACTCCGGAAGTAGAAGTCCTATTTTTCGACCCCCACCGGCACCTACAACATCGATTCGGAGGGACAATGCCTTGGACGTTATTTCTGCAGCTGCTGGAGAAGTGGCAAGACTTAAACTCGGAAGCTATGAACGTCATCTTCCTCGTCAGAACTCCGAGTCCCTTCTCCGCCGCCAAAACGCTGCGTTTCATGCTGACCAGTGTCTTCAACAGCAGCGTATTATTGACCATATGTGGCTCTGTTCTCAGCCAAGAATCAAGCTCTCAAAGAACCATTTCCTGAACAGAGTCGTGAACGAAGAAGTTGCGTTTGAGAATTCGAGATTCATCAGGCACAACAATGCTATATTTAACTCTTCATGGCTGCCACAACAAGTCGGAACTCCGCTGAAACGTTCATCTGCCGGTACCGGAGTTTTCCTTCCCCGCAGATACCCGACGACGACCCCTTCCGATTCTCAGAAAAAACCAGGTACAGTTTCAAGTCAAGATTGTGTTTGTACATCTCAAACCTTGATGTCAGCAGATAAAGTCTAACTTTGCTTATTCATCTGTACCAGTCAACGCAACTGCTACGTTGCAATCGAAAGTCAATACTCAAAGTCTTAACTTCGATGAGTTCACCAATGTTGGGTCAAGACGTTGCCAGTTCGACTATGGTAATTATTCTAAATTCAAACATTGAAGTATATGTTAAAACAGAGCTCTGAGTTTAATAGTTATGTTGTTTAATGATTTTCGCAGAGTGCATGTTGGCAAGAAGTAGACTTCTTGCTCGTCAGGAAAATTACAGAGCAGTTGGTGGTGGTTGTCTGAATCAAGAAAGACGTCTTCCACAGGAATGGATGTATTGATGATGGAGTTTTTAACTGTTATCTTTTTGTCTCAACATGTTTGAAAGTCACGAGGAGCGTTCTAGTTTAGAAGTCGTTTGGGTTTAGGTTGGTTACTAATAAGGATATGCGAATAAATCTTTGGGGGATATTATTATATATGTTTGTTTACGTTATATATGTGTTTTAGTTGCTAAGACGAAGCTCTCTGTAATTTTTTTGTTGACCTTGAGAGGGTTCAAGGGGAGTGAAGTGGAGTGGGGTATTTTTTTTTTTTTGGGTCAGTTTAGTCGACAGGGAAATTCAAAATGTGTTTGGTTGGGTGGGATTCTGTTATTTGTGTAACTTAATGGTGTTTTCTGCTATTTTTTAAAAATCTAATGGGGTTGTAATAATAAAAAATCTGAATTATTTTGTTTGTTTATTAATTTTTAAGAAGCAGTTATGTCTTTTCATTCTAATTGTATTTTCAAAGTACTTCGATTAACGTACCTATGAGTTGTGATTGAACAGAGTTTCCGCTTCTGACGTGTACTCGTTGAAATTTCAAAAAATGAAACAGCAGTTGCATTTTCAATGAACTACTAATTTACTATTGTACTTCGATTATTGGGATCAAATCAAATGGGTAGGTACGTATATTTTTTTGAAGAAATAAAGTAAAGAAGCATATAATGACATGGAAAAAGCAAAAAAGAAAGAAGAAAAGAAGATCTGGAAAAAAAAGAGAGGCCAAGGGTTGCGTAGGCGTGAAGCAGTGGGCAATGCACAGACTTTGAAATACGAAACACCTTTTTTATTTTCACATCTGTAATTTCTCATCTATTATTATTATCTACTGTATATATCAGTGTATGTCTCTTAATTTACATAAATTCTGCTTTTTTGTTATTCGTATATTTTTTGTACTTTACACTCTGTCCTACACCAGTCTAGTACAAGTTTCATGCTTCTTAATAGTGAAAATATTATTGATGCATATACTATAATATAACTAACATACTAGGAAAAAAGATAAAATTTAGTTTACTTATATTTTTTTACTTTACACTCTGTCCTACACCAGTCTAGTACAAGTTTCATTCTTCTTAGTAGTGAAAATATTATTGATGCATATGTAATATAACTAACATACTAGGAAAAAAAAGGATAAATTTTAGTCTACTTTTTCGTTTAAAATTACTGTATTTGTATAATGGTTTTCTGTCGTATTTAACTGAAGACATACAGAGAGATCTTTTTATCAACGAAGGATAAATACATAGTTTAGAGTTTAGACTTAACAAAAATAAACCAATACTACAAGTCTATAATATTGCCCTTTATTAGCCGTAATTGATTTGATATTCAAATTTCGAAAATTTTCATGTTTGGTGGTTGCTCAGTGAGGTTGTGTAGGTCCCATTTAGTTTTTTTTTCCTTGACATCTCAGAATATAAATAGTAGAGTTAGTAGTACGTTGAAAGAAACCTAAGAGGTTGATAAGCGTTTGCAGAAAGTTGTGATTGAACGTCTTTAAAACCAATCATAAAGATTGATTTATGTATTGTTTATAAATTTTAGGAAGAATAATTAAAATATCACTTTGGTCGTTTCTTTTTTTTTTCTTTTTTTTGTTAAAAGGGTTATCATTTTGGTCGTTTCAAATTTTGAAAATTTTAAAAATATAATTTGATAACGTTGATGGTAGCACATAATCCGCATTAGCCAATACCAATCACGGATCTTATTCAGCTTTCTGTATATTTTATTATCCGTGTTGTAAATTCCAATGGATAAGTAGTTATTTATCTTTTTAGTACAAAATATATCATAGTTAACTTTTCATGCAAAATCATTTCCAAACAAATTGTAAGCACGCATGTGTTATAGATACTTAGGTATTTACTAAAGTCGCGGGATGTATGATTAGGAGTGCGCATTTGAACCTAACCAAATTATTCACATCAAAATCATTCAAAGTTACTGTAGAAATTGATCGGTTCTATAAAAATTGAACATATCAAATCTAAGCTGTGGTAAAACAATGAAATAAACTGAAATTTATTAACCCTTTAACAAAAAAAAAACTAAACTGAAAATTATTTTAAAATTTATTTTTGATAATAGTTTATCATTCAAATAATGTTGCGTTAGTATAATATCGATTTTAATTTAGACTCATATCTGTAAATTCAATTTTAACAAATTGAAAAATTAGATCAAACCATAAATTTCTATATATCATAAAGTAAACAAAGCAAGCCAATATTAAGTTCTTCGGATTAATTTCGTCTCTAATTCCGAACCAAATAAACATAGTATAGTAGTAAAAATAGCCACTCCTATGGGTCTATGAGGGTGGGGGCTTATTATTATGTTTTGGTAGGTCATCATTGTTCAACCATTATGTCTATCAGAGGACGACAATGCGTCCATAAATATGGCAGCAGTGTGAGTAAAGCAAAAGCCATAATCAATCTTCGTTATCTGATTCATCGGAGATTTTGGATTCCTTTCTACGCAAATATTGGATAATGTTTTATTTATTTTTGATAACGGAGAAATCTGAAAGAATCTAAAATTCTATGTTTTTAGTCATAGAAAATTTGATAAATATAAATATTTAATAGACTTGTTTAAAACTTTTAAGTACAAACTAAGGTCGTTAGTCTAACGAAAACTAGAAGAATATACAACACTTGTTACTTTAGTAGTTAACTAGACTAATAACCGTCAATATTGCGAGCGATCGTTTAGGAGACTTTATGCCGAAAGATCTACTCATCAGGACCCTCTTTACCTAGAAGGCTTAGATATGATAGCTCTACTAAAAATCCAGGGGATTTCAGATTTGAGCATCATTTATACAGATATTTAATGTTTTATAAAACTTTAAGAACTAGGAAACTATAGATTTATTAGTTATCCAAAGAGTTCTAGTTATTTTATTTTATTTTTGGTCAGATAACGTTCTACTTAATATATAAATATAGACATAGAGAATATTTTTTTTAATTGTGTAACATTTAAACAAGTGCACAAAAACGAATTTCTTTTAAATTTTGTTTACTTGGTTTTTAAATAAAATTCTTGTTACTTTGGTTGAATGAAATTTTTTATCAAAAAATGAACTTAGTTAGACCTTTATCTATATATACTAAATCATATACTTTTGGGTCTTTTATCTATATATATTTTTTTGCCACCCGTCTTTTATATGAAATTTAATAATTATTCATAATACAAAAATATATACTAATACAACTAAACTAACTCTGAATGTTTTCTATCCAGAGGCTTTATTTTTTGTGGGCTTTCTAAGGCCTAAATCCGCCCAATGTTCTGGGCCTAGAACAGAATTTCGACCTGTTTTGAATCACATTTCCATAGATCCCATTCAAGAAGTCGAGACTCAAAATAAGCATCACAGGCTCTTCTTTCCTCGATGAAGATGCCCAATTGCACAGGAATTTTTTTAATCAAAATCAAAATATGTCTGAATACCATAGAAAGCATGCACTTCAACATTAATAAAACACTGAAAACCGCAGAGAACTCAGTATAGTTATATGCTAATTTATTTTTGTTTCCTCTTCAAAAAAATTCCCAGCGGTAGTATTTGTAAAGTTTTCGATCTTCTGTGGTCCGATAAAAACAGAATTTTGACAAAGAGATATTAAATGAGTGTTTTGTCTCTAAAATTAGGTCAAAACCTTAAACCTTTTCTCAGCATCTGACTTGATATACCATAGTTCACCATTCCAGTAAATTTGGGGCGAAGACGAGAATGATCATCAGCCTTCAAACTCTGTTCAACTTCCCTACTATAGCTGTTGTTAATTCCACTCCTCATCCAAGCAATATTGTTCAGATCAGTCGATATAGCAACCAATTCTTGGTCTAACTCCACAGGAGAATGTTCCTCATAATCCACAAACTCTGGTCCCAGCACCGAGTTAAAGGATGATGACACTGTTTTGTTGTCTGGATAGTCGCAGCAACCGTGACCACATTTTGAAGGGATGCTAGGCTCATAAGAAAGATACTGAAGATATTTACCAGCCAATGAGTCAGGTTTTGTTGCTTGAATCAAAGGTCCCTCACATGGAGCTATATGGTGGCTCATGGATCCAGTCTTATAGACACAGAAAGCACCCTTTCGAGCCACTGGGCGATAAACATCAGATTTATGCTTCTTTACCTGAGGCTTGTTTACTCCATCATCCATTTGATCATCAACATTTACTGCGGGAGGAGTAGTAAATGAACTGATTTCTTCTCGAGGTAACTCTTCTTTTGTGGATGCATTTAACATCTGTCTGATCATTGATGAATGGGTTTGATATCTTTCTGCATTAGGCATCCATTGATGATTATTCCATAACTCTGCTGGTCTTCGGCTAAGCGTCGAGTTCCAATGGTTCTTGATGGCATTATCTGTTCTCCCAGGTAAGAGTTTTGCAATCACAGCCCATTTGTTCCCATGAACAGCATGTGCAGACATTATCATATGATCCTCCTCATCTGCATTCAAATCAGTTCCACACAGCATCAAGCAAAATACATACACACACAAGTCAGTTAGTAATCATCAAAAACAGTTTGTTACAAGAGAATGCTAAAAGCCTATAAACCATATCCATGTACAAAAACAATCTGATTCTGAGGAAAAAATAATGAAAACGCAACTGCAAACTATTAATCACTGTTCAATGGTTTCTTTGAATTGATTGTTAATTTCATCTCACAAACTCTTCAAAAAGCTTAATAGAAGAGTAGAATCACAGTTTCAAATCACAATTTCATCTCTCTACTGAGAAATGAATATGAACCAAGTGAACAAAGATCCTGAATCAATCATAGCAAAATCAAAGTATGCGAAAATGAAGAAGATAAACAACATCAATCCAAGCTAAAACCTACTTAGCTCTCCGTTAATCAACCACACAACAACGTAAAATCCAGAGAAAAAAAAAAAAAAACAACAAAGCATGAATCTAGCATCAAGAAGATGATCGGAGAGCAGTGTAGTTAGGTTAAATTACCAGTGAAAGGCTTTCGTTTGAGGCAAGGATCGAGCTGATTACACCAACGCAATCGGCAAGATTTCCCAGAACGACCAGGGATTCCACGGGAGATTAGAGTCCAGTTTCTCGGCCCTAACTTGCTAACAAGCCTCGTGAGAACCGCATCTTGCTCCGGTGACCAAGGTCCCTTCACTTTCCCGGTCGAGCCAGTTCTCTCTAACTCGGCGAGCTCGGCTTCAACTGCAGCGTTTGTTGCATCATCCGATGGATTCTCCGGTGGCTTATCGATGATTGCTTCTTCCTTCATCATCGCTAAGCAAAACTAATTTTGTTTTTTTTTTGGAGTTGAGAGAAAAGACAAAAGGAAATTTCAAAATAATGTATATAACCAACGAACCGGCCCTTTGTCTCTGGTGAGCCAGCCAAAGGGTCTGTACCTGCCAGCCTAACTGCAAAGATGAGTTTTTTTTAAAATTACAAGTTTACCCTTTTCGCTAACTTACTTCACCTTCCCCTCAACCGTTCGTTATGACTCCACTCTGACTCACCTTTTTATCTTCCCATTTATTTTTTTACATACATTCTTTTTGGGTCTAAATTTTCCATACATTTTGAAATCTTATCATGTTTTTGTATTCCATTTAAAACAAACTTTCTTTTTGGGTCAAAATTTTCCATACATTGTGAATCTTAAAATGTTTTGCATTCCAATTTTAAAAAGAGAAAATTGGAAAAGAAGTTAAAATTACAATCTTTTTGGTCAAAATTTTCCATATATTGTGAATTTTAACATGTTTTGCATTCCAATTTTTAAAATTACATTCTTTTTGGGTCTAAATTTTCCATACATTGTGAATCTTATCTTTATCCTGTTTTCTATTCCAATTATATAACAAGTTCAAATAGAGTATTTGAGAAATGGACTCTTTGGCAATGAGCTCCCATCTTCTTTGGTTTATAGTCGTTATTTAAAAGTAATACAAATAGTTTGTCCAAAAAATATATATATACCTATAACATCAAAATATAACCGAAATTTTATGTTAGTAAAATCGATATTAATTGTACATTTTCATCTATTTTTAGATTAGGAAAATTCAGAATATCTTGGCGGGATAAATAAAATAACTGAAAATACGTAGATTTCAAATCATTTTAAAATATTATCGAAGATTCGTTTTCTGGATCAAATCATCAAAGCTACACATATGTCATCAATGAATGAAAGACGAGTTTGTGTTGGCTAAAAATAAAAAGAAGAGTTTGCGATCACTATAATGCGCAAAAAAAATCTTTCAATAGGATAAGTCATGTGCTACTTCTGAATTCTTAGGTAGTAAAATAAATCATTTTATTTGAGGAACTAACTCCCTCAAACTTAATCTACATGTGCTTTCTGCAGATACCTAATAAGCAGACGGGCCAATTCACCATATATATATATCTTGATAACTTGGTATATATATGAAGTTATGAACCTTGCATATGAGATTTCACTAGTCACCACATAAAATGAGATGATATACAAAAATTATTACCTATATTTTAAAACACTCTAAAGTTGTCCAAATACCTAAAAATTAACAGCAACCGTATATCATTTCATGTGTTCCATGCATGACTTAATGTCAGAAGGTTATTGAAAAATACAACAACGGTATTTCAAGTGACATCAACCATTATTTTCCGTTGTATATTTATTTACTTCTAAAACAAACGAAAACTGACAATCAAATTTCTGCTCAAACAAAAGTTATGTATATATCATGGCAATTTCTGGAGTTTCTCACTCTGCAGGTATTTATGTGGTCCTTGCAAAAATAAGTAAAAGCTTGGTAGGCCAAACAAAGCATAATCTCCATGCTTAATTATATTTCAAAATTTAATCATGCTGTTAGTGTGTGTGTGTGTGTGTATGCATAATATATTTACGTGATATATCATAAATGAGGCCAAGGCAGTTGGAGCAACTTTGAACATTAAAACATATAACATAAATTAAATTAAAGTTATTAACAGAATAATGAACGATTAATTTTGAATCGTCCTTTGATAAGTGTAAAATCATTCATGATCTCCGTTATTGGACAGTCTTGGGCGACTTTGTTTTTCCGTGAATAACATTTGGGTAAAAGAAAAAGTAATATCCTGGTAATTTCACTCTTGCTCTTTGTATATTTTTCACCTTCCGAAAATTTCAAATGTGTTAGGATTTAGTATCGATTTTTTTAAAAGAAAACTCTATAGTAATATGTAAGATAATATTGCAAATTAGTTTTGAGTTGAAACCCTATAAAACTTAACAAAATCAATGATCTTATATTCTGAAATAGCCATCTTCACTACGTCACTACTAACCAACTAAAATATATGTTATAGTGTGTATATATATACTATATAGTGATGTTACCCTTCTAGAGTAGGAAAGAGAGGTAGTGAGCGACAAGAGCATTATTGTGGAACCGGAGTTTTTATCCAACGAAGAGCCGACATTTGCATATATGTTCTATATACACTGACATATTTTGAAATGACTCACTTTTGTTTTCGTTTCTATTCAATATCGACAGACTACGCATGCCCATTTTACCCTACCTTTTGCATGCTCTATATGCATGTCTGCGTCTACAAGCACATGTATTCACCTATATACTCAACATGTACATAGACATTAGTAAGTGAGAACGCACACATAATTTACGAACGAGCACTTAATTCTGTGACTAACTTTTAAGAAATCTTTGAATTAGAAGTTATTTCATGGAGCTGTTGACATAAGATCGTCCTTACATAGTCTTCTTTCATTTTGTTCAAAATGGTTCATAATGACTAAGTGATTCTAGTCCTCCACTTTTGCTCACACGCACACGCATAAAAAAAGGATATTCACATATTACTTATATAGATTTTACTTTCCTACATTTAAGTTCAATCGTTTCTCATATATAAAACTAAAATACATGTGGATAAAAAAGAAACATGTGGATAATCCACATGTATTTTAGTTTGGTTGTATAAAATTTATAAATATTTTCTCTTATAAATTCCTGTTTTAGTTGTATTAAAGCTAATGTATAATCTCGACTTTTCCTTTACTGATTTGTCAAAATATTCAAGAAAGCAAGGTTCTTGATTGTTTTGCATGTACAATTTTTGAAGTGAGAAAATGACAACAATGTGATGTCTTAATAAGCCAGTTCACAGTTGACATGTACATTAAAAATTTGATCGTATTATAACAACTCCTTATGTATACATGTAAACTGATATTCTCGTACGTACGTGTATATATAGACGATAGAGATGCATTGGATTCATGAATATATTGAAATTTTTTGGGGATCATCATATGACCCTATCTTTTACCTGAATTTGGTCATATGATTGCAAGTATTATAACACAATACAGATAATAGTTTAGGTTTCAAAGTATCATACAACAGCTACACAAATAAAATATCATTTGAGTTCAAATGATTGCAAGTATTATAACGCAAAACAAAGAATAATTTAGGTTAAAAAGTATCATACAACAGCTACAAAAATCAAATATCATTATTTTGACGTTCTTTGCGAATCAATATGGCATTCACCACTCAGATCATATTTGAAGAGTTTATACGAATTGGTTTGATGCCAAAAGAGAAGGGGAGCATTGATGGACCACATTTCTTTTCGTATTATCAAAATAAGCCAACAAAATTTAATAAAGACAAAAACAATAAACAGTGCCACCCAACTTGTGGGGAATATCTAATATGGGGGACGTATATGTATATATACGTGTTTTATTTGGGTATAGTTGATTTCTCAAGTTCCTGCTTTTAAACTAAAGTGAGATCATATTTCCCGATCATAAATAGAGTGTTGCAATTAAGAATGATAAGTTTTTTCCAATTATGCGACCATGTTAGTTCATTGATATTGAGTTAGTGGTGTGAGAGACTTAGAGAAAATTTTCTATTATGCCGCTGATGTTAATTGATACGACTTCTTCGCGAGGATAGAACTATTCGCATGTGTTGATACCGAGGATAGAACTATTCGCATGTGTTGATACTGAGCTATGCACCTGATTCTAGATCTAACTCAAATTAAGAATAATTTGTTCAAACTCTATTAATTTTGTCCAGTTTGATGTGATTTAGATGATAATTTTTTTGTAGCAAAAATAGAAATAATGCTCTAAAAAAAAATTGAAGAAAAAGTAATTAGTCCAAAATCAAGAAAGTAAAAGAAAATCATAACCTTCTCAAACCACTATAAAAAGAAAACCGTAACCTCCTCGAACCACTTTTAATTTTTATAAAACTCACAACCATATTTCTAAAATTAAATTCTACAACCACAGTTTTGAACAATCAACCCCATGCGTAATGAAAGATTATGAATATTTTAGTGACGAGATATGTACGTTTAGATAAATTAACTCTAGTGAGTATCATTTAAGTGTGTAGATATACATGAATATATATTTTTCTTTCAACACCGTAATATATCTAACTATAGACTATTAAAGTTATGACGTTCCAATCGTCACTCTCCGTGGATCCCCACATTTGCATTTTCTACACTCAACGAGATCCATAATCAACCCCATAAAATTAATCATATAATGTATGGCTATTTCATATTTGTACAAAAGATAACTATTATACGTACAGTCAACTCTTTCGAAAATAACAAAATTATGTTTCAACCACAAAATCACCATATAATTTTACAGCTTATGCTACTCATTGCTCGCGACAAAATAAAATAAATTATAACAACGAAATTAATTAAACCTTACATTTAATTAGACCCACACAATTTTGAACAGAAACGTAGACGTCTGGTTTACTCCTTAAGTCAATATAAGGAAACCCAAAAGTGGGACTTTATTAAATAAATAGACTTGGAAGGGTCCGAGGTGGGAATTAAAGATAAAGGGGTTATATTTGAACATCAAGAGGAACATGGTCATTAATAAATCCACATTGCTCTCAACTTTTAGAAAGATATAGAGATAGAGAGAGAGAGAGAGAGAACAAATTCTTCATAGCAACTATAGGAAGGATCCAAAGGGATCGCATTGATCCTAATTAAGGTGAATTCTCTCCATTACTTTCTTAATTAATAGCAAACAAATCACAAAATTTGCTTGGTTTTGGATCATGCTATCCCTTTGGATTTATCCTTCGGTAGCTTCCTCTTCGATTAGATGGTATTTAATCAACCAGCCAGATGCTTCATCCGAAACCTTGGTGACTTAAACATTCTTCGAGGCTTTGATCTTAAACCCCCGACAATATACGAACTCTCTTCTTACAGTAAGTTTCTAAGATTTTTGACCAAAGCTACGCATGCCAAGAAGTCACCTACCTGTTTTTTTTGTTCTTAAACATAATTCTTCTTCATGGAACTTTGGGATCGAATTTCTAATTGAACTAGCCGAAAATTACTGCATACCGACATCTATGAAGGCCATCATTTGTAATTAGTTTTTTTTTTTTTTGGTTCTGTTCTTCTTATTCTAATTAGTTTTAATACCTCCATGACCATTTCTGAAAACTTTCGTTCTTTCTATATATATATATATACATATATTGATGTATATTGGTATATATTATACTGTATCTGCCTTTGTGATCATATCAATTATTTCCCCAAATATATATGGTACGTATACTAGTTTGAAATCCCAGATCCCGAAGTCGTTGGATCCCGTTAAATTAGTTACTACTTAGGAGTTGGTAGCATAACAATTTATACTTATTTTTTTTTCGGTATTATCATCCAGATCAAATTCAATGAGTTACATATTGTTACTTTTTAGACAAAAGAAAAATAGAACTTGGACCATTTTAACTTTGTGACAGGGTTTAAATGCTATGAATAAAAAAATTAGGGTGATATGTTGACAAAAAAAGAAGAAGAAAAAGGATAGGATAGCTAACGTTGCCAACTTGCGAAGCCCTAATTCGTTAAAAAATTGCAAATAACTTATTTGAATTTCGTCGCTAAACTGATTTAACTCTGTTGCAGGTATTAATTATTATTAACAATGAAAGTTACCGTCACTAAATATCATCTTAGATCTTGTGCGTGCATGTGTTTAGTGAGTTTTAAACGAGCAATTAAGAGTAAAAAAACAAAACCTCCAAAAATGTTGTCATCGAAAACTCTGTAAAATCCTTTTTTTTTTTGATAAAGAACTCTGTAAAATCTTATACTAACTAAGATACTCAGTTTGTTACATACAATATTTACAGTTTCTATTGGCTCTTATCGGTGTTCTCTTGTACCTAGACCTTTTAGTTTTAATCTGAAGGATTACTTTTCGTCTAAAGAAAGATAAAAGCTCACGATTAATTTGAGGACAACATCATTAGTTTTCATGGTTCCCTATAAAAAATTTGAGGACAACATCATTAGTTTTCATGGTTGACTAAATTTATTTGGAAGCATAATTACTCTAAGGATATGCATATAGTACATACAATATAAATATATTTATTATTTCGTTCGTACAATCATTGTTTTTCCCCAATATATAAGTAAAATAAAAAACCTAATTAGTTTGTATAAGCATGAAAGATTTTGAAGAAAACAAATTAAAACTAGAAACGAACATAATTATGGCATTGGATTTGATGTTGTTTGGAACTTTGGATGCATAAGATTTTGGTGGACCGGCAGATATGGAAGAAGAACGATGTATTCATATGCGACATTTGAATTTTGAAGTTCCACTGTCTCCTTCTGTCCCTACATTTTGCTAATTATGTATGCTTCCGGTTATTTTTAGGAGACTCAAATTTCATAAATTTATTAACTGTATCCTACTTTTTTATAGGTGAATTTTTCAAAATAAGAGAAACTACCTAAAATTAAAGAATCAATGTACACTTTTTCGGGAAAAACTCTCAACTCTTGTTTAGCGCTTTACTTAACACTCTTAACTTCTTTTAATGGATCTTTGAACTTGTAGAAGCAAGGAATTGAACCACTTGCAAATTTCAAGTGTCTTCATGGACATCTTAAAAAGCCCAGTAGTCATACGTTTAGTACGACCACCTTCAAGCCCATGAAAGTAAACATATACATAACTGCGGTGACTAAACACACGGTTCCACACGTGTCACTCTAGTTGTGTCGCAAAACCATCGCACCTGGTTTATGATAAACCAGCTTGAACCAATCGATGATTGTTCTACTCCCCTCTTCAGATCATGGTTCGGTGTCTGACAAGCCAAATTGAACCGTTGTAGTCTTGTAGAGGACATAAATCATTAAGCCAAAATAATCTCTTCTTTTTTTTCGATAAAAAAAATTGTACTTTTTTATAAACTGAGAACATACATAGTCATACAGATACTACAAACAATTTCGAATAGCATTCAATAGAGCAAAACCCTTTGCTTTGCACTGCCTAAATTTGTTGAACCCCAATATCTGTAGATTCAAAATGATCTGTTATACTAATTCATTCCCACGCACTCGACTCATGCATCTTGATTTTATTCTTTTTTTCTTCTTCTTATTTTATTATATGGCAATGTTTGAGATGAAAAAAAACTGGCATCTTAATCAATTATTTTCTTCACCAAATTTATATTCCCACCAAAATAAAGATGGTCCAAAAGATGTTTGTTTCCTTTCTCTTTATTTTCATGTGTTAAAAGTAATTCAAAGTTTGATTGTAGGAATTTTAAAAAAATCTAGACTTTGTTAAGAAGTGACCTTGAAATTAATTGCGTCCACAACACTTAAGACTTCTTTATGGTCCATTATTAAGGCACTTCAAATCATCTAAGATATAACGATATAGACTGATTCCTAATTTTTGCAAAAACTATCATATAACATGCTATATATAAGAGAGAGGAGTGTTTTGTTTTATGCCTGTTAGGTTAATATTACCAATATCTAAAATGTTTAACTCAACTAGATGAGCGTTTACGATCATACAATGTCAATTAGCCGAGTCACAATATTTTCATTAAAATTGTAGGAACGCAGGCTTTTATAACCTTGAAGAACTGATTTTTCTTTTGTACAAACTCACTTAATTTTTTTCATGAATATTTTGTTTCTTAAAAAAAAACAATATTTATCCAAAACCCCACACGGAACAAAAACTCCTGTTAGAGAAAAGGAAACTTCACTACTTGAAAGTTATTCATATCCACCATCCAAATATATTTTTTTCTTTTTTTTTGCTAATCAAATATGTTTGATTCTGCATAAGAATTTTGCTTTGTGTTATGGTCAGTGAGTGGCATATCTTGATTCCCGTAAGTCAAATCGCTCGGATTAATTAATTGCTAGAACTATCCCACTTATGTTATGCCATGTACATATTGATTCAAGATTTCTACATTTTTTAAAAATAATAGCTAATATTGTTTTAACAAAATAATGTAAAATTTTGTTTTGTAATGATTATTTTTATCTAGATGAAGAAATCCAGAAACCAGATGTTTTGTTTATAAACAGAAACTATATGAAATGAGGAACCCAAACAATGTTGTGAAATTATTGTAATTACAGAATAA
Organism: Cardamine occulta; assembly: GCA_028015245.1. NCBI lineage: Eukaryota > Viridiplantae > Streptophyta > Magnoliopsida > Brassicales > Brassicaceae > Cardamine > Cardamine occulta. The sequence goes on along the minus strand of CM051376.1, from coordinate 4,124,788 downwards.
TTACTGTAAAATTATTTGTTTGGGTTCCTAATACGTGTTTAGGGTACAAATTTCTTTTTTAATAACTTAGTTACAAAATAAAAACTGTAAAATCATATGTTTTCACATACACAGCAAATGTTTTTTTTCTAATTGACTGTTATTACTCTTATGAAAAATGTAGTTATATTTTCGTTTATAGTAGTACATCATAGACTTTTACTTTCTATGTTATGTTTTGTTTATAGTAAAATTATGTTTTCGTGTACCAAATCATATTTTCGTGTACTAAATCATGTGTCTGTATACAAACATCTTCATTCACCACAATAAGGATAAATTCATCAAAATTTGGTCACTCTAGCTACACTATTCACATGTTATTGTAGCTAGTGGATTTTTCCGAAAACTATTTTGCAAAAATGGCTGTTTTCATAATATTCCCAATAAAAATACATACTACTGACATTCCTATAAATACAGTCTCACAATACGTATGTTTATATACTTGCATAAATATTGATCAAATTCCTACATCTCTATGCTAGGATTTAGACCTTCAATTATATTTAAATCAAATGATTACATTATATGTATTAGATTTAATCTTTGTACGAACTTCTATACAAATTCTATTGTAATATTTTCTTCTTCTTTTAAACCATGGATCACTTTCTGCTTTAAACAATGATGCAGAAGTATATGCTTCCACGTAATCACAAAATTTAGAAATAAAATCTATCAAAACAAAAATATAAATATATAAAGCCTGGTGTATAAACCATTTTGACAAAAAATCATTTTTAAGATGTAATTTATGGAGTCCGTTACATAATTTGTCCAGTTGAAAGAAGTTGTTACTTCCAAATGCGTTTAGATGTGTGGGAAGTTGTGCCCTTCTGTCATTCTTCAGCCAATAATTGATGGGATTGTAACTTAAGTTTTCAAAATACAGTAGATATTTTCTTTAGCTTTACACAATTTTGAGTGCCATATCTCCGGGATGTGTTTTCTTGAGTATTGTCGTAAACTTCTATTGTTTTTTATTGTATCTTATCTTTGTCCAAGTAATGTGAATCGTTAGGATTGTATTAACGTGTAATTTTTTTTTATATAAGTTCATCGATTCTCATTTGGCACTCTTTAAAAAAAAATTTTTAAACCAAAAACTTAATATATGAAATTTGACTTAAAAAAAAAAAAATAGCTTACATGGTCCCAATCAACTTGCTCTCGAGAGTATGTGTGTATATATAAGCATTTTATGAAAAGTTCAATGTTTTTGCTTACACAATAAAAACCCAATTTTAAACTTAACTTTATTTTTAAAAGGCAAAATTAACTTTAAATTTTAGATTAAATATTATAAATTGTGAAAAAGGAAATGACCAGTAGTGAAGAGACTTTCTTTCGACAAGAGAGCAAACACATATAGTAGCTAGGAAGATGTTTACGTAGATATATAAGTTTTCTTTAAACAAAAAATTAAAATAAAAGTTGTTAATGACAAATATATTGTCCAATATTAACGGTCAATATCTGTCAATAATTGAGCAAGCTCAACTGATTTTAAAAATATTCTTATTGTTTTAAAGAATTTAGTTATGTTTTATGAAATTGCTAGTATTATTTTACTAACGGTTGAGTTAGATTGTAAGTATTCATAGTAAAAAAAACATAAGGAAAATGGATATCAAAATAATATATAAGCTAACAAACATAAAATCTAAGTTCTTTTCGAATTATTTTCTTTTACTATATTATTCAAACAATCAGTGTTTGTAATCCTTTTTTTTTGGGTCCAAACTCAAAAGCCTAACTTTTCTTTTAAAACTATCAAACAAATCACTATCAAAATTTTGATAGTTTACCTAACGTGTTTTTTATAATTAACGTGTTTGTCTCTCATATTAAACTTACATAAATAATTAAAGAAAACAAATATGTATAGAAAATTAGTGGCTTGAAAATAAAATATTGCAAAACTAGTAGATATACCGTATAAGATTGAGAGATCATCATTTACAGACATCCGAATCTAAATTCAAATTGTATACCAATTGGATGGTGGTCTAGTGATCTTAAGACTTAAGAATTAGTTTTTTTTTTTTTGAAATTTTTTATTTAAGAATTAGTCTTTAGTTTAACTTTATTTGGGAAATGTAATTTATGCTTTAAACGTAATATTATTAGCGGTTGGATTTGGACATTGAAAGAGATTATGAATCAAAAATCTAGAAATCCTACTATTTATATAAAATAATAATTTGATTTGTGTGTGAATTATAAGAACAAGAAACAAAAAACGTAAAGGTAGTTTCATGGTATCAATTCCCAGATACAAAGTCCATATTTTCATTTGTATTGGTCAGGACTACGCAGAACAATTTTCTTGAAAGGATAAATTCATTAAATAAAATAAGTAAAACCAGGTAAAAAAATAAATAAAATAAGAGAAAATACACAGTCAAGAGCCCAACTAGACAAAAAAAAGCCTATATATATATATATATATTTGAATTAGTTAATAAGTTTGGCTATTCTTAGACCATGTACAATGGTTTACTTATTCAATACCTTCTTTTTCATTTCACATTTTTTTTTTTCTACCTAATCATTCAACACTCATTTCAATTTTAAATCACACATAGAAACTTTAAAATCTCTTTAATTACCGAATTTTGTCCATATGTGTTTCACTAAATCTGCTTGTAATTCATGATGTACATTTGAATCACGCAACTCAGATCTAACACGCACATGATTTGCAAATACAGGCAGCACCTCAGTTGAGAATGGTTGCGGTGTACTAGATCCACTTTCCTCAGATTGATCAAAATCGGTCCAGTGTTGAGCATATGTATCTCGTTCATCCTCAACAATCATATTATGCAATATGATACATGACATCATGATGATAGCCAAATCGGTTATGTCCCACATACGAGCTAGTTCACGAATTATTTTAAATCGAGCCTGCAACACTCCAAATGCACGTTCGATGTCCTTTCGACATCCCTCCTGACGTTGTGCAAATAACTTGTCTGGTTCACTCTGAGGAAGTCTAATTGACTTGACGAAAGTAGGATAAGAAGGATAGATACCATCGGCTAATTAATATGCCATATCGTACGGACATTGGTTCACGAAGAAGTTCATTCTTGGAGTATTTCTTTGTTCAACATCATCGAACACTGGTGAACGATCTAGAACATTTATATCGTTCAATGTGTCCGGACACCCAAAAAATACATGTAAAATCTAGAGATCATGAGATGCAACTGCTTCAAGAATAACAGTGATGGTTCCCTTATCACTTCGGGTAAATTGATCTTCCCATGCTGTAGGACAATTTTTCCATTCTCAGTGCATGCAATCAATACTCCCAATCATCCCCGAGAATCCCCGCATCTCGCTAACATGCAAAATTCTTTGTAGGTCATCTTGATTTATAGCTCTGAGATACACTTGCTCATACAATTGTATGATTCCCTTACAGAATCTTCGCAAGTACTCCAATGTTGTAGTACCTCCAATTTCGATGTATTCATCTATGGTGTCGGCCGCTACACCATATGCTAACATTCGCATAGCTGTGGTACATTTTGCTAATGGAGATATACCTTATTTATTGGCTGTATTAACTCGTTGGGTGAAATAGTTGTCACTGTTTGAGAGGTCTCCAATGATCCGAAGAAAAATATTTTTTTGCATCCGAAATCTCCGACGAAATATTGCATTGCCATATATAGGTTGATCAGCAAAGTAGTCGTCAATCAGTCTTTGGTTTGCGGCTACATGATCTCTCTTGAAGTATTTTCTCTTGCTATGAGTTGCATAGTGTGTCTCAATTTTGTTTCGACGCTCTCTAAACCGGTTCACGATATATCTCTCTTCAAGCTTAGATTGCCTTTTGTAAGCTTCGATATCAAAAGAAAAATCAAATGGATCCATTGATATTTTATTAGTAGGATGAGATTTGTAGTATTGGTACATAAATGGAAGAAAGAGTACTCATATATAAGAAATTGAATGGTTGAAATTACCGGATTCCAAACACACATTATCAATAGATAAGGATATGATTTTCTCATAAAAAGCCAAAAGTCACGGATTTCATTATCGGAGAAAGAGCCAAATACATATTATTAAATTAGAAAAAGCCAAACACATATTATTAAAACAGAAAGAGACAGACACACATTATTAAAGCAGAAGGAGAAAACCAAATATTATTAAAGCAGAAGGAGACAAACACACATTATTAAAACAGAAAGAAACAAATTATAAACATACAATTAATTTTCCAATAGATCGTGGGTTAACTGCTCCAACAGTTTTTTGCTCTGGTCATTAAGATGTTCTTTTTCAGTTAGCTTGATAAACATTTTAATCTTCTTAGCTTGAGTCTTTTCTTTCATCAATTTATTTGCCTCCTCTTGTCTCATAGATATTTTGTCCAATCGTTCTAACTCTTGCTCCTTGAATTGTTTGAATTCATTCCACTCCTCGTTGACCACTTCCAAAGCTACGGCTTTACCTTTCTTTTAAGCCTTTTTTAGCTGCATCTCTTCCTATTGGACGAGTACTAGATCCTACAGAGTTGGAGTCACTGGCATCACTATCGTGGGTTCACTTAGAACCACTACTTCCAGAGCTAGTATTTCCTCCTACCTGACTACCATAACATGGTTGATCACGAACAGCCAGCCATTCTTTCATTAAATTAAATTTTCTATTATTAGCACTTGAATAGAGTTCATGTACTTTTTCCAATACATCATGCTCCGACCACCCGCTTTATTACATACGCTTAGCATTATCGTAAGCGCCCACCCATTTGGCAAGTATTTTGTTCACGTATTTGTAATGATTTCTGCACGAACCTCCATCACGCGGAGGATCAAATGAGCAATGCTCATTATAGTACTCAGCAATTTGACCCCAATATGATTTACCTTTTTGGTTTTTGCCAACAACGCTGTCTGTTCCATATTTAATCCATCCACTCACTAGCGCCAAATTTTGCTCAGTGGTCCATTTGGTGTTTTTCTGGTGAGTATGAGTTGAATCTTCTGCAGTTGGAGTGGCTTCATGAACATCGCTCATACTTCCAAAACCCATTTGTGTAGAAAATTCAGGAAATTCAATTGCTTCAACATTAGGAACAATTTCATTTCCCGTTGGAGTAGAAGAAAAAGAGGGTGTTTGTGATGAATATGACATCATCGATCTATAATATGAATGATAATTTGGAACAACTGACGGCATGAAGAAATTTGGTGGAAAATCATAGTTTGATATGCTTTGGGGTTGGTTGAAATATTGATTTTGAAGCTGATAAAGGTTGAGATTTGGGTAGTTAAAGGGGTAATTAGATGAATTTTGTGTATTAAAATGGTTATTGTTGAGATCCATATCACTAAAAGAAGAGTTTTTTTTTTATGTCCAAATTAAATGAAACAAGTTTCTATTTATAGAGTATTAAAAATGATGAATTTTGGTATAAAAATAAAAAATAAAATAATAATGTATTATGATATAATTAATCTGAAATAAATCAGATAAGAAAAAAATATCAAGTATCTCTATACCCAATAAAAAGATAATATATATTTTTATCTATATATTATTATACAATTATTTTTTTGACCAATCAGTGCTTGCTATGTGAGAGCAGCATACCCTATAAATAATGTTTCACTCAGAATACTTTTACATGTATTGATTTTACAAACCAATATAGTGATTGAACTGTTGAATCAATTATTCAGCACAGTAAATAGTGTTATAGGAGCTCATGCAAAACAACAACAATTCAGACACAGAGACCCACCAAAAAATTCCAATTGGTGTCGTAAGTAAGAAGCACTAATAAAAAGGATCCAGCTTTTGTTCATCGATTCGATTTCTAATCTCCCTTTCATTGACTGATTAGATTTCTTTTTTTTCAGTTGCGAATCGAGCTGGATTCTTGGTTCCTTTTCCTTTTAATCAAAACCTTTTTTTTCCGTTATTAGTGAAAGAGAAAAATTCGCTAAAAAAAGCGGAATTTCATAAAACTATAAAAACTGGCTTTCTCAAAATTTCATCATGTGGTCGAACAAAGAGAAGAAGAAGAAGAAGTACAAAGAGAAAGGCTCTTAGCAAACATGAACGCCACAGAAGCTAAGAATCGCAAAATCAATGTCGGAGATGATATTGATATCGAAATCCCTGACACTGCTCATCAAATTAGCAGCAGTTTGTTTTTCGTTTTCCCCTCTTTTTTCTTTTGTTTTTAATTGACGGTTTCCCTGAGATTGTTGCCCAATTTCAGTTTCTTCAATACTTTTTGATTAAAATATGAAAAAAAAATTACGAGGAAGAATAAATCAGAATCCCATTAATTTGAAATAGTATTGCCTTTGATAACTCTGACTACTTCAAAATGTTGACTTTGATGATTCTGACGAGGACCCTTTCTTAAAAATGTTGTCTTTAATGATCCTGGAATGTGATAATTTGGAGTACAAATGTTTTCACTTGGTTCTCTCTTTCTTTGGACACCCCTCAAAACGTTTTACAACCACATAATTGGGAGGTTTTGCTTTTGCCAGACTCTGTTTTCTACTATATGCTTTCTACTATAGTCTTTGATGACTCTGACTACTTAAAAATTGTTGCTTTTGATGACTCTGACGATGATTCTGGAATGTGATAATTCGATATGGAGTTCAAGTCTTTTTTGCTGGGTTCTCCCTCTCACTCTCGAAACGTTTTACGATCATAATAAGATTAGGAAATATTGCTTTGCCAAACTCTGCTTTCTCTTATTTGAGATCACATTTTAGGGACTTATAGTATGTTTTGTGGAATGTACAGATTCATGGTTTCAGGTGGCGTTCGTTTTGACAACTGGTATAAACAGTGCGTATGTGTTGGGATATTCAGGAACAATCATGGTTCCTTTAGGTTGGATTGGTGGTGTTGTTGGTCTTATTCTTGCTACTGCAATCTCTCTTTATGCAAACTCTCTCATTGCCAAGCTTCATGAGTTTGGTGGCAAAAGACACATTCGTTATAGAGACCTCGCTGGATTCATTTACGGTAAAAAAGACTAAAACCAACTCTCTTAGTTTGCTTTCTGTCTCTCTTCTCTGTTGTTACTTTCATTGATATGGTCTCTTTTTTAATCAGGTAGAAAGGCTTATCGTCTTACATGGGGATTGCAATATGTCAATCTTTTCATGATTAATTGTGGATTCATCATACTAGCTGGTTCCGCTTTAAAGGTAGTAAACATTTTTCTCTCTTGGTTCTTGATTTCGTGAGCCGAGTTAGTTATTTTGGTTGTGTTTTCTGTTTCTGCAGGCTGTTTATGTGCTTTTCAGGGATGATCATGTTATGAAGTTACCTCATTTTATAGCCATTGCGGGTCTGATTTGTGCGGTTTTCGCGATTGGGATTCCTCATTTATCGGCTCTTGGGGTCTGGCTTGCAGTTTCGACCATCCTCAGTCTCATCTACATCGTTGTGGCAATCGTGCTATCTGTTAGAGATGGTATAACTAATTTAATGATGATCAGGCTTCAGCCATATTTATGGATATCTACAGCTACTGATAAATCCGATTCTTCGCTCCTATTTTTGTTTTTATAGTAGTGAAAGCACCTTCAAGAGATTACGAGATACAAGGATCATCATTAAGCAAGCTTTTTACCATCACAGGAGCAGCCGCAAATCTGGTTTTCGCATTCAACACAGGGATGCTTCCAGAAATTCAGGTGATTTTTTTTTCAAGATTTCAGCTTCATGTTTAGGTTTCAAATTCCATTGGTTGCTTTTATGTTTAGTGTGCATTTTGTTTTAACAAAACCCACAACTTACACACACTTATTTTGTTAATTGTAACTTATTGACACTATATTTTCCGCAATGATAGGCAACAGTGAGGCAGCCAGTTGTAAAAAACATGATGAAGGCTCTATACTTTCAATTCACAGCGGGTGTTTTACCGATGTAAACGGTTACATTCATCGGATATTGGGCTTACGGATCCTCAACCTCGACCTACCTACTAAACAGCGTTAATGGCCCACTCTGGGTCAAAGCCCTTGCTAACATCTCCGCTATTCTTCAATCCGTTATCTCTTTGCATGTAAGTTTCTTAGCGCCAAGTCTACGCGAATGCACAAGTTACTCTGTCTTACTCAATTATTTGTTGCAGATATTTGCTAGTTCAACATATGAGTAGATGGACACAAAGTTTGGGATCAAAGGAAACCCATTGGCTTTAAAGAACTTGCTGTTTAGGGTCATGGCGAGAGGCGGGTACATTGCGGTTAGTACACTTCTCTCAGCGCTCTTGCCGTTCCTAGGGGACTTCATGAGCCTCACTGGTGCAGTGAGCACATTTCCTCTCACATTCATTCTAGCCAACCACATGTACTATAAGGCTAAGAACAATAAGCTCAATTCTTTGCAAAAGCTATGGCATTGGCTTAACGCTGTCTTCTTCAGTTTGATGTCTGTTGCTGCAGCCATTGCAGCTGTCAGGCTCATCTCCGTTGATTCCAAAAACTTCCACGTTTTTGCAGATTTGTAATTCACCCTTATATATATAGGCATTGTATTTTTATTCTTAGGCGGGTTTTTTTTTCTCCTGCCTTAAGCTTGTATTCTGTCTCTTTTTTTTTTACTACTAGGAGCCTAAAAAATAATAAAGTTATAAAATTTATTAAGTATATAAATCACCCTTTTTGTCATCTCATTTTGAAAATTTACCAACAAAGAATTATTAGCCAATTATACCACTTTGCATATGTAGTAGTATAATAGGAAAAATGCATGATTAAATTGGTATTTAAAAAAGTTATGTAGCTTGATGATATGTATTCTAAAAGATGGTGTCTCAATCTAAATTACTTTGGTTACTTTATCCCATCTTATCTTGAGTTAACCGTGGTTGTGCTCATGTGTTTTTAATGAGCCTACATAGTTCAAGATTTGTTGGTGACATTTTCGAAAATTAGTTGTAATAGTGGCAAAATAACTAATATTATATTAATATTAGTAGAACGAAAAAAATCAAATGAAATAACAACATGGAAGTCAAATAATAGACACTACATAACTAGCAGAAAAACAAAAAGTTGACTATTTCATGCCTTCATGGGTTTGTCCATATCGAGCCCAAAAGTGTTCACAAATCAAAATACAACATGTTGTTGAGTGCATTCTCTTAAATATATTAAGAAATTGATAAAACAAAAAATGATAGTTCTGTAATCTTAACGAAATCCTTTCTCTGATTAATTTTTATAAAGGTCAATGGATCATTAGAAACGGAATTTGTTGTTTTAGTAAATGGATTTCAATATAAACCTAATCTTTCAATGATTTGCTGTTTTATTCCAAATTAAACAATAATTAGACAGGCCTAAGTGGAACCCCACTGTCTCCACCAAAGCTAAAACATACATTAAAAAAAAAAAAGCGTTAGAGATATATCTCATCATTTTGTCGATCGTGCTCAATAATCATTACCTTTCATCTTCTTCATCTTCACGCAGCGTTTTCTTGAGTCTCCTCTTCTTTTCAGCTCCAATTTCAACCTCCATTTCTCTCTTCTCAGTTTTGGGTTTCTCTTTTTCATTTCGCATTTTTCCGTTTGCGTTGATCAGATCCACGAAGAGGTAACGAATTCATCATTTTGTTTGTTTATTCTGTAAAAATCATATTTTTTTTGTCATTTCTGTATATAAAAGATGTGATTTTGTGTTTCATTTATCAATCCACGGATCGATTTGTTTGAATATCTTGAAATTGATGTGAAAAGTTAAGAATGTGTGATGGGATTTTTCTTAAACCTCTTTGTGTTGTGGTTTTGAAATGTTTATAGAGGAAGACGAAGAGGTTTTTTAGAGATCTTTGGAGTTAGAGGACAATCGTGAAGCTCAAAACGATGTCGTTTACCGGAACTCAGCAGAAATGTATGGTGTGCGAGAAGACAGTGTATCCTGTGGAGCTTCTCTCAGCTGATGGAGTCGCTTATCACAAGTCTTGCTTCAAGTGCTCTCACTGCAAAAGCAGACTTCAAGTGAGTTTTGCTCTTTTGCGTTTCCCTTCATCACTCTATTAATGTATATTTGATCAATTCCTGATTTTCTACATCCACATTCCCATTCTGCTGAATTCAAGTTTTAAGCTTTACTGGTAAATCTTGAATGATCAAATCTGAATGTAGTTACTATCTGTGTGAAAATTTATGAGATTCATGACGAGGTTCTCTAGAGAGAAAGAGAGAGTGTTGTAGGTTTCTGAGCTCAAGATTCACCAGTGGAGCTTGAATGACCAATTCTCCATAAGCAATTCCTGGATATAGTTATTAGTTCTGTGAAAGGTTTGAGGGTTTCATGAAGAGTTTTATTTAGAGAGAGTTATCGTTGGGGTCACTGAGATACTTTTATCTAAAATTTGTCTTCGTTTAAGTGATCAAGTTAAAACTTAAAGGTATTGATGGTGGTTTATTAACAGCTGAGCAATTATTCATCAATGGAAGGAGTGGTGTACTGTAGGCCTCACTTTGAGCAACTCTTCAAGGAGTCTGGTAACTTCAACAAGAACTTTCAGTCACGTATGTAAACTCTTTTCTTCACCTTTTCTTACGTTTTGATCCAACTTCTACCTGTGATCTCACTTTGAATTTTATCTTCAATCTTTCTTTCCTCGCACAGCTGCAAAGCCATTGTCTGACAAGCCAACCCCTGAACTGGTAAACGCTTCTTAACAACGCGTCCATGTTCTTATTTAACTTCATGACTCGAGAGATACATGACTCTATTCTCTTCTTGGTTGTTCTCAGACAAGGACACCTAGTCGAGTTGCTGGAATGTTCTCTGGAACGCAAGACAAATGCGCTACTTGCAGTAAAACCGTGTATCCTATCGAAAAGGTTAGTAGACATTTAAGCTTGATACCACTTTCACTCTTGCATAATATTACCGTTGCTTTACACTTCACTTTTGTGTTCTCTTTGTGCTCATTGTTGGGAATATCATAGTAAAACTTAGTTGGATCATTTATATAACATAAAGAACTTTGAGATCTCTTTTAAACTGTCATTGCTTATAATATCTTCTTGTTTTGTTTTCTAAAAACTGTAGGTAACTGTGGAAAGCCAGTGTTACCATAAATCTTGCTTCAAGTGTTCTCATGGAGGCTGCCCGATTTCGCCATCAAACTACGCAGCTCTCGAGGGAATTTTGTACTGCAAGCACCATTTCGCTCAGCTTTTCAAGGAGAAAGGAAGTTACAATCACCTAATTAAATCTGCTTCCATCAAACGCGCTACTGCTGCTGCAACAGCAGCTGCAGCTGTAGCAGCCGTTCCAGAGTCTTGAATTCAAATTCTCTAGTCCCAATTTTAAGTTTAAAAAACTTACTACCAAACTGGTTTCAGTCTGTTTGTGTTTGCGTCTGTGATGTGTTGTTACCTGTAGCTTCTTTATGTTCTTTTCTTTCATAATTGAACCAGGCATAAAATTCTCCGAGGTCTCTCTGAGTTCTTCTTGTTGTGATTCTACCTCTATAATAACTGAGACTTTCTCTTGACTTTACCTTGGGTTCCCGCCCTCTGATCTTCGTATTCTCGCGCTGGACCCTACGAAGTCACTATCTTTAGTCATGTGCGGTCCCGTTCTTCGTTATATCCAGTGAAACAGATTGAAATCGATCAGCACAAAACCCACATTTAACTGTACCTAAAAGGCTAAATATACGAACTTTGCACTGTTTCCTTTAGTTCTCTATCGCTCCGAAAGGCACTGTTAGCATCAAAACGCGTGACTTGGTCGCCGTTTTGATTTCTTCTATGAGATTGAGGGGACTTGAACTAAAAAAAAGTAAAGAACGCGTGACTCAAAGTTTAGTTTTGAAAAATGTCGAACACAACCTCTGACCTCCATAGCCGTCTTCTCCAGTAAGTGACTTAGTTATCTCTCTATTTGGCCTCTGCTTTTCGACCTTTACTGAAGAATCCTAATGTTGATTTGTTTTGAGGATTCAGATTATCTGAACCAATATCAGAGATTCTCAGACGCACACAGTATACACCGAACGAGAGCAGCAAAGTATCCACCAAAGATATACTCTTTTCCCTGTTACCAAACTCGTCGTCTCCTCACCTAATCAATGAAGAATCAATCAAGAATCTCGCGCTTGCTTGTGCCATTCTCTCTTCTTCCCGTTCCTCCACTCACGAACTACTCTCATGGATCCCAGAAAACCTCTCTGTCGCTGCAGAATCTACATTCTGTGAGATTTCAAGGAATTATTTCAGTGATTTTCCCAACAGTGATGCTGAGAAGCTCGAGGAATCGGTAGTGAATAGTGAGAAGATCGAATTGTTGCCGATTGTGTTACCGGAGTTAAAAGATAAAATAGAAAAGAGTTCAATTGGTAAGAACAGTGATGCAGAGGATGTTTCAGCTGCAATGGCGAGAACACCTATTGGTTATGCGATCATAGCAGCTCACCAGCTCAGGTGGTTTGTCACTCAGGTCTGAATTATAAAAATTCGGAATTGTTCTCTTCTGTTGTGAACAAATCTGACCTTATAATTTGGAGGTGTTTGATGTCTTTTGTTCAATAATTTCTCTTGGTAGGTTGAGAAACTGAACTTGGCAAAATTTTGCAACCTGGTGGTTCCTTGTGCTTTGACAGCACTTGATCATTGGTCTCCTGAAGTCAAAGTAAGTCTTTTCAGATGCAGAATTTGATCTTATTGGTTTTAGCATGAAATAAACTCCTCCAAGTTTGGATATTTTAAGCATCCATCTTTGGAGATTTTAAGCTTTTATCTACTAGTATCTTAAGGTATACTGAGATTGATGTTCTTTCTCTCTTTGCTTGATGACAGGGGCAGGGTATGATAAGCCTTGTTTATCTCGCTAAAAATGTGACTTCAGGTGATCTCGGTTTGTATGGAGATGTGGTACTTGATGCGTGTTGCCAGAATATAGCTTCCGATGATGAGATTTGGATACATGTGGTTGAGTTATGTGTGCTTCTTGTGACTAAAATCCATCCAAATAATCCCCGTAGCCCCTGGTAAATCTTTCTTTCTCTTATCAATTGTTTAGGTTCAGAAGATAAATAGATAAGAAAAAAGAAGAGTTGCTATGAAGATCCTTCTTTTATATTAGTTTTAAGGCATGTTGGATACTGAGTATACTCTTTTCATATCGTCCTGATCGGGGAATTTCTTTGCATTGTACCCAATTTTCATGTCTTTCGATAGATTGGTTTGCCTGCTCCATCTTTCTTAGCTCTTCTTTTGCTCATTTTGAATCCTTTTTTATTAGGTACGAGAAGATCATGAATGAGATGCTTGGCCATTTGGAACGCCAACCAAGAAATAAGGAGCGACGTATCGCTTGGCTAAAGTTCATTGAGCCACTTTTGAACGCTCTAGGGCTTTTCTTACTTGCTAATTTTCGACGTATCTTCCCTCTTCTCTTTCAGTGGATGCATTCAGATGATGCTGAAACCGTTTTATTGGTATGGGATTGTTTCACACCACATTTTATCGAAATGTTAGATTTCCCTTCTCATTCTGACATTCTTTAAGATAAAATTGAAAATGGTACTACCTGCAAATACCGTATAGGTTCTTGAGAGACTGGAGACGATTGTGAGGTTGACATGGATTAGAAACTCACCTGTGATCCCAAGGTTTAAAGTCTCTAAACACTAAAGAGCAGTAACTTATAAATGCTTTCTCTCTTATCCACTCTTTAACATCGCTCATCTCATGATTTTGGACCTTTAGATTGGTGGAGGAGCTTGTTTCCTTGTACAAAGAGTCATCCATGCGTAAAGAGCGCAGTGATATTAGACCTCTAATTTACAAAAGACAGACTAAATTTACAAAAAAAAATTGAAGAAGTAACAAGAAACTGTATGTAATTGTATAGATGAGACATTGATATCAATTACAATATGTCTCTACATTTCCTTTGAAACGGTATAAAACAGTTGCATAATCTCTTGAAAACCTATACACATCAAACTCCATGATCTCATCTTTCACTGTAATCCATCATCATAAGTAAGAGTTGGAAGCTTGAACAGACGCTGGCTTTGCCAATTCCACTGGCCTGTTAACACATCCATATGATTACCAATGACTCCAATTACGCGGTATTCTCTTTCTATCTCTTCCTTCTGTCTTGTATCTTCCCTGCAATATGAGAATATGAGCATATAAGCTCTGTTTTCTTTTTGCTAATTTGATGTGAACGAAACTAGTAGTTGAAGTTTACTGCAAACCTCATGATCAAACGTGACCAATCGCTGTATCCTCTAGATTTTAACTGCTCGATTGTGACGTCCCGCTCTCTTTCAGCCTTTCTTGATAACATAACCATTGAATAGCCTTGTGATCTTAGCTTAGAATATAGTTCAACTATTAGTTTGCTTTTTTGATGTTTTGCTTCTTCAATATACTTTATGTAATAACTATCTTGTCCTAATCTACATAGAGAGAAGAAACAAACAAAAAAGTTAACATTTTGAAAACTTACAAAATGCAAATGAAAATATAAAACACTCACAGATTGATTTCATCGATATCGATCACAACAACATCGCGATTATCGTTCATCGGTTTGATGGTTTGGAAGAAAGTGAGAGCCATTTGGATAGTGAAGTTTAACTCTCTCAAGTAGATTCCTTGTTTGATTCTGCGTAAAGCAACATCTCTACATAACAATGGTAATTCATTTTGTTCTTCTTCTTGTAAGTTATTGAGCTGCGAGTTTAACGACAAGATTTTGCAGTAACTGAGACTCTCATCAAGTCTTTGAAGCTCGACCATACCAGAACTTCGATTTTCACAGCTCTGTAACATGGTTGATAAAGCTATAACAAGTGTGATCATCAATACTCCAAATGTTACAAGAGAAGCTATGAAGATTGTAGCTGCTAAGGATGTCATGTAACATCCAGAATCTATTAAAAAGCGACTTCCCAATTCTGCACCAAAAAAAAAAAAAAGACATGAAGATCGTAATAACTCTATGAGTTAACTCAAGAATCTGACCAAACTCAAATGTTAAGAGATTATGAATATATGTATATACCGGAATTGCCTCGGCTGGAGAGTTCTGAGAATTGCCTCTCCATTTCATGCGCATAAGCTGACATTTTTACCTTATTTGTTTAATAAATCAAACACTTCAAATCAATGATTATCGTAAAACATTATCGATTGTTTTAAAAAAAAAATGTTTGGTTTGATCCTTTTCATTACCTTGTAGAAGCTCCACAACCAAAACGAATCTTGATTCGATCAAAGATCTGGAAAAAAATCTTCTCCTTGGTCACAAGAAAACAGAGACATACATGTGACTTTTGTGTGATCAGAATCATCAGATCAACGTGATCTGCCCCAGCTTATCTTCTTTACTCGATCAAATAACCTCTTCTTCTATTTTTTTTTTTTTTTTTTGTTTTCCAAATTTGGCGGAGACATGGAAAAATGAATCTAGACTTAAAAATGTGTCGAATCTCTTCTTTTTTTTTTTAATTAGGAATCAATGCAAGTTCTCACATGAAAAGGAAATTAAAGATTCTTTACACAAACCAAACCTTGTCAACGGATTTCTACATGAATCTTATGTTAAAGTGTTGATGCCAGTTAGAAATTTACTATAACTATGAAACTAGCTATGAGAAATAACAAAATTTCTCCGACTCCAAACAATGAAACAATACGAAAGAGTTACTCAAATTGGCGATAACAAGTTATCGGATAAAGTTCAACTTTAACCAACTAATAGACTAAACCTTATATGGAACCATATGTATGTAATTGACTCATGCATATCAATCAATTATCCTTAGGTTTTTATTTTTACGAATGATTTGTAAACGGGTCCCCGCGTCATCAGAGGTGGCCACTCCTTGAACCGAAAAGCTCGTCTCTTTCTTTTCCTACTTCAATTTTATTTATTTTGTATTTTAATGCTCTTAGGTCATTTAATCAAATTTCTCTTTTATAATTATTTTCAGATACGCATCTCAATTATATGTATGTATGTATTTATGACGTATGAAAATACGACAACGATTCAAATTTACGTTCCCAATCAATTATTATGATTATCGTTCACTTCTTTTAAGATTTTTGTTTCTAGTTAGAAGAATCTAAAAAGGTCCCGGCGTCACCATGCATATATGGCCAGCCACTCCTTGAATGAAGATTCTTCCATTTTTATAATTATAACTAAATTTATGGTCCCCAAAATTTAGCATTTTCGCTGCCCCTTTTCAAATCAGTGGATCAAATATTTTACATATGAAAAGAGTGTTCTTTTTGGATAGTATTGGAATTAAAATGGGTTAAGAAATTTTCAAAAAAAAATTATCAAAAAAGAAAGAAACAAATTTTAAGATTTATATGAGAACATGGAGTCTCCTGATTCTGAATTCTTTCTGAAATCAGGAGATGTTATAATGATATAATAACAATTTTTTCTGAAATCAGGAGATATTATAATGATATAATAACAACGCTGTCACAAACCACCACTATGCTTCGTAAAATAGTGATCTATTCAGAATTCAAAGTTTCAGTGTTTCATGTATTGTAGCCTATTTTGTGATTTAACTTTTCGTTGAATAAAAAGTGTCTATAGAATGAAGCAAGCTATTGGGTATATGAATGAAGGCCCGGCTCTAAGCCCATTTTGTAGTCCAATTGTTTTTCTTAACGTTGCATTTTCACTCTTTTTAATTTGTCTTCTTATGAACTTTTGGAAATTTTCTTGTAAAAAAAAAAACAAAAAAAATCAAATGATCACTCTTTGAGTGTCAACACTTCGTCTCCTTTGAGCTCGAAGAGAGCATCCATCAATCATCCATGGATGCAATCAAATGCAGCTCCAGTTTCCTCCATCGCACCAAGCTCAACATTCTCTTCTCTAACCACACCTTTCTTAAATCCCGCGCGCTTAATTTCAGGCCGGCTTCGCGGCCAATTTCAATTTCCGCCAAGGACAGAAGAAGCAGCGAAGCCACTGAAAACGTCGTCGTAGTGGAGAAACCTCTTAAATCAGAGAGATTTCTCGTCTCCGATGGACTTCCTTCCCCATTCGGCGCCACCGTTAGAGACAACGGCGTCAATTTCTCTGTTTACTCTGCAAACTCCATTTCCGCAACTATCTGCTTGATTTCTCTCTCCGATCTCCGTCAGGTTAGCTTCACGGCGAATGTTTTCTAATTTTGATTTAACCGACATTTTTTAGATACTTTTTTTTTTTATTGTTGAATTTCACTTTGCAGAACAAAGTGACGGAGGAGATTAAGCTCGATCCATCGAGGAATATAACTGGCCATGTATGGCATGTGTTCTTGAAAGGGAATTTCAAAGATATGTTGTATGGTTACAGATTTGATGGGAAGTTTTCTCCTGAAGATGGTCACTATTATGATTCCTCCAATATTTTATTGGATCCTTACGCTAAGGTAATTGAACTATTGAAAATTAAAGTTTTTTGAGTGAATTAGTAGAGCAGCTGAACCACATTCTCATAGATCATTTACTCTGTTTTTTGAAGGCAATTATAAGCAGAGATGAGTTTGGAGTTTTGGGACCTGATGAAAATTGCTGGCCTCAAATGGCGTGTATGGTTCCTACTCTTGATGAAGAGGTACCATGATATTTATAAGGCTGTTATAAAATGGCTAATGTTATATGATATTAAGATATTCTTGGTGATCTACTCGTTGCTAAGTCTTTGGAAGGAACAAAATTTATCAGTCAATTTGATACAAGTTATTTTCTTTTTCTTTAGAAACTAAATCAGTTACTTCTTAAATCAAATTTAATGAGTGATTTTTTAATGTCCTTCGCTGCTTTTCAGTTTGATTGGGAGGGGGATATGCATCTGAAGCTTCCACAGAAAAATATTGTTATATATGAAATGCATGTGCGAGGTTTCACAAGGCATGAATCTAGCAACATTGAATTTCCTGGCACATACCAGGGTGTTGCAGAGAAGCTTGACCATTTGCAGGTACTGGCTCTCGAATATGTACCGTTGAGAAAACTTTAAACTGTTCTTTCGAAACAAGCTTACTATAAATAGTTTTTAGGTGAATTTTCTAATGTTGCTGACTTAGTAGGTTTGTTCTTGACTTATTCATTTGTTTCAACAACGAATTTGTCCTTACTGATCATTATGCGTCAGTGATATCCCAGTTTATCAACTTTCATTATGGTATGGCATACATAATATTAACACAAACTCATCACTATTTTACAAAGAATAAGTTGTCCTTAGTTTTGCAAAGATCTATCAGGTTTAATTCAGACGAGTATTGGTGATTTGGACCATGCAAATATTTGTTTTCTTTTTCTTTTTTTTTGTTAAAACTGAGCACAAGGTTATAGCTTTTTTCCCTTTTAATAATGTGTACTTAGCTAGAGCCCTTATCTAACTGAAATTTATAACATAATTGTTTACGTATTGACAGGAGCTTGGGATAAATTGCATAGAATTAATGCCATGTCACGAGTTTAATGAGCTGGAGTATTACAGCTACAACACAATTTTGGGAGACCACAGGTATGCCATTTGACCAGATGCCTTTGAAATGACACTACTTTCGGCTGATAGATTTTACTTTGTAAGTTTTTCTTGAGTGCACTTCTGGGATGAGCAAACTAAGTCGTAGAACCATCTGTAGTTAAAGTCTGTGAGTGCTAGCATCTATCAAATAATTTCAAGAAATTCTTCAACTAGGGATGTTGTTGTCTCAGGAAACTTCCGATTAATGAGGGGTGAAACAACTTACAGATAATATCTCATATCTGGAATAGATAGATAGTGCAAGCCCTTTCACATGAAACCATGCTATTTTTTAACTTTCACAGAGTAACTCAGTTAGATGTTGCATATCGCATGTCTAATCAGGTTGTCTTACTTGTTCAGGGTAAATTTTTGGGGTTACTCTACCATTGGGTTCTTCTCGCCTATGATCAGATACTCATCGGCAAGCTCTAACAATTCAGCTGGAAGAGCCATAAATGAGTTCAAAATTCTTGTTAAAGAGGCTCATAAACGAGGAATTGAGGTGACAACTAGTTTCCAAGTGGCTAAATATTTGTTGTTAGGTTTACAGATGTAGTTCCTGATAGATTTTAAGCAGGTAATCATGGATGTCGTTTTGAACCACACAGCCGAAGGGAATGAAAAAGGACCCATTTTCTCATTTAGAGGAGTTGATAACAGTGTCTATTACATGCTTGCTCCAAAGGTAATGCTCATCATGCAGTCATGTGTTTCGCTTTCGAGATTTTCGCTGCTTAGGGAACAAGAGACAATCAAAAGATCTGTGGAGTATGAACTAAATTAGGAGTTTTTTTCTTCTTCTGCCAGTTATAAGATAAAGTACACTCAATAAACTAAGTCACTTTGCTGTTTGGAAATTCTGGTACTTGGTCGGTCCAGCAACTTATTATGCATCAGAAACCTGTAGGAACCTCCTTTTGGGTTTTCTGCATGGCCTTTACATAACTGCGCTAGGACTAGCTTAGTAGAATACATTCTACCCAATGATGATATCTAAGTCAACATCCATAATGCTTTTGGAATTCTAGTTTGTTGACACATACTGATGATTCTGATATGATTCTTTTTAATGAGTATGCATATTTTGTGATATAACAGGGCGAGTTCTATAATTATTCAGGCTGTGGTAATACATTCAACTGCAATCATCCTGTGGTGCGTCAATTCATAGTGGATTGCCTGAGGTAGTTCCCAAGAATAGGGTAGATGTATTACTTGGCTACTTGTCAAATTTATTTTCATTGTTGTACTTGCGAACTCTCATTGTCTCGTGGTACACGTTCTAATATTCCTCTGGTTTTATATCTAATGTATAGGTCTTCTTTGTGACATAAATATTATTAGGAAATTTGTTTATGATTACATCTAGAATATACAGTAATCCTTATATTTTAGAATACCTTGAATTAACTAGATTGAGTTTACCTGCTTTCTGATAACTAAAGAAACCTTACACTTTGTTGATTTCTGAAAATTAACGTATTTCATGATTTTCTCCTCAGTTAACTCTTCCTAAGCCTGTGGGCATCTCTCTCTTTAAACAGATATTGGGTAACAGAAATGCATGTCGACGGCTTCCGCTTTGATCTTGGTTCAATCATGTCAAGGAGCAGCAGGTGCAAATGTTCTAGAGTACGTCAAATAAGTGCTTGTTTGGTCCATTTGTTTCTGGAATATTTATTTTTCTGTTCTTGTTAGTCTTTGGGCTGCAGCCAACGTTTATGGGGCTGACGTAGAAGGTGATGTGCTGACAACTGGTTCCCCTATTAGCTGCCCTCCAGTAATTGACATGATAAGTAATGATCCAATACTCCGTGGAGTTAAGGTGATCAATTAGTTTCCTTAATATTTCCCCTTTAGTGTCATTTTTCATTGTTTAGAGTGGAGAGATGCTGATGACATGACTACAATTTATCTCAATCCACTACCAAACTTTTAAAACTCCCAATGTAATTAGTGGTCTGCACCAAAAAAATGAGTTAGCATACAACCTGTTTCATTTCTTATTGCTGTACTTCAGCATTGAGCTTCCCGTGTGAATTTCCAGTTTATGTCATAATCTCCAGTTCTATAGATGATTGTTATAAAGTAATCATAAAATACATTCATCAATGTAGGATTTTTGAAGACGGGATATTTATTTATTATGTTTCTTCTTTGCAAACAGCTAATAGCTGAAGCATGGGATGCGGGTGGGCTATACCAAGTTGGCATGTTTCCACACTGGGGTATATGGTCCGAGTGGAATGGAAAGGTCAGTCAATGTATTACGAAGATAAAATGCTTTCTTTTTACTGTTTGCGAGATTCGTTACCTGAAACCTATGCCTACAGTGGTAGCAAAAGATGTGGAAAAGTAAGTGTCACAGTGTATAAAGGTTTCAAATGTAATTATTATTGGTTATTCGTCTTTTTGCTTATCCTTAGAATCTGATCTAATTGATTGAAAAAGGAACAGCCTATGTGATCTGCCTGTACTAGTGAACAGAAATAATAAATGAATGTTTGGTTCTTGTGACAGTTTCCATTTTGTGTGTACATGGTATCTATTATCGTTGTGGATTTAATAGGAGACAGTGACATTTTTGTCCATTTCAGTTCCGGGATGTTGTGAGACAATTCATAAAAGGCACCGATGGATTTGCCGGCGCTTTTGCTGAATGTCTCTGTGGAAGCCCAAATCTGTACCAGGTAAAATTCTTCTATTATACTGGGGTATCTGCATTCTTCCTAATATCTAATTAGGGCAGGCTATACTGGTTGTTTTGTCTGTGAAGCTTCATATTTTTCTTATATATCTTATCGATATCAGATTGTGTCTGTGCATCAGGGGGGTAGGAAACCTTGGAACAGCATCAATTTTGTATGTGCCCATGATGGTTTTACTTTAGCAGATTTAGTAACTTACAACAATAAGAATAACTTGGCAAATGGAGAAGAGAACAATGATGGAGAGAATCACAATTACAGCTGGAACTGTGGAGAGGTAAGATATTAATTTTCTGCAATTGTGTGGAACTTTTTCTTGCTCCTTTCCACAAATGCTTTTTAGTATGATGGCTAAAATATTCGTTAGGATTGTTACTTGAAATAGCTTTCAGCTTCTGTAAAAAAAAACTATAGAGTAGATCGAAATTAGTAATTTTAGTGCAATAGCTTTGAGCCAACATAAGAAATGCAGAATATTGAGACTCATTTGAAAGAAATGCAAGACGTACAACTGCATAAAAACAAGTGCTTAGTAGGTCTTCTCATTGATGATAGTAAATATAAAAAAATTCTTTGTGTTCATATAAATGAGCACTGAGTATCAAGTTGGAAGTTCAAACTTTAAGATCAAAACTTCAGAATATTTGATTGGATAATCATGTTGTATTCTCCTTCATCAGCTATCTATTTTAGTCTCTATTATATCATAAGACCTTTTGAACAATGTTTAGAAGCTGAAATGAAATGGCTATGACACTTTTACCTAAACTAAAAAGGTTTCATTTTAACTGGTATTGGGCTGCAGGAGGGAGAGTTTGCAAGTATCTCAGTGAAGAGATTAAGGAAACGACAGATGCGAAATTTCATCATTTCCCTCATGGTTTCCCAAGTAAAGCTAACCATTTGTTACTTATTTTATATTAATTTTGACTGATGTTATGCACATTGAACTATGATACTGGAGTAGAGGCCATGAGTTGAAAATATTAAACCACAAGAGAATCTGACTCCAGTAGCAATGAAGTACTACACACTGATTGTTTGCATTTGCAACATGTTAAGTTGTGACTTGCATGGTGTCATGCAAAGAATATGAACTAGGGTAGTGCTTGGCCAGATTGTGGTACCTCGGTTTTAATTGAAAGTAGTGTTAGTGTACATCTTAACTTCATTTCCCGTCACTCTGAACTATTTATCACCAGGGTGTCCCGATGATCTACATGGGAGATGAATATGGCCATACAAAAGGGGGAAACAATAACACCTATTGCCATGACAACTATGTAAACCCTCAATACTTTTTTCTAGGACGATTTTAAGTTTTTTCTTGGTTTTGTTTCAATCTTAGCTTTCCAATAATGTGAACACAATTCTGATGCAGATGAACTATTTCCGGTGGGATAAAAAGGAAGAAGCACATTCTGACTTCTTCAGATTCTGCCGTCTTCTTGTCAAGTTTCGTGAGTATGTAATCTTCTTTTATGAAAATTTCGCTTTTAACTGCTTTAGATGATCAGTTCACATAGTTTGGGTTTCTTTGATTTATGGGAATTATGATTGTCTTGCAGTGAATGTGAAGCACTTGGCCTGAACGACTTCCCAACAGCAAAGCGTCTGCAGTGGCATGGTGTTACTCCTGGGATGCCAGATTGGTCTGAAGCAAGTCGATTTGTTGCATTTTCACTGGTACCATTTTCTCATACCATCGTGTATTTCTTTTTGTCACTTAGGCCATGGTCTGAAGCAGGCACTCTCATTTGATTGCTCTAGGAGCCTAAACTCATTTTAACCTCTTTTGTTTTTCCGCAGGTGGATTCTGTGAAGAGAGAAATCTATGTGGCCTTCAACACAAGTCATTTAGCCACACTTGTTTGGCTACCTGACCGGCCTGGATACCGATGGGAGCCATTTGTAGACACGAGCAAACCGAGCCCTTTCGACTGCATAACACCAGACCTCCCAGAGAGAGAAACGGCAATGAAGCAGTATAGACACTTCTTAGATGCAAATATGTACCCAATGCTCAGTTATTCTTCCATCATTCTCCTTCTTTCACCACTTGACAACAGCTGAGCTGACTTTGCGTGAGATGGGGAAATCTTCTCAAGGGCTATTTTCGTCTCATAATGTGAATGAGATCAGATTCATATACGACAATTATTTCGTTACCTAAATATTGTATGTATTTGTTCAAAAGTTCTTTTCTGGTTAGAAGAATCTAAATGGGGTACTTCGGTCGCCTTGAGTTATTCCCACTCATTGTTCATAGATTCCTTTTGTTCATAGTGTGTAAGAATACAAACTTTTCAACTATGTTGTTTATTTATTTTTTGCTTTTTTAGTAATGTTACCTTAAGAATTCGGAACAACAAAATGTCAATCGAATCAAAACCATCGACGATTGAAAAACAGAAATCTCCCAAAATCTTCATGGTTTTATTCAATTGAAAAAAGAGTATCCTTGTGGAAAAAAATAAGTGATGGCCATACAAACAAGTTTCTATGTAATCTCCCAAAACCATTGACGACGATACAACAGAATAAACAAAAAGAAAAGAACCCAAAGTACATAATTCGTGGAAACACCCAAAACTCGAGACTAAAAAAGATTAACCAAATCTTTATATACAAACCTTTTTAAAATTTTTTGGTCATATCATATTGTTGGCTCCTTGAGGACTCTAACAGTTGATGGACAATCTGTTCTCTGACCAGCTAGAGAGTAGTAAGCTAATATATGAGCCGGATGCTCCATCTCTCTTACCTCTCCTAGCTGATTCACTTCCGGGATTCTTCTCGATGGAATCAGCTCTATGTTCCAGTACGGTCTAGCCATCTGCATCAGATCTTGTCCTGTCATCGATGCTCTGTAACCTTGTACCCAAAGGTATCTTAGTGAAGGTAATTTCATAACCGCTGCTGCGATTGCTCGCTCGCTGAAGCAACAACCTCTCATCTCTAGCTTCTGTAGGTTCGGACAACCTCTTGAGAATTCCATTAGACCCTCGTCTGATTCACCTACGTAGCCCAGCAGCATCCATCTCACGTTTGGACTGTACTGTCCGATATAGCTTAAGCCCACGTCAGTTAATCCGCCTTGTCTTAGATAGAATGCAAACCGTCTTAACTTCTTGCATCCAATCAAGAGGGATCGGACCCCGTTGTCCAGTGGCAAATCCGTAATCCTCTCTTCCCGATCGAGTAAGACAAGGCGGAAGTCACATAGGTTTTTCAGATATGTGCCTATGCTTTCAAGAGATTCGTTAGTTATGTCTGAGACGTACACCGCCATGTATTCTAACTCCTGGCAACCCTGAGCCAACGCGATTAATCCTCTTTGTGAGACTAAGCCTTCTTCGTCCTCCATTCCTTGTTCATCTGCACCTCGTTCAATCCTCAGCCGCTTCAACTGCTTACAGTACTGTGCAAGAACCTCTAGACCCCTATCTCCGATTACATTCCTTGTCTGAAGAAAAACAGCAAGAATTTTCAGTCTAATATATATGTAGAAGAGAACCCATATTGCATTCATATCCCTCATCTACCACATTACCTACATGACAATCAATGCTAGATTCATGAAAGCTGAATAGTGTGGAGTTGATAGAAAACAAACAATTACTAGTTTAGAAATCTTTCATGAACAGATAGGATAAGTATTCAATAGGAGCATCAATTACCACTAAAGACACAGCACCAACAATGTATTTAGCAAGAATAGACAGTAATTTAAATATTTACCTCGAGAACTTCCAAATTAGGACACTTTTGGATTAGCGTACAATGATCCTCAGTTTCGAGCAATGCATAAAGCAAATCCAGCTTCCGGATTTGGGCTGCGAATGGAAATAGAATTGGCATTTCGTTAGGTCCCATGTAAGAGAGGCCCAGACGACATAGTTTTGGAGGGAAAGCCAGATTCTGGTACTTCTCAGGTCTTCCAATATCCTCATTCAAGGAGCCACCACAAAACTCTTCAAGATTAGCTGCAGCCTTGAAGAACCCAACTAGTTCCAAAATCTCAAAGTCACCGATCTTCAAAGAAACCAGAGAGCGGCAGTTTCTAGCTATGGTTTCCAAGTCGTTGGGCTTGATTTTGGCAAACTCCGTCATGTAAAAGTTTAAAACCTCTAGAGATGTGTTGTGCAAAGCAAGCTCATGAAGCCATTTACCATCTCTTTCATCAAAAGAACTCTCTTCCATTAACAACGTTTTTATTTTCCTAAAGTAGCAGACAAAAGCATGAATAAAGTGAGAAACAACACAATATATTTGAATTTTCAGCTTAAATTCCATATGCATAACAGCAGCAGCCGAATCAAGAATGCAAAAACAACATAATACAATTACTTAGAACTCCCAGAGACAAACAGATGTCAGAAACCAATCTTTATGCTATTTATACATAAACAGAAGTGCAGCTCTAGCAGGAAACCAAATAAAATAAGGTTCACCAAAGATGAAAAAACATAACGTCAACTCCTAGAAACTGCAAATGTCACAAACAATAATTTCTGCTATTTTACAAGTGTAAATGTAATAGGAAACAAAAAAACGCAAGGTTCAACAATGTAACACCAAAGCGAAAAGAGTACCCACCAAAATTTATACTTACCCAATTGAGCTAAAGAGACACCAGATCTCAAAAAAAAAAAAAAAAAAAAAACCTTCAAGATACGTTTCTATGTACAATGACTTAAGATAAGCTAAAAAAGATAAAGAGCCAGTCCAAGCAGGAAATGACAAGTGTCGTCAAGAGTTGCTAAATGGATATGATAAACTCTCAGAAGCATTGAATTCAAAGTATCAAACTCAATTCTTAACGGAAACATATAAAGTAGAAAGATACTGAAAAAGTCCATAAGAGTACCTGCAGTGTCTAACGATGCTCAAAAGTCCATCAGTAGAGAAACCAGAGCACTTATCGAGCTTCAAAGCTTCAAGATCATCTGATCTTGCTCTAGCTAGAACATCCAGATCCAAGTCACTAACAATCATTCGCCGGAAGTGCACCGATTTGAGCTGCCTTAGCGAGCGAGCTATCTCGTTTACCCAAGGAGTCACATAACCTCCCCAGTTCTCTGGGATCAGATTAAACATAGCAGCTCGTGGCTTCCCTTTCAGCTTAAGCGACCTCAAATTCGGAAATCTACGGCTCAAACGATCAGGCGTCGCCGTGTAACACAGAGCCATCGTCACATGCTCTCTCGTCTCGGAATCAATCTTAAACCATCTCCGACACACTAAAGACGCCGAATCGCGATCATTGGACTCGCTTATATACGGCATCACTTGCTCGATGACGTCATCCACCGTCGCGCAGCTTAATCTACACTTCTTCATATCAGGCTCCTCCATCAGATCGAAGAAACCAAAAAAAAAACAAATAAGATTCGATTATTAGCCCTGCTCGAACTAACAAAAACTCGATTTCGAATTCATCGCGCACGAATAAACGAATCTAGATCCACAGTGAAGAGAAAGAAGAAGGAAGCAGAGATCCGAAGAGACGGTGAATCGGAGAAGCAGAGAGAAGGATGAGAGAGTGAGGAGAAGGCGACACGCGTAGGAAGAAGAGGCGGATTGGGAGGAGGAAGAAGAAAGTGGGAGATGGAATCAAAAATTAAAATAAATATATGATATGGTTTGGTTTGGTTTGGTTTTATGGATATTTATTTTGGGATCAAGTGGGAGAGACATTTTTTGATACTGTGAAGTTGACGGTGGAGATGCGATCGTCTGTTTAATGTTTTGATTTATGCAGTGGCTACACGACAATATTTTAGCAGAATATTAATAAACCAATCCAAGCAAGTGTGTGATTTATTCGATGGACAAGTTTATAATACTATGATAATAACCTGAATTCTAAGCAAAATAAATAATTCTCTTTTTGTTAGGAGAAATGTTTCTATCTAAGTAGCTTTTCAATGAGAAAAAGTAGTTGACTTCATTAATTATATGGCCCATAGTATTGTTAACTATAAACCATAACGGAAAATCTAAATTAATATTCTTAAATGTTTATTTAGTATAAATTCAACATCAAATATGAAAGAAAGCATGATTTTTTGTTTCATTTCTAATTTAAAATAAATTATCTAGCAACAACACTATAAAACAATAAATCCTTAATTTTAGTGCTTATTACAATTGGGAATAATTATTAATGTAAAAATAATCAATAACAATAATATATGATCTCATTTTCTTTTTGCTTTGTGATCTGTCTTCGTTTTTTATTTCTATTCATATGAACTCGTTTAAGATTGTAATGTAGTTGTTATTAAATTTCTATTCAAAAAAAGTTTAAATTTATTACACTATACTGAAATAGAGTAGAACTAGAAATTAGAAATGATAAAATAAATAGTAAAGATGTGACAAACGGGCCAAATAACTTTTATTATAATCGTGTGTCTTAGCTTCCTTTGAAACTCGAAAATAACAAAGGAAGTACCAAAAAGAGCGACTAATTACACCTGGAACAAAGAGTAAGGCTGAACAAAACCAACAACTAAGCGAGAGATGAGTTTCAATCTCCTTTTCTATACACTTTTTAAAATCTCCATTTTGGAAACACACTTACAAAGAACCGAAAAAAACTAACCAGAAGTCTCTCTCGGAGGCACAGGCACTGCTTCACCGGAGCTCACAGTCTCACCACCACCATCTACTCCCTCACTCGAACTCGGTTGTTGCAGCCCAATAGGTGCAAATAAGCTTACACCACCCATATCCCGGCTCCCGCTGTATAGACCTCTGCTTCCATGATGGTTCAAAGGAGCAGCACTTGTTGCATTAGCTCCACTTATGAGCAATCGTAGTGTTTCTCTTGCGCCTTTCTCCACCAGTGAGTCTTTCTCCACCGGGAGAGGATGGATGCTCGTGGGTATCATCCCGGTGGGTCCTGCGCTTACCAGATAGCCTTGACCCGAAGAGCAGATGTCAATCACTGGAATATGAACAATAGGGTCGCACATTATAGGTATCATCATCTGCTGGGATGATGATGATGATGAACTCGGAATGGGTATGTGGTGGACTAACGGTAACGGAGGGATGTCAGAAAGGTCGAGCGGTGATGAAGGGATCAAGAACCCATCTGATCCTGATGCTGGTAGTAAGGAGGAAAGGGGCGGAAGTGAAGGTAGCTCGATGGATAGTGGAGGGAACTGATAAGAAGCAGATGGAGCGTGAAGCGATGAGGTGCTTGGAGGGCACCAGCAGTAGTAAGGAGAAAATACTGGTGGACCCATCTTCAAAGGAAAATGGGGAAATTGGGGTGGTCCGGTCATCGTATTTGATGCTAACATCGCTGCTTCGGAAGCAATAATTTGACTGCTTCTATCATTAGCCTCCGCAGCAGCTTCACCTTCTGACTGGATAAAACCCTCTGCATTGGTGGGGATGGTGGTGACGGAGAAATTATCAAAGATTGAGAAATGGCCTTCACTGCGTCGCTTTGATTTATCTCTAGAGGAGATACGCAGAGAGGAGTTTCTCAGTGTGTTTTCTTTGAATGAGCTTGATCTAAGACTGAGGCTTCCTTGGGCCTTTGTCGGTTGAGTCCCACAGTGGCGTGCTCGAAGAGATTTCGATGATGCACTAGAGGAAGAGGAATCAGCTGTTTCAGAGGAGCCCGAAGACGATAATGAATCAGGAGCTGGGACCGGACAGCCTTTGATATTAGGCACAACCGAACCCATGAGATACAAACGGAGATGAGAAGCAACAGAGCCAAGGCGTGATTCCTCAATTCCAGTTAATTCTGAGATTGATGGCTTCTTCTTGATCAACTCTTTCATCTACACAGAAGAATCAGAAGATAACAAACAGATAATGAGAAAAATCTAGCTGCATAAACAATTATCCAAAAACAAAAAAAGATCATCTCTATCTCACAAACCTTCCTACGCAATTCAGTTCCTAGAAGTTTTGACTTCTCTGAGCACCAGTAGTAAAAAGCTTTGCCATCTGCAATTCTTATAACAAAGGATCGACCAGAGGTGTCTGCAGTTATCTCCTCAATTGACATCGCAGAGCACTGAGATTTCCTGGTATATGTAAAGAGTTG
Source organism: Cardamine occulta (assembly GCA_028015245.1). Classification (NCBI taxonomy): domain Eukaryota; kingdom Viridiplantae; phylum Streptophyta; class Magnoliopsida; order Brassicales; family Brassicaceae; genus Cardamine; species Cardamine occulta. The sequence goes on along the minus strand of CM051376.1, from coordinate 4,095,404 downwards.
TTTGGTATGACCATTGTCTCCGATAAATGAGAGTCGCAAGTCAGATGTTGGCAAAACCATAAGGCTCAAGTTACCCCTGACCAATGGGAGATAAATGTCAGGAAATAGTCAGCAAATTTCTAATATCAAAAGCAAACCCACTAACAAACACTAGATGCTGAAAACCAAGTCCAGAAGCTCTTTACATGCTCTGCAATATTTGCAAACTGTCCCTATTTCACATTACAGGAAAATAATCTTATACAATAAACATGAAAACTGTTTTCATAACAGCTGTGCTATTGTTCATCATTCACAAAACATATACAAACCGGATAAAAGTAATTCACAAAACATCATTCATCCCGAGCTTTTTACATGAGCAGATATGGACGATAATTTGGTACTTGACACTTATTATTACTGTAGCTTCGCCTAACTGAAGCTACATTATTCATAACTTGGACGAAAAAAGATAAGAAAATGATTATCTAAGAGCTTCCTGAAACGAACTTGCATATTTTTAAACAGAATGGTACCACAAGCGTACACTCAAAAAACCTTTTAAATCAAATAAGTAGTAACAAGAAGAAAGAAAACAGAGAATCAAAATCCAACATATACCTTAAATAAAAAAATTCAATTAAACGAATGTCACAGCGTGATAATATAAAGTGGTTAAGAAGGATATATAGTCAGTGATGTTATGCAAAACAGAGAGAATATTAAGCCCTATATGACTAGAATTCAAGAGCAAACTACACAACATTGGAGGCGAAACTACCTTTACTTCATCATCTACCAGAGATCATAACAGATAACGCCCACATTACCTACAATAAAAGATACATTTTATTTGGAAGCATGAACAGTATCATCATTCGACTGATTGAGTTCCTATGATTTCTAAATGCCTTTAGTTAGTTCAACTAAAGCAACTGAAAGTTAGATATAGATTGATACAAACAGAACTGAAACTCCGAAATGTTATCACATATTAAAACTGCAAAAGGTCAGTAAAACAAAGATGCAACATTTCATATGAAAACAGGCATAGTAAATGATAAACGTGCTTGAACCATGAGAACAGACATGGAGAAACTCTGCGAGAGAGTATCAATAACACTAAAGCATGCATAGTGTATGTGCACACAAAAAAAAATCAGCATATACTCTCAACTCATTTTATCAGACGATTTCAAAATCACGATTGAATTAGATAATCGGCGTGAAAGTGAGCATTCATATATAAAATGGCGTAATCAATGACAAATTGCACAGAAGTCATTAATTAACATTCTCTTTTATGCTCTAACATAAGCTAAGACCCGTCTTCAAAGCCAACAAAACCTAACTCGAGAGCTCTAGAGTCTAAACCAACAATGACAATAGCAATTAAGAGGACTCATGAAACATCGGTGTCATGTTGATTACCTTATGGTAGTGGGTTGCATTAGAATCCCAGCCTTCTTGATCTTCCCGACGCGAACTGAAACCAGAGGTATGCAAAAACATCTAGCAAGCATACCAATCTCAGCCGGCTCGAAATGCTATTTGATAGAAGAAAAAAGTCAGATAAGCTCAGCAAAAATGGGAAGCCAATATCACCATATTCGGAAACTGGAGATTAAATAATCATTCAAACCTGGCTAAGATGCGCAAGCAATCGATCTTCAGCCATTCCATTAGATACGTTGAGCTTTAACAACGGCTTCAATCTCTCGTCACCTCGACATGCTCCCATGACTTGCATATCCAAAGCCTGCAACCACCGCAAAACCCTATCCTCTCCAATCAAAAAGTCTCGGCCGTTTTCGTCAGTCAACGGATCTGAAACTCTTCCATCGTTCCTCGTTGGTTCATTCTCGCGTTCGGATCCATTAGATCGAAAATCGACGGTCGACGAATCCGACACATCCTCGGTGTCATTTGGTTGATCATTGTGACGATCGTCTTCGGAATCTCGTTTCCTAGAATCGGCCATATCAATATCGAATCGACAACAGAGATCCAGAAATTGCAAACAGAAATTCGATGAATGCTTCAAATAATCAAATTCAAACAGAGAGATAGGGTTTGTTTTAAGTTTTTTAGAGAGAGAGAACCGGTGAATTTTGTTTGATTAAGTTATTGAGAGAGAAAAAATATCTTAGCGAGAAAACAAATTGAAACTTAAGTGCCTTTTTTGATTCCCTCGGCGTAGCGGAGGAAGATAAGAAAAACTAAAACAGCGTCTGTATATGTAATAGTGCGGATCCGAACGATTTAATTAAACGTAGCTCTTCGATTACATTTGAGATCCGGGCTCCGTTTATTTGAGCACGCACGCAATTTTACACATACCCCCCATGGTGGGTCCTATAAGAATATCGATGGGTCCCTCGTAGTAACCGACTTCGACAAGGTTCCACGTCATCTTGGGTAATGTCTGGACTCTGGTGCGCTTTCGATTAAATGGGCCCCACAAGGGATGGGCCTGTGTGTTTTTTAATTACAAACCTATATATTTTTCTATCTTCTTACAAAATTGATCCTCGACGACGGACAGGTTATATTTTGTGGCGAATGAATGGATAAAAAACGTATGGATCATAGGATTTGACGAGGAATATTTCTATAATTGCAATCCGTTATATATAAATAAATGATACGGGAGAATTTTGTGTTTAATATTATGTATTTTAGAGATTTATTTTATTGTCAAATTAATTAGAGGTCAAACTCTTGTTGTGAGCTATGGAGTTTTAAATTAGGACAACTGGAAATTTGTCTAATTATAAAGTATTAAAAAGAAAAGGTGACTCCAACCAAATGCAATCAGCAAATGAACTTTCCCAAGCCATACGAGAAAGAAAAAAAAAGCTGCCTAAAAAGAGCCTAGAGTCCTCCAAGCCACTCATCGTTGGTGTTTTTTTTTATCATCAATCATACGAAATTTCAAATCAAATCATACACAATTCGTGTAGCAATTGACTTCTTGTAATCTATGTGTGGACTAGTATAAATAAACTAAACGACAAAACCGTATATTTGGTGTGAGCGATTTTGGCTAAACTAAGATAAGCTTTTATTATCCAACGGTGACTATAAAATCTCGAAAATTTGGTTGTAAGACAAAAACCCGAATATTCTTTTAGAGAATATTTGTGTCATCTCTAAACAAAGTCACCATCGATTTAGTTTTCTAAAACGCAACATTAGGAGTTTTAAGAACATATATTGCTCCAAAAGATGATCATTTCTTCTTCTTTGGTTCTTCTTCTGCATAGTTCTTGATTAGTGCTTCCACGTCTTTCCAGAATAAACCCTCAACAAGGACTCCATCTTCCGTGAACCTGAAAATACACACACAAAAAACATGTATTGAGGCTCGAGTTTAATAGCGTGAGCGCCTGTAAAAAAAATACAGAGGGAGAGAGAGAGAGAGACCATTGGGTGACACTTTTGGTGAATTTAACTGACTTCCCAGCTGAGATTGATTTTGGATCTGCACTGTCGATGGTGAGAGTGTACTCATCAGAGAATCTGGGCAACTTTGACGATACAACCAAGCCAGTGCTGGTGAATGATCCCTGCATATATACCACCGGATATTAAGTTTTTTAAAAGGAGTAAATCATAAGCTAAGCAAAACATGTTAGAACCGTAGCAAAAACAAGTGAAAGTGTGCACACAGTAGATATAAACCACAGAGCTTTAGAATCCTTATCAGTTTTGACATTACAAACAAAAAAATGAAGCAACCGGCTAACCAAATTATTGTATCAATTTGAAATGATTTCAGCAAAACAAAATGTCGAAGCTTTTTCTGTTGCATTTTCGAGACCTATCCAATGAGTACAGAATGAAATGTTTGGAAACAATCTTATCCTCTCGGATACAATCTAAATGAGAGGAGTAATCTTCTTCAAGCTACTGAGAACACCCAATTTACACTACAGAATCATCCACTTAGTTGAAAAATTAGGTTTCGAGATACAAGACACCAAAAGAGATGAGAACTGCCACACAGGCCCACAGTTGAATTTTCAAGACTTTAACTAATCGAACAATACATTGAAAGGGAAATGTAGCTCTTCCTAGAGCTCAAATGCCAAAATGTAAGATACCTTAGGATACGCTAACTTAACATAACATGTCAGGCTAGCAGAAGCACAATTCTAATTCCTTACAAAACACAACGAATGCAAAATTTTGATAACAGAATTCAAAATATAGCTCCAGTTAAAAGTAAGTAAATGGGGAAGTAAGAATATGCACCTAAATCACAGAACTACAATTGTTGCATCATAGACAAAACAAGAATGTATCCCAAACCACGAAACTATCCAAGATAACTTAGATCAAGAGTCAGAGAACAAACCTCAAGAGGATAAGTGAACAATATTGCATTCTTCTCCTTAGTGTACAGAATCAGCTGCAACACCGCATTCAACACTACATACGTACCATAGTCAAGAACTAAACATCTTATTCAAAATTATCCAATTATAAGACATGTATCAAAGCAGTTTCTTTAGAGACAATAAGGTTTTTCAAAACTAATGCTAAGCACACAAAAATCGAGCCACATTACAGTTATTTACAAGCAATAAAAGTCTAAATCTCCGAAATTGCAATTGTCATCAGTTTCATCTTAGCCCTAGAAACCGTAACTGCTAGCTCAGGAATAATCAAGCGAATTCCAGAAAAAAAAAAAAGGATATGATGCGATGCATCCAATCAAAAAGTCTCTGTTCTCAGGGAACTTTTTGTTGTAGAACTGAGCAACAAGAGCAACGACGATAATAATCGTTCCTAAAATCAGCTTGAGGTTGCTCAACCTCACATCCTCCTTGTATCCGCGGCTCGTAACGATCTACGTATCAGAAAAGGACAAAATGAAGATAATAAATTCACAGATCAGAGATTATGGAGAAATCAAAATGATAATCTTCGATCGTCCTTACATCGGATACGGACTCGTCTAGGATGTGCTTGATCGAGTGATGGTCCAATAGATTGGCCTTCTTAACATTCTTGTTCGTCGATTCTGTCTTCTTCTCTTCCATGGCGGACAGATCGGATCCAAACAATATCAGATCTCTAGGCTTCTGCAAAAATTCGAGTCGCAGAGTATGGGATTTCCGCGAGCGCAGAGGACTTGGAGAGACTGATGTTTTTGGTCCGAGGAGGAAGAAGACGATATATTGGATGGAGCTCGAAGACGTTTCAGTCAAAACTGGTTTGTTACGATGTCGTTTCGTGGATGAGATTTATTGGGCCTTCCTGGGCTTCAGAAGGATCAAACTCTATTTTGTATAGTTGATTTGTTTCCTTATTATATAGTCAAGTCAACCATAACACTTAAAACCTTTTTTGTCAACTAATTAAACCCTGATCATATATTTGACCAAAAGTAAGTTTCATTCTCAATTTATCTTTCTACTGGTCCATATATGTCGATGGTTAGGGTTATTTTTTATTATGTTGTAGTAGAATCACCAGACAATTTCTAATCATTCTGTATAGCGAATTCAAGGCCACGAAAAATGAAACGAATATGAAAAGAATGTTAAGAAAAAACACAAAACAAATTTGCCAAAAAATTTTAAGATTTCAATACTAAGAAACTAAAGATATATATAACCGTCTAATCCAGTAATCTTGAAGACAATACAATGATCAAATGCAATTACCAGGAAATGAACGACAATCCCAATAATAATTAATTAAGAAACTATTGGAAGTTTAATGGGAATCTATTTATTTATTTCAATCTTAAATTCTAAATCCTAGTTGGAAAGCGTTCAAGAAGGCTTGGACTAGACTGTTTTAGAGGTCGCGCTTGAGAGCAATAGCTTAGCTCCCTTCACAAGCTCTTCCTTGATCATGAACAGAACCGCAGCCGCTAAAACGCTCTGCACAATCTTTGTGCTCATCCCTTTGTAAAACCCGTAAAGCCCTTCGTATCGAATCATTTTCAGAATCGCGTCCAGCGTTCCTGTAATTCAAAAACCAGTAACTCTTAGCTTCAATTGGGAAATGAATTTTGGGCCTTTTTATGATCTTATTGTACAAGAGGGAAACCTTTGTACTGTTGTCTTTTGTCTCCTGTTGTGACCTGTTTGGCTTGAAGTCTCGACTTTACAACCAAGAGAGGGTAAGTTGTGACTGTAGCTCCGAGTTTAGCCACAGCTCCAAGAAGAAATGTCTATGGAAAAGAAAACGAAAGAACAGACCATGGGAAGTTGGCGAGCAAGAAAAATCTTATTCAAAAGAAACAAATGGAATTGCTAGTCTCCAAACCTCCAAAGCGGTTACGTTGTTGCTACCACCCTTCAAGGCACGCTTTTTCTTCAGCTTTGTTAACATTGTCTCGTACAACATAAATTGCATTGAAGGATTACTAACCTGTGAGTTAAAAACACACACATATAAGTATCTAACCATAAAAAAGTGCACCTAGACAAACAGTATAAAAGAAGCTTCAAAATCATAAGCTCACATACCATGATCAATGTTGGAATTACACCTTTCCAGAAGCCAGTCACTCCAGCTTCATCGTAAACCTCTTGAATCTAAGACATTATTCAACATATATCATAGAAACTATCTTAATATTGCCTAGAGATGTTTATAGAGTTTGAAATCAGTTTCAAACTTATATTGCATACAGCTGAAGCCATATTTTGTCATCAAAATTTTACTCAGAATAATTGATATGAACCTAGCCAACTTCTTCTGCTTTGTAAATACGGAAAAAGCCTCATACCGTATTAAATGTTCCATATGGACGTGGCTCAACTGCAACCAAAGCTTCTGCATCAGAAGAAGGTGACTCGGAGACAGTCTTTTGATCTTTTGGCATTTTTCTGTGGGTCTGCATTATATACAGGGAATCGGAGTGATGACAAGAAAACTCATAGATTCATGACTAAATGTAAAACCAAAACTTTCAAGGATAAAAAAATGTGCTAAAAGTACAGAGAAATTGATTGGATAGCCTAAAGAAGCACTTTTCATACCTGCATACGCGTAACAATCACCCAGATTGGATTCGTCATAAGAACATTAACTGATCTGCACAGAGAAAGAGTTGTCATAATTCACATGAGACAGCTGAAGCAATAGAGAAAAAATCACATTAATGAACTATTCATTCCACCAAAGTTTACAATCAAAAAACAAAACAGCTATGACCGTAGGGCCTGACAGTAAAAAGTTAGACCATCCACCTATAAGCTCCATTAAACAAGCAACATTATAAGAGCATAAGATGATAGCATCAGCAATGTAACCGTGGGCGAGCCTTCACTCATAGCCTACACTCCAGACAGCCAATGTGAGGATTATGAGAAAGAACTGAATTATTTGAATTGAAACTGATAAACTCAACCATTCAATAAAACTTCAACATGGCAATGCTAACTAATGATAATCCGCACTGTAACAGACCAAAAACTACCATATACAAAAATCACATAAAGGATTGAGATTTTACCCGGCTAAAGCAGCCACTAAAAGTGAAGAAAACATCCCAACTGATCCATCACCTAACCCTTTCTTTCTTCTTGCAAGAGCTGTAGCTTCAGCTTGATTCCGAAACACTTGGTAGAAGTAGTAGTACACACCCTGTCTCATACACAAACCAAAAGGCTTAGAGAAGATGATCTACTTCAAACCACAAAATCACGAAAATTACAGATTGTCCAGCTGAATTTATTCATAATTAAGAGAATATACCTGTGATGCTGCAGTTCCAGCGAGAGACGGCGCCAATCCACCATATAATCTCTCCCATCCCTCTTGTTTCACAACCTTCAATACAAAATCAGAGCAACTCAAGAACATGTCATACAAAAGTAAAACAACAAAGATTCCATAAATTAGCTAACTCCAGAAAATCAAGCTCTCTAAGGGAAGACTCTTAAACGAAATAAGGCAATCTTCATTTGATCCTGAGAACAAGTAGAAAACAAAAAACCTGGCACATGTGTTCGATAGTTCCAAGTTTATTCTTCTCCCTCTTCAGATCCCGCTCCGTTTGTTGGCGCGTATTTACCTAATTCAACGATTTAAAAAAAAAAAGACACCATCGTTAAAAACAAGACGAAGAAGATTTATCCAGAATAGTGGAAAATTTGGTGGCTAAAGAATCATACAGTTTGGAGAGGGTAAGTGAGGAGCTGAGCAATGATCCCTCCACCAGCTCCAGCAAATCCATTGATCAAAGCGTCTGACATGATTTCTATCTTCCACAGAAAACAAACTATGAACAAAAACAGGAAAAAGTCGAAATCGATATCTAATGCCAAGAGATCCAGAATACCTCCGGTTTAAATATAAGACAAGGACTGAAAATCGTCGCAAAAACTTCCGACGAACGGAGTATCACAGAACTTAGGAGGTTATTGATGGCGTCTGTAGGCGGAGCTTCTTCTCCATCCCGAAATGACTTTTCTTCTCTCTTCTTCTTTCGTTTTTCAGATGTTCATTTGAAGAAAAACAATTGACGTTGAGGATAATAATTGACTGATATACCCCTATTACTTGCGTACTATTACGGAGCCTTGCCCTTTCAATGTAGCTTTGCTGGATAAGCTCTTTTTCTTGAATTGCGTGTTCGGTCCATATGATGTGGGAGAGGAAAAATTTTGATATCATTCAATTTACCAGTATTGTAAACTTTGAATTTAGGTTTTTTTGCTGTAATTTGTTTTGGCTGTTCAAATATATTAGCTTCCGTATTTGGTTTACCTTTTTTGAAAATTTGGCCGGTATGGTATAAGTCGGTTTGCCTGATTGTAAAGAATGGATTTTAGTATTACGTTTGAATGCTATGAGAAACTATATCACTTTGAGCAGTCATCTGAGCAATTCTGAAATTATAAAATTTTATACTTAAGTTTTAGTAACCTCAGAAGAAAGAATACATAAGTAACCTTTGTTTGGGATTGGAAATCTTTGTTGGCTAAGATCACTTCTGATGAGTTTGTCAGGAACGTTATATTACTTTGAATTGAATGCTATGATAAAATAATAGAAAAACTCGTATCAAAAGCTACGAAGTAAAAAATAAAAATAGACTTGTAACGGTAAGAAATATATCTCTTGATACTAAAATTAACATTTTATTTATCAAAAAATATATGCAGAGAGTTTGTTGTTATCAAAATAGTACTTTTGGAACAAGATGACTTTTTCTTAGTTTTTAAAATTAATCATTCAGCAACAACTATCACAATAGCAGATCACTGTTCGCAAATGCTGAGCTTTTAGTAGGTATATCATGTTCAATAAAGTAAGTCAGGAAATCACTTTCAAAACTGACCAAAGGATCAATCACTACCAATACCAAATATTCAGTTTTCAGATACTCAGTAGCATAAGCTATGTTAATTAACATCATCAATCCTTTGTTGGTTTAAGCTCTATAAACTAAACAAATCAACTCAGTGTTAGTCAAAACTCATAAGAAAAGAGCAATCGAGCTAAACGTAATTGAAAGATGAAGTGATTAGATCCTCCAAACATCAATGCATCTGCAAATTTTATGAATCCAACAAACAACAATGAGATCCAAACATTCTATTTACAGTAACGATCCGCCTTCTTCTTGACACGATCGTCGAGAGCATCTTCCATCGATTCGAAGTTTGATTTCGGAATGTAACCGAACTTTTTAGCCTCCACCGGAAATAGCTCATCGTACTTCTTCTTCTTCGCGGCATCAATAGAGTAGATATCGTCTCCAACGGAGGTTGAAGTGGCTGAACCGTCGGGAGCAATCTTCACCTCTTCGGCACCGTCGAGCTTTTCCTTGTTCTTCTTGTGTTTCTTCTTCTTCTTTTCGATCGATTTCCTCGTGGCTAGATCACCTCCTTTAAACGCTAACCTTCCTCCTTTCACCTTCTCGTAAGGATCCGACATAGCTAAGATTCAGCTTCTTCTTTGAGTCGATTAGGTTTTCGAAATCCCTAATTCCTGTTTCTCCTTCTGAAAGCAAAAACGACGGAAAAAACAACCATCATGTACCATCGTGTGGGCTTACTTACTTTCACTGGGCTTGTCTATTACTTTCAAATTAGGCCCAAATCCCATCTCCATGGTCAGAATCCAACAACAGTTGTGACAACCAATTGATAAAAGTAATTTTTTTTATAATTGGTCAATAAAAGTAATTTTGTAATAACATCTTAAAAATAATTAAATACTTTACAAATATATAATTTTTGAGAGGATGAAATTAAATTTTATGTAATCATAAACATCATATTCTTTTCTTTCTACTTATTTCAAATGAATTGAATATCTATATTATCTAATAAAAATCTAATAATTAAAAAATAACAACGAGATCTTAATTTTGCTAAACTTAAAAATTAATTCGTTTTACAATGTTAGGATATATACTTTTATAATTTATGATCTAATAGATGCTTATATATCATTTCGTTTTAAATTTACTATAATTTAATTCATGATCTAATAGCATGCTTTTAGAAATCTAACAATTAAGAATATGTATCTTAAATATTCCAAAGAGATGTTATGATGTAGAGTTTTATAATTATTATCTAATAGCATGCTTACATATGATTCCGTTTTTTAAAATTAAATTATTATATTTTAATTTGTGATCTAATAGCATGCTTACAAGAAATCTAACAATTAAAAATATTATATATGTACACGTATCTTGAATATTCCAAAGAGATCTAATTTATGATTTAATAGCATGCTTACGGATCATTTCGTTTAAATAAATAAATTATATCATAAGGAATTATTTCTAATACTACTCAATTTTTAACTATTTACCTAAAAATTATAAATATGTGTGATACCCAAAAGAGTAAATTATTCACATCAAATAATAATAAATCTAGAGCTTTTATATGACATTATGATATCAGTTTAGCGTGTATTTTTTTTAACTCAACCACTAAATTCAAATACACCCTTATATATTTCTAGTGTGTGTAGAGAAAACCAAGAAATTACAAAACAATTGACTTATTCGTGATGGTCGTGGGAGCATCAGGAATTGGCGACGGTGGTGAGAAGAAATACAACTTTAAGGTGAAAGCTTGGACAAACGAAAATGATCCGTACGAAACAAAGATTGTGACAACTAACGAAGATCCTGAGTTCCGTGAGGTTTTGCAGATTCCTCAACATAAGCCTGCATCGTTTCTAAATTTGGACTTGTTCAGTGTAAATTCAACTGACACTGACGGATTTTTAATTGGGAGGGCAAATACATCACAGCCTATGAAAACAAATGCTAATGAGTACCGTAAGGTTAAACTCGAGAATTTGGACACCAGTGGAAATATCGTAACTGTTGGTCATCTTGAAGTCTATCTTGGCCTCGAAACTGGTTGAAAGCATGCATACTTACAGAGTTTAAGTAAGTACTTTTGTGATCCTTTTGGTGTTTTTTTTTTGTTATATTCCAATTAAAACTTCGATTATATTAGCTTTCTATTCCCTTTTGCTATGTTTGATGAAACTTTAGACCTACCTGTTGAACTGCAGCATTTTGTGTTTTTATCTATTTCTCCAATTCAAATCGAATAATGCAACAGATGTATAGCATTTTGGGGGGGGGGGGGTCAACTTACAGAGTTACATTACACAATATTACATCGTTAATAAAAAGTAAAAAAAAAAAAAAAAAAAAAAGCAAACCGTTACGTTATTTCATAAACTCCGTTAACCGCTACGTTATTTCATAAACTCCGTTAATTTTTGGATACGTATCGCATAAATTCGCAGTCGGATTCAATCCCAGCCATCGTCTCCGGCGATAGCACAACCTCCAAATCGACAGTTCCGTTTCCTTCCCTCCCCGGAAACGCCGAAATCTTCCCGTCGAACTTGTTCGATCGTCCGCTTCTAACTGCAACAGGCCTTCCCCATCCGAAATCGTTGTCGTACATCGGAAATCTCGGCGAGCTTCCCATCGTTACCGAAGCTCCGTCTAAATTCCCGAGAGGGAAGCACTTAGGATTCGCCTCCCAGTCCGCCACAACACTTCGAATCCTCCCGTCTTGGTGAGCCGCCACGCTCTGGTTGAGCTTATCTGCGGACCATCGGAGATCCCGAGACAGAACTTCCCCAGCCGTCGCAAACGTCGGAACGCTCTGAATTGCGTTTCCGAAGTATTCCGGATTCAGCTTAGGGCTTAACCGGTGGCGACAGTTCACAGCCATCCGAAACGTCGTCGTTTTACTGGTGGGAAGCTTCCTTGCACGAGTGATCGCACGCCAGAGCAAAGCGCATAGAGACTGAAACGACGAGATCTCCACCGGAACGGTTTTCGAAACGGCGTCGTTTCTCCCGAACAAACTCTCCAACAGTTCCGTTAGTTTCCCGTTTTCTTTTCCGTTGAGTTTATCGTTGCTTTGCTTCCCCAACAACTCAACTCCGTCTATCTCGCCGTTATCAACCGTCCAGCTTCTCTTCTTGTTCACCGCAGCTTTCAGCTCCAGAATCGATTCCCTACTGAAACTGAAAATCCGTTCCCGTAACGGCTCGTTCTCGTTAAACGTCACCTTGGGCCCACCTTGAGGGACTTTGAGCACAGCTGGTGAGATTAGCACAGACTCCCGCGTAAAATCAGGCTGACGTGTCACATTCTTAACTCCTCTAGATATCTCCGCGAACGTATTTATGAAATTCCACAGCGATGTACCGTCAATCACGGCGTGGTTAACGGAACACCCGATGAAAACTCCGTCAATCAATTCCGTCACCTGAACGGCAAGTATCGGCCTGTTATGTCCCTCGTAGCTCACGGCTCGGTCATAGGTGAAAAACTCCTTAACAACATCAGGAACGTCAATTCCGGCGATAAAGTCACTGACGTGGACGGATTTCGCATCGGCGAAAACGAAATCGGCGCCGGCGTCATTGCAGGAGAGGAAGACATGGCCGTCATCGGAGGTGGAGAGACGGCCGGCGAGAGGAGGGAATTGGGAGAGAGTAAGGGAAAGAGAGTGTTTGAGATGAGAAAGAAGCGCGTGTGGAGGAAGGTGAGGGCGCGTGAATAGACATCCTTTTTGGATGTAGTGGCAAGAGAGCATAGAGAGATCGGAGACGGAGAGTTTGAGGTCAACCAGCGTTGACTTTTGGTCTGGAAACACTGTGCTTCTTGAGATTACAGTTACAGAGTTGTCAAGAGAAGGCATTTTTTCTCTTCTTGTTTTGTTCTCTGTTTTTTAAAATGCTCTTACAGTTTTGTGGGTGTGATGAGTGAAGAGAATGAGAGAAATGAGGTATTTATAGTGGAAGATGAGAGGGAGGAGAAGAGGTTCATGAATCAGATGATGATTTGGCATTACTTGTTTTTATTTGTCTTTTCATTATTTATTATTTCTTATCAAAAATGGAGTATCGTTCAACTTGTCGCCTCTACTTGGAAAAAGTGTTTCTTTATTTCTGATTTTGTCTAGTAATTTGATCTTTTGTTTGTGTTGAAACGCATGTAACAAAAGGGAGTGTAGGGTAAATAAGAGTGTAAATGTTTAAGATAAAAATTGAATGGGTGAGATAAGATCATGGACCATCATTCCATTTATTTGTTATAGGTGTCACTCAATTTTCTTCAGTTTGTAATGATCACCACTAGTTTGAAGCAATGGTTTCCAATCAAATTGAATGATAACTCAGTGAGATCAAATTTAGTTATATCAAACAAAAATCCTAACGACACTTTTTATATGAATATATCAATATCTGTTTTGATAAAATCAATTTAAATATAATGATTTCAACTTTATTTTTTTTTGCTATGACTAATACATAAAGCATTTATCAGCCGTAAAAAAAAGCATTTATTATGTTATATTATTGAAATTATAAAATGACAGTCAATTTTTTCATGATATATAAATTTCTTTTGAAAGAATCATAAATTTGTTGAAAACTCAAACAAAGAAAAATTCTTTTTGTGTAATCCATTGACTATCCATAGAAATATCGAAATTTACACCATATCTAAATTTTCTTTTTATGTAATCCATAGACTATAAGTCTTGCGCGAGTTGTTAGTTTCGATTAATGTGTTGCTTCATTTTTATCTTTTTGTCGAAAATGTATTGCTTCATATCAAAGAGAATCTCTGAAGAAAGAAAATTTGCATTGAAGTGCACAAAGATTGATGTGTGAAATCTCCAAGTTTATTGCAGACTCTCGACATGACACCAGTGAATCTACGTGGCGTGCACACACGTATGTGGCATACAGGCACAGGTCAGTGTGTGAGATCACGAATAGCAAACCAAAGGCTACGGTTTTCATTTTGTTAAAAGTAACGTACGAGTTCTATATACACATTTTAAAACGTAATCATTTCAATATAGAGGCTGAGGTGTATGTTACAAGAGGAACAAAAGTAGATTAACGTAGTTTCATATTTAAAAGGAGTTTGTTTGGAAAGGAGTTGCATATATAAAGAGAACAAAACAAAAGAGACTGCGTCATTGACGATTATTTTGTGGACTATTGTAAAAGACAGCGAAGTTCTGTACTTAACTTTTATAAAACGTTCGCGGCCGGTTACTAAAAACTGGTATGTGGTGGGAATAATTAAAGCCATTCTACGAAAGGAAAAATATAATAATGCAGTCATTTTGCCGTAGATAAGATTTTTTTGGTCATATGCATGTATTTCTGAAAATATTATCATAAAGTATTTGTGATTATGATGTTACGATGTTTCAGCTATATATTTTGTTTCAGTATACCATATTATAATATAGAAAATTTAAGTATATGTATCTACTAAAACAGTTTAAGTATTTATCAGTGTTTTTGGAAAATCACTAAACTTTTTATTATTTATTTAGTTTATTGTCTACGTATATTCTTTTTTTTTTTCTGGTAAAAATGTTAAGAGTCTACGTATATTCTTTTTAATTTATGAATTTACATTTAAGGTATTTAGTTTTTATGATTATTAATAAAGATAATAAGATAGCCTATAGGGACATATGATATTCACATCACAATCTAGCAAATCTGGTTTGGTGTGTTTGAGGTAAGATCAAGATGGAAATTGCATAAATCTTTGACCGTATATGAGAGCTGAGATTCTCATATCCAAAAGATTTTATCTGCATAGAGATAAAAACTTCTAACACTACGTCCTTCGAATTCCGAGAGATTTGCATGGGGTAAGTGAACACAAAGAAGACTTGTAATACACCTTTTGTAGCATTTGTCTTATATGATTTAATATAAACGATGACAAACAGGTTAAATTAAAGACCAATAATTAAAAATTATAAACTATTAGTATCATTCAAGTCATATGCTGAAAGAAAAATGAGACAATTAGCAAGTGTGCTTAATTAAAACACTTTTAAGTCACTCTGTTAATGGGTTGTCATTCCTAAAATCCCGATAAAAGTCGGCTGATACAGTCTAGTTCCAACTGCGTTGGCCACTGTCACAACACTTCAAGTGTCTTATTTTATTAATCAAATTATTGTATAAATTACAAAATATAATCATATGGCTTATGTTTGAACTAACTTTGACATTAAGTGTCGGTTTCTGCAATTATTACGTACACGAAGATTCTCGTTAACCGTCATTTTCGGTTTTGTCGGCGTCCTGAGATTTTTATTATTTACAAATAGCCACTTGAAGTGATCTGGTGCGATGCAGGAAACAACAGTAGAAGCAGCACGCTTCTCTTTGATCGTTGGATTGAAACTTCGCCGTTCATTCATTTCCTTCGGATGGGTTGTTTAGTTTACGTTAAGTGAGTTTGGCTGTGTTGGGATTATCACACATGACATCCACATAAACACGAGTGTTTTGATTCGGAACGTTCTTAATATTATTTGGAGAAATACATCACATAAATATCTTTACTTAAAAAAGATCTTTCGTCTACAGTGGCAAAACAAAACAATCTTTCGTTTATACATATGCAATCGTTGTTTATTTAGATATATGTTGTATACTGGACGTGTAAAAGACAATAAAAATAGATTATCAAAGAAACTACAAATTTATACTTTATTAGATAATGTTTTGGTGGTAGTGTGGCAAATGGGAATACCACCAAAACTACAAATCTATACCATAAAGGCATAAATTATCAATTTAAAAATCTATAGTTAAAATAAAACCATAATCAATCAGGGTCTGCTTTACAAAATTTTGTATCTTCACTAGACACTAGCTCGTCCTTTGGAAACGCTAAGAATTTTCTTGAATTAAGAATCTGAAAACAATTTAGTTGTTGATCCAAAATATAATTTAGTTGTACCGTGATTAAAAAAAAGTTTATAAGATTAGTTCCTCTATCGCTAGATTAAGGCGAAGCTCTGAGATCTACCACGTGTATGACAGGTTGACAGTTCAAGCGAAGCTTTTATTTTAGTTTTCAAATATCAAACTAAGATATGCTCTACAAAAATGTATGAATTCAAGTAAAATAAATGGTTGGTCGATGGTTTAATTAATTTATAGATAACAAGTGGATGCATACGAACCATTTTGACAGGTTACAACCAGCCAGACATGAGAAGCTTCGATTGCGATAAATATAAATATATATTGCGTAAAATCATATACATAAAACAATAGTTGATTGGAAAATTTTTATTGCGATAATAGTTTCTTCGACGGGATAACATATTCATCCATGTATGAAATTACAAATCAGCACTCGCAACCAGTTTAACTTAAGATAATTGTATCGCTAATTCACTATACACGTTTGAACCAACGTAGCAAGTCTAAGGATATCTTGAAGTGAAGGTGATTGAAGCTTAATACGATGGACACTTGCTGATATTATGGGATATTTGTTAGAACTGAAAACAAGGACCGTAAGATAATGATATTTTTTGAACCAGTTCTTACAAAAACAACAGAACCCATCAATCGCAATATCTCCAATCATACTTTAGAAGTGTATATATAAGAGAAAATTAGTTAGTGCCAATAAAACTTGTAAAATATGGTTGCGGTAAGTATCTTGAATATGAAAGAAGAAAATAATTAAAAGTGAATACTTATTCTCTCATAAAATTTGAAAATAGTATGGCTATTGTACTTAAGTGTGTTTTCTGTTAATGCTGAATTATCGAGTCTGCTAAAGTTGTGTGTTTTTAAGTTTTTTTTTTTAATTGAATTCTTACTTAAGAGAAAGATTAAACATTTTCCTACTGATAGATGTAGTTTTTGGCTCAAAAATCCTCTATTATTTTTTAAAAATGAAGTTTGGCTATATATAATGTGATTTGAGCAGATTATGACTGTTTCTTTTGGACATAATAATAAAACAGAAAAAGGCATACTGGCTATCCACCCATTTGGAAGGACGCCTCTTTCTAACTACAATTTTATTTAGTAAGCTATTTGGTTTTACTTTTTATATATACTTTTTGTTTCTTCTATTTTGTTGAAAACATTTTTGTTTATTTAATTATTTAAAAACTCTTGCCAATCCTTGGAAATATGAAAATTTCCTTTCAAATTAGAGAACTTCTTCTTCTTCTTTTTTTCAATGGTCACATCAAACCCCATTAGCTGATTCTGGTTTTCACATTTTTCTATCTTGGTCACATCAATTAAAAACATGGGAAAGTTTTTAAAATTATCCATATAACACGAATTTAAATGTTCATAGTAGATAAATTAAGCTTTAATAAACAAGACTACAATACATATCAACTCATATACTATGAGTATATGACTGAGGACTCAATATAAAAATTCTGATGGATGATAATATACTATCATCTATATTTTGAAAAACATATTTTTTCCTCTAAACATATGCTATTTTTTTACCAAGATAGATAACGATCATTGGATTTCGATTGCTTATGTGTATTTCCTTAGTTAATTTTTTTTAATCCCTTTTGGATTTGGCAAATTGTTTTTGAAAATGTTTACATATATTTCTTTTTATCAGAAAAAAACCTACATCTTGTACTAACGAAGCAGGAACCCTAAGGTAATGCCTAATAACAAAATTAAAGCGTTCCAAAGGGTAGTTAAATTCATGCGAAATATCGAAATATAGTCTTTACATACATGACCAATCCACTTGAACCACTAGATAAATTTGTTTTTCTCAAAACTAAACTATACAACGTTTCGTGTTTAAAATTTTATAAATAGTATATACAAATGCTAAAATGATATTTGTAAATATACTTCATAAAAAGGAAAAATGCTCTATTTTTATATTTTCAAAAGTATTACATGTAAAGCAAGAAATGATGTTTTGTTCTAATGCTTTGAACAAATTACTTTCCCCGAAAAAGAATTATCTAAAAAAGTAGTGAAGCGAAGGAAAAAGGGACTTTCACGATATGTCTCGTCGCCCACTACTGTCCGGTGTTGTACGTACTCTTGTAATGGACGAGATTGGGTTAGTTTCAGGCAGACAGCATTTGGAATATATATATATATATATATATTTTTTACTTCTAGAAACTACTTTATTTAATAATTTACATGTACGATTAGCTAATGCTAATTTATAGAAGAGACGGAATAAACAAAACAAATACAACTTGTGCATAAATGAAATAATTATTAAAAAAATTACATGTACGATTTTTTTTTTCCTAGGACAAAAAAAAAAGAGATCGGCCAGCAGCATTGCACACCTTTTTTTTTTGTAAACACAATTTATTTCTTATTAAGGTACAATAAAAAAAAGAGTTGAATAGGGACTCATATGTTTCATGTGGTGGTGCAACCTCAACGCGCAACTATAGTCATCATCAAAAATCATCAAAAATATCATAAAGACGTAAAAATACACACTACACGTCCTCATCTCAACATTATATACTTTTTGTTTTTTGATGAAATCTCAACGTTATAGTTCTTGTAAAGGTTCTAAAAGAATTCTAAGTAGATAACTTTCTATCTTTTATCCTTCTTAAGTGAGAGTTCGAAATTTAAGAATAAAAAATATTGACTAAACTTCTCTCCACAAATAGTTTCAGCCACCAAATCATTATAGTTAAGATATTCTCGAATTTAACATTCCTTAATAAAGGGAATTAGAAAACAATGATGCTTTATTTGTCTAAAGATCATATACAAATTGTAGACAATTCTAACATATAATAGACCTATATATATATATATATATACATTACAAAAAAGTGATGAATTGTATCACAAAACTAAGTGATATATTTTTAAATTACTTATTTATAAATGACACAAATTTTTATGGGTTAACATCAATTATATTAATTGATATTGTAATTAACTAATTTGACATCAATTCAATAAAAATGATTTAATTTTTATTAGTTTATATATATTAATATATGTTGAAAATTTATAATATTATTTGGCTCTAAATTAAATTTGAAATCCACATCTATGCGTAAAGGACACCCACGCACAATCGTATGTGGGGCTGACCTTTCAACTGTCACCATTTTCTGTGGCCTTCTTGTTTGATTAGCTCACGCGTGAGATAAATTATATATTCCCATATAAAAATAAGAAGATTCATATTCTCGTATAATTTATACATTATCACAACATAAGTCAAACCTTTGACAAGACCCTCGTTGGTGCATATACTATTTGTATAATTATGATAAGTCGCATGTATATATAAACTTATAAGGCGGGTTCATGTACCGCAAACTAAATGCATGCAACATACTTTGAACCAACGCTGCGTTCGTCAAATTCATTTTATTCTCCCTTCTCCATCAAGTATAAGCTTAAATAAAAGTTATCTTCATTCTTTTCCAAATTCCGTTTTTCGAGCTATGTTCATTCATCAGCGTAATTATTTCTTTCCAAGAATATTTATCAACTCTCTTCAGATCATTTGAAATGGGACATTTGATAATTGATATACATCATCCATTCCAAAATGAAGAAAATTTTGAAATCCAATTCGTACGATTGATAGCTATGTATGATAATTTTTGGATTAAAAAGATTCTTTTTAATCCAAAAATTATCATACATAGCTATCAATCGTACTAATCGGATTTTCAAAATTTTCTTGCCATTGTCAATCTAATAGTGGGAGATGGATTGAAGAAGATTAAGACTAGTATTGTTGCTATTAGGAATGCATTCAAGTATGTCCGGTCATCTTTCACTAGGTTGAAGGCATTTCAGCTAAGGTGTGAGACAGGTAAGAAAATCAGTAGAGGTAGTTTACCTTTGGATTGTGTTACAAGATGGAATTCTACGTATCTTATGTTGTCTGCTTTTCAGAGGATGTTAAATGAAGATAAGTTGTAATGTGACTACTTCTTGGAAGAAGATGAGAAGTCAAAGACCAAACGAGTTGGTCCACCTGATGAGGATAATTGGGATGAGATAAAAAGGTTGGTGAAGTTTCTCAAAACCTTTTACCATTGTACACTAACGTTCTCAGCTTCTCAATCTATAAGTTCCACTCTAGGTTATAATGAGATTGTAAACATAGAGAGGAATCTAATAGTTAAGTGTGGCAATAGTGATATAAAAGTTAGAGATCAAGCACATATTATGAGGGATAAGTTTGAGAAATACTGGGATGGATTTGGGAATATGAATCCACTTGTTATTGTTGCTAGTGTCTTAGATCCGAGGAATAAGCTTCACTTTGCTTCACTTTGCTTTGATCAGCTTTATGGCAAAGGTACTATAGAAAGTAGGCACCTTTACAGTTATATTACTAGTATCATGAAAAAGCTTTATGATCAATACAGTGTTAGGCTTACTAAACCATCTGAGATTGCTGCATCTGTAGAATCTACGAAGCCTAGTGTTATATTAGATTTTTCCGATGATGATGATGATGGTTGTGAGCGAATGGATTCAATCTACAGCAAGATGGTCAGCTTAAGGAGTAATGAAGAGAGTTGTAGTGAGTTAGATGTCTACTTGGCCGAGAAAACAGAGATTAGAGTAGATAACAAGTTGGGAATGCCATATAATTTTTTGTCATGGTGGAAGTCTACCAGCTCTTATTATCAGAAATGGCTAGAGATGTTCTTGCCATTCAAGTCTCCTCAGTTGCTTCAGAATCTGCCTTTAGTACTAGTGGTCGAGTTTTGGATCCTTATAGGAGTTCTCTAACTCCTTATATGGTGGAGGTTCTTATATGCACACAACAATGGTTGCGGTGTGGTTACAATTCTGAAGATGAAGTTTGTGACTTAGTTCAAATGTTGGAAGAAGTGGAGTTCCTTGAATCACTAGGTGAGTTTTCTAAGTTCTTATAAGTAAATGCTTAATTGTTAATAATATAACAAACTAACAAATTGTGTTGTTTTGTAGATTCTCAGAATGAAATGGTACCTCCTCAGTGATTCTAATTGGTTAGAAAGGTATATCTAATTGGTTAGGAAGGTTTTTTTTCTATTTTAAGGTTTTACTTGATTTTTCTTGTTCACATTTCATAGGTTGGATCGGCTGGACTTAAGCTTTTTGGATGGATCCAAGCATATTATCCAACCTTAACGGATATGAAGCTGCTCTTTTGGTTTTTTTTGGTGCTATCTGCAGCTTGTGTTATGTCTTTTAACTTCAATCCTTAGCCCTAGTGAGGCTTCGTTGAAATTAACCAATTACCAGCTTTGTTTTAAGATATAATAGCTGATGTTAGGTTATGTTTTGTAATGAATACTTGTGGTGAGGCTTACAAACTACAAGTATTCATTACAATAATTCATTCCTTTTTGTTTTTGTGTTTGAAATATGGTATGTAATAGGTATTTAGATGCAAAATATGTAAATTTGGTGACTTTCGGATGTAATTATCAAATCTATTAAACATTCGGTTTGAAATCGGATCTGTAATAATTCCATAGAACCGAACCGAATAAAATTGATTCCGAACCGATTAAACCGAATCAAAAAATTTTGGTTTAATCGGATCAAATATAATCTCATAGAACCGAACCGAATTAAATGGATTCTGAACCGATTAAACCGAATCAAAATTTTGGTTCAATTCGGATAACTTTCCAAATCACATAAACCCAAATTATTCGACTAAACCGAACCGAATATACCGAGTAAACCGATTGCCCAGGCCTAAAAAAGAAAGTGGAAATCTTTTTTTGTACTTTATATTTCCAAAATAGAGAAAATCTTCAGAACCTGATTTTGTTTGATAAAGTTATTCTTTCACGATTGGCTTTCATGTTTGTTCGGGAAATTCACTTAAGAAGCTTAAGTGAATTGAGCTAAAATGCTTTAAAACGGTAGCGAGAGACTAATTACCAACTAACTTTTTAATCGTGGTTACGTTCCATTTTGAAATTTTCTACAAAATGCACTGTGAATCTTAAATTTTTAGTAGGGGCTGCATGAAGCAACGAAACAAATCAGAGAGTTGCACGATTTATCAAAAGTTATACGTTGGTAATTTAAGAATTTATAACCTATAGGTAATTGACGATGGATATTCAATATTCATAATTAGTTAATTCACCAACTTATCATTACATATTTCTATCGTTAATTTATGACAATTGATAAAAAAATTTAGCTATCTCCGCATGCAACATATTTTGTGTAGTGTTAAAAGACAAATGCTTCTCTTTTTCATCAACGACTCGACAGTTGTCGATTCTAGACCCAAATAGTTAATCTCAACTAAAACCAATGGTTTATATATGATTACTTCAACGAAAATTTCAGACTATCGCAAGTAGCATATGATCTGATTCAGAACATATTAACATGATTGTTAAATTATGAAATATATTACGTGCTTACCTAACATGCACTCTGCATCTTTTAGGCTCACCGAGCATCAAAATTAGTATTGTTATTGTTGATAATTAATAGACAAAATAATACTTTTTATCGAAACCCATTATGTCATGCAAATACATCGAACCCAAACCTAAATTGGTGACAAAAGAAAGAATCCAACACCCTAGTAACTAGCTAGTATACTTATTTAACCCAAATTATATTGAATGAAAATTAAATATATATGTTCAAGACAGCTGAGATTATTTTTACATAGAAATATAGTATATATTTTTAAGTAATGCCCATAATTAAATGTAACCATAACCACTAGCTACTACTACTAAGGGATTGATTGCGACATACATATACAACAACAAATGTTTATACACAGAAAAAAAAAAAAAGAATAAGCTACACCTAGGATAATATGATCGATATGTTTCTGAGGAAATAATTTAAAATAAATATATTTTTCATTCTATTAAGGGACACTACACACTCCCGATTAGACTTTTACGTCTGTACGCCTCTCCGTATGCTTGTCGTTTGCTTGTCTTTTGTACCTTCACGAAACTATATGGAGACATCTCAATCATCTAACTTGTGTTTAACTATTACAAAATAAATTACCAATCTAATTTAGCTTAAAATCAACTTGTCCAAATCGTAAGGTCAAACGGGACCATGTCATAATTTAAATAGAGATCATGCATGTGATAATATATAAGGGGACCATAAAGGGGTGGTTCGTTTGGTTACACATAATATCAAAGTGCATTTTTAGAATTATTTTGATCAGAAATATGATGAGGTCGATCGTGTTGAAAAGTCGAACCGAGCTGGATTATTTTTGACACCCTATACGCTGAGTCATAAATATAGTTGCAGGTAGTCCATTGCGTTAACGTGTTTTATCCGTGTTTCAAATTGATAAAATCATGAGATTAATTTATTGCAAATTATCGTAAATAGAGTTGTGAATAATTCCCATCGGGGTCGACGTGGGTCATGTGACCTACTACAGTAGCAGCTTAGCAGGCCACTTCTACTATAAAAATGATTCGAATATTAATATATTGGTTGATAAGTGTGGTACTGCGTCAATATATAAGAAAAAAGAAAGAAAAGGCAAGGCTATATATGGAGGCCAATCACCATAGAGTGAAGGTGGGTGAAGTGGAATGATAAGTTAGATTACTGTGAACATCATCATGTACATCACAAGTGCATGCATGTCTTTTAATGTTGACCCATCCTACACACCGGCCTACACATATTGTTCTAAATTTTGATATCTACGGCCGTATGTATACATCACATATTAAGTATCTTCAGAGAGAAACATGCGTATACCATAGAAATATGTGCGATCAAAACCTCATTCCAGTCAAACTTTATTTTCTTGTTTTATTATCCAAATTAACAGTCAATTATTATACAAATTGTTATTCCAAATGTTTTCATTGTACAAATTATTATACAACTTATTTTCTTGTTTTTATTATCCAAATTAATAGTCAGTTATTATACAAATTATGATTTTCTTGCTTTTATTATCGATCTTATTATTCTAAGGGTTACCATTTGAAGGAGATTGCAAGCCCAATTTTAGAAGAACCAACTCTAAATCGATTTCCCCCAAATCTCTGTTCAATTGTAAACCCGGTTTACATTCTAATGTTTTCGAGTCAGGTGATTCAGATCAATCACAGTTTATGTGTAATTAGTAATTACACAGAGGACGTCAATGGCAAAGAAAAAAAGATATACGGAAACGACAAAAAGAATTGGGTCTAAGCTTCTATTGTCTGCCAAAGTAGCATACACAAGATCAAACAATGAAAGGCCAACCCATGACCCAAATTCTGAGCATAAATAAATTTCTCAATTGACAAAGATTCAACGCAGCAAGTGGAAAAGAAAAGGAACAGGGCTCATTTGTTATGTATCTTGTATAAAATTAGGCACCCACTAATAATTTTTAAAAAGGTTTTCCAACTCGTGAAACTGAGCCTTTTGTCTCTTTCTAAATAGCAATTTAGGAAAGCTACAACAAGAAGCTGATTCTTACACAAACTTGTAAACAAAAAATATTCAAACCAAAACAGTAGAATTCCTCATTTTTGAGCAGAGCCTTGAGTTACAAAGCTGATTACAGCATTTGAGCAGCTGTGTTTAGCTTCTCCGCTAGACTCAACTGTGTCCTTGTTATGCTTGATAGGTACAACAGCAGCAATTGATCCTGTCAACAAAAAACACACATCCATTAGCTTTTTATCAAGCGTTTTGTTTTGGCTGTTGAGTTTTGCGATCTTTTTACCTGGAGACTATCATTCACGAGGTTATCAAACACTTGTGGGGGTAATTTTGGAAGGGAGGCTACTGCATCTGCAATGATTCGTCCTATGTTGTTGTCTGGAGATTTTTGACCTTCCTGTGAAATTTCATTAAGACTCAATATCAAAGATCATGCATATATTGTGGATATTAGACATGTCTGTTTTAACTTAAGGATATAAGAAGCTCACCACCACACTGTCAACATATTTGTAGACATCGTTGATTAAAGTCAACAGTCTCTCCATTGTTAGCTCCATTCCTTCCAAGTCATTTGGGAGCTTGTCAACAGCCGTCGCTTTAAGGAGATCGACTGCAAATCAGAATCATGGTTCTTAGTCAGTCTAAGGGATGAAAATTACCAACCTAAGACTCTCAATTTACAGTAGTTACCTCAATGAAACCAATCTCTAAATATTGTTATCATGCAGGAGGACTATACGTAGATGGCATAGGTTGCTATTAAATTTCGATATGGAAGATTAAAAAAAGATAGAATACTCACATCCGACTCTCTCGGCCTCAACCATACGAAGATCAACAGGAATCTCTTGAAATTGTGCAGCGAGTTGTCGATCACCAAGTGAAAGGTTTGAAGAGACAAAAGCTTTAATGGTACCCTCACCATTCGTAAACCCAGTGTCCACAGTAAGATGAATTGGATTTGTAACTTCTCTAGCATAGAAGTCATGAATCAGTGCACTACCGCCATTGACCCCAGCACCAGTAGAATACCTGCAAATCAATAAAATTCTTCTATAAGCTATTACAAACTAAGAACAAACTATCCAACACATCAAAGAAATAGCTACAAGAATCGTGTAACAAAGATATGAGAATAATCATATGAGAGTTAAGGGAATAAGGGTGAAATTGTGAAGTACCAGCCAACAATAATTTCCTTGGGATTCACTTTTAAGTGTGAAGCTAACATATTGTGATGGTAATCTATATCCACAGCAACCTGCATCCATATGAACCACAAAATCAATATCAAACAGATTTACATTTGATCTGACAATAAGTTCACTACCAAAAGCATAAAGGAATGACCAAAGACGTAAGAAGAACAGTATTGGAAGCTAAATTCGTCTACACTAGTCCTATAAACCTCACATTCTCACAATCAAAAACTCATATCTACTCTTGAGCTACGAGCAGATCTAGAATCTCTAAGAAAAAGCAGAGAAATCCAGTTATGTAATTGAAACAACGATAGAGAATTTGAGAGAAATGAGGTAATCAGATATCAAAGTCGAACCTGATCGGAAGATTCATTGTGAGGGACGGCGTATGAATTGCGGATATCGACAGTTCCGTCAGGTAAGATAGATCCGAGGAGAGTGCCGATGACTCGTTCAGCTGAGTCAGGACGTCTTACGAAGCAATCACAGACGTTAAAGATAACGAGAGGGTGGATCCTTGCCGTGAGTACAGAGGTAGTAGCGGACGCCGTTGATGACGGAGCTACGAATTGCAAGACGGTGTGCTCGCTCGTCGCCGCCATGCTTAAGATTCTGAGAAACCGAGAACGACAAAAGCGCGAGAGAGTGGAGATTTAGGGTTTCCGACGCGAGCAAGAGAGGAAAGAGAGAAGGAATGTAATAGAGAAGAGATAGCTCAGCTGCTGATGGGCTAACAGATTGGCCCATTATTTCTTTTCTTGGACTGAAGAAAAGTCTCAATAATTCAAAACTGAATTACAATTTATTTATTATAAATTATTTCATAGTAACTATATAATATTTATTACATTTAGTTAATCATTATTTAACTTATTTTTTATTAAAAATTGAACCAAATCCAACCGTTTTCTTTTAATTTTAATCCATTTTATTGAATTCAAAAAAGAAAAATTAACGCAAAAAAAAAATTGAACTCATTTTCTATTTTTATTAAAATTAAAGTTTGTTCATCCAAAAGTCTTTTCCATATGCTTCAAGAATTCAAAACCCAGAATCTTCGCATGAGGAGACAAAAACTACCCTAATTCCTGTAAATATTGTGATGATTTTTGAAGTTCTTATAGGTTTAAGCCACAACGAATCAATATCAATAATTTTTTTATTTTCTTTAGAATTTTCTTCTGAGGACGTTATTTTTTTTTTTCTCCTGAATGGTCTTTAAGAGGAAACTCTCGTATATGCTTTACTAAATTTTCTTTTGCATTTTTAAAAACGGACATATCATTGTAAATTATATGTATATATATACACAAAAAAAACTCTAAAACTGAGCACCAAAAGCTAGAAGCTAAAAAGCACTTTAAAAACTACAAACATTGACGAACTAAATTAACTATTTTCTAAAATTTTAGATGGCTAATCAGATATATTTTCAAATTTAAAGTGGTGTTTTTAGATTCTCCCAACAAATTGTTAACTCTAATTTCAAAAATATATTATGACTCAATATGATGTAGAATTGAACTTTATTTCCAATATCTCCAAACCATATAAATAACAATGCAAACTATGTACATAAAATACTAATTTTCTCTAGTACTTTGTAACCACTAATTCTGATATAGAGAATATATATATATATATATATATATTCCTCACATTTTTATTCTAGCAAAAAAAGAAACAATTAACTTTCTATCTCTTTAAAGGACAATTGCTTCTAGGAAGGCTTGTTTCTTCTATGAGCATTGGGCAATGTTTTTTCACTTACCAGACTAGTATCATATCTCATTTCCTTATTTTGAGGGGAAACATCAGGAAAAAAATTCTCTCATTTTGTTCCAATAGTATTTTTAAGAAAAAAATAAGATTATGAGTAGTAGTGCATCGTATTTGATGGAACATTATTCAGAAAACTTATATTTTCTTCAAAATGATTTATCATTGAAAAAAGATTTCTCTCACTTTTTGATATCTTCTTTTAAAATATGGGATCATTAGAAAATGAAATTTAATAATAAACAATAATTAAGAATATACTTAAACAATAAGGACGACATTTCAAGAAGAGACATCTAAGTATCTAAATGTTCTATTCAAAATTGAGTTTTCCACAAAAAGCTCATAATATAAGTAATTTAATCTGGTTTCCAGTATCAAATTGTTACCTCCTCTGTCCTTAAAATATTTGTTTCCTTACAATTACTTCTTAAGCAAAATTTCAACTCAATTAAACATGATTTTGTTATCAAAAATAAATATCTCTTTAAACTATAAAAAAATACTATTTTTAATACATATATATTATCTTAAAAAATAAAAGGGGGAACTTCATTTTCGTTCCAATCTATTCTCTTCAGTTTCGATGTTATTTGCTCCTCATAAAAACTGGAATGTTGAGGAATTGTGTGGAATCCATTTAAAGTTTAAACTAGTTACAATATATATTTGTATATGGTAAAATTTTTGAGGATTAATGGGGAATATGATATTCCTCCTCATTGCTACTAATACTACTTTGTCACACGCTTTATTCTTAGTATTTTGTTTAGTCATCATCCATTTGAAATTCACGTGCCGTGTTACACCGCAACTAGTTGACTAGTTTAGTTAGTTTTTTTTATTATCATCTAATAATATAGTACCTTGATAATGAATGTGTTTTTGTTTTTCGTATACTACTAGTCTATTAACATCTTTAAAAAAAAGATAGGTGCTGATTTGTTGACGGTTAGTCAGCATAGATTAGTCATTACTCGTTAGTTGACAATCCATTTTCTGGATTAAGACACAGGTACTTCTCAAATATGGATTGCAAATTTGCATTGGTATTGCGAGTAAAAATCGTAGATCATATAAAACGAATTGTATTCAAATATGGATCGTCACATGTTCCAAAATTTCAGTATCTTACAACTAAATCAATCATATCACCAGTTTAATTCATATAAATAGCAGATGGATTAAAATAATCAATTCCTTCTTCATCCCAAATGGCTCCAGAATTCTCCCAGGAACGTCTTTGCCGCGTCAAGACTTGGGAAATACGTCGGCTCCATGAATATCTGACTCAGTGAGTCACACGCCTCTTGACTCGCCGTCGCGTTCGTCTCCGCGCTTCCCATCATCGCCGCCACTAGCTGCCTATACGCAAAGAAGAAACTCTTCGCCGCCGCTTCCACCGCTTGCATCCCCTGAAGCAGATGGATCTTATCGCACTCTCTCTTCGTCGCGTACAGCTTCATCGCCGCCTCTTGCAATCTCGGTCCTCCGGTGGGATCCACCTCAACCGCTAGCACCGCCGGTACCTTCTGCCTCAGATCTTTCGACATCTTCATCATCTCCACCAATCCTTTCGATCTGAAACAGAACGCATCGTTTTTTCCCGTCGATGTGATTTGTAACTGTTTCTTCAATTTGAGAAAATCTTCTGGATCCATTAGAATATGAAGATCTTCAATCTCCGCTAACAGTTTCCAGATCCTCTCGAGCAAGTAAACATCGTTGGACGCTTTTTCGAATTTCTCTTCTTCAATACTGGAGACGATTCGATTTAAGAGATTTCCAGATGCGTAGATCCACGATTCGAGGATCTGGTGAATGATATAGAGCGTTTGATTCTCCTGATTATCGATATAATCTGCGTAAGGATTATCCTTGAGGCTGTAAAGCTCGTTCGGTCTGCAAATCGCATCGTACCGGAGATTAGGTTTCCCGGCGATGTTTTGTTCACCGAGTCCAAGCGTGTACTTACTACACCGACGCATCTCGTTATCAATCGTTAACAAGATCTTCTTCCCAATAGCCT
Source organism: Cardamine occulta (assembly GCA_028015245.1). NCBI lineage: Eukaryota > Viridiplantae > Streptophyta > Magnoliopsida > Brassicales > Brassicaceae > Cardamine > Cardamine occulta. The sequence goes on along the minus strand of CM051376.1, from coordinate 4,065,674 downwards.
CCGATTTCCGCCACGTAGCTAGCTGAGGTAACAAGCTAAGCGAACTCCGTCCATCGCCGAGTGGAGCCGCCGTCGATTCACCTTCCACCTCATCATCATCCTCTTCGCAAATCGCTGCCACAAGCTGGATCTGATTCGTAACGAGCGAATCTAGCCTCCGGTTCCATTCGCGGTGGTTGTTGTAGGGTCTGTTATCAGAACAAACGGCTAAAACCAATCTGAAACTGATCTCCAAAGCTTGGAGAGCCGGTTTAAGAATCGGTTCAGCCGTCCAGAGAGGAAAATCACGAGATGACCAGAGCTTCCTCAGCTCAGGAAGACGAAGGTAAAGCTCGTAAGCAGAGCAAGCCGCTGGTGCGGAACAAGAGATCGGAGACGAGACAGCGACTTTGAACGGTGACGGAATAGTAACGTTAAGCTTTGAAGAAAGCTTCGGTGAGTTGTTTGGTAAATCTGATGACACCATCTTCCTCTTCCAATCCATATCAACCATTTTTTTTTTTCAATTTCTGTATTTTTGTTTTCTTTGTGTTTGTTTGTAAAATTCGAATTTGAGTTTGATGAGTAAAAGAATACGAGGAGAGTATATATATAGAGAGAAATGGATAGAGAGAGAGAGAGAGGAGAGGTGTGGGAAGTGGATAGGGGAAGGAGAAAAGGCGTGTGGAATATTTTGAAAGTCAGCGTGGAGACGCGGTCTCTTTTTTTTTAATATTTTATTTTATTTTAGAAAAGTTTGGAAACCAGTCGTGGGACTGTGGATTTAATTTCAGGATAATCTTTTTCTTTTTTTTAGGCTTCATTGCGAGGATAAACTTTAATCTTCTATATTTATGATAAGATAATCAATTTATTGCTTAGAGTTCAAATGCATAATTAATCGAATGTGCAGTTATCTACACAATAACATTTTCTCTTTTTGGTAAGAAATTATCCTTTCAGTGAAGAAAAAGCAAGCTATGTATCTGTCAGATACTTTTATTAAATTTCACTTTTTTACCAACTCTTTTTATAACCGTTGTTATTTTTACTACAATTTTATTGGCTGGTATATATTTTAGCAATATTTTTTGTATATGTTATTATAAAGTCGTTTTCATATTTTTGTTTAGGTTTTGCATATTATAACAGTACTTATAATATGCAGATAAAATTAGCGAATTAAAAAGTTCTTAATGCTTTTAAAATTTGGTACTACATCTGAATTTTGTGTCATTTTGATTAGTGTATTACAAATTTTTTAAGTCGATTATATATTTTGCTCATTACATACATATACTGTCATGTAAGGATATCAACTTTTGATTTAGATATTTCCGATATATCATATACATTTGGGTTTCATTGATAAATAATATAAAATTTCTGCCATTACATTTTCAAAGTCAATCATGCGTTATGGGTTGTCATTGATGAGCTGATCCCACTAAAACTCATATTACTATTTTTTTTGTTCATAAATTTTATTCTTCCTGAAACTACATTTACAAGGTGTAAGTACCTGTTAAAAGGATTTTTTATATAAAATAATAGCTTTAATGTCTCCAGTTTTAAACCTACAACTACAATTTCAACCAATCATGCACATGGTGTTTTCATATTGTATTAACAATCTAAAACCATACAGATGTAATGTGCCACACAAACAAGAAAAACAATTTGTATATCAATTTATAAAAGCAAACAAAACTATGAAATTCTTTAGTTGCATAATGACGAAGAACTAAAAAGAAACAGAAAGGTTGAAGCCAGTGGACTCCAAGAACATCAAGGAAATCTAAGTTTCTATTTTTCTGTAACGTTGAATGGAATCTTGAACATCAAAACAAAGTATAGGAGAAACCTCTTTTTCGACTTTTCCTATTTATCAAAACATGTTTATTTACAAAAGTTTATGACTATTTATAGCTCAAAAGATCAGGTTTGTACTTTTAAGTGAGAGTTCAAATACAAATAGATGTATTAAGATATAAATTATTCCTAATTGGATACTAAAAGAGAGAGTAGTCTGTATCAGCTTTGTGGGTTACATTTCCCTGTTTAACTAATGTATCCGAAATTAATACTGTATTGTTTTGCTTGTTTTCATCTAATATCGAATAAATAGTATTTTGCGAAGAATTTTATAGTCATTACTCCGCAACACGATAAAATAAAATTCATTGTAATTTTAGTGTAGATAAGCATTTTAGACGGTGCCGTGTTAGGAATTAAAAAAAGGGCACATGGAGAGAAGTAGGAAGAATATTGATGCGAAGGTTATCCAAATACGCGAGGAAGGTTGGAGTTTGGTCTCAATTTCATTTCAAAATAGTCAATACTTGGAACCTGTCGTTTCCTTTGACTTTGGTTTTTTTTCCAATCGTCAAGTTCAATATTCCATCTCACTAATATTTTCTTTATTATTAAATGGTAAATAAAATTTTATTGAATAAGACTACTAATGTTTAAGATTTAAATTTTAGCGTAGATAAGCATTTTAGACTACTAATAAGACTCTATTTTGTGACCAAAACTTTAGTGGATATCTTTGTTAATTCTGGTAAACTAAAAGAAAGTAAATGATTAGAGCATATGTAGTGGAAGGTTCTTAATGAATTTCTCAACATTATTAAAAGAAAAAATATTAAAAAGTAAAAAAAAAAAAAGTAGAATCGGTTTTCATTTGAGAATTCATGAGAATCCTTAAGAACTTCTACTTTCACTTAATAATTTAATTGGTTTTGTATTTTTCTTTATAATTTTAGATTAAAAATAAACAATTATACTATATTAAAAGTATGAAAATAATTAAAATAATATATATGAGAGATGTATAGAGTCTCTACCACTGTTGATGCTCTTAATAATAATAGTTGGAATCGGTTGAAAACACAACACAAACCATTTCTTCTGTTATAAATTAGACAAACATATGTATATGCATAATGAATGATTATGAACTATCTAAAAAACATATAGTTAACCACTTCTATTTTATTTGGTATATAATTTTCATCAATTTTTCCACTTCAAATTGTTTGTCACTAATCAAAATCATCATCCAACTAATTATTTTTAGTTAAAACTATAGTTTCTTCTCGTCGTGATCTTTTACCATTTTAAGCATACCAATTTTCTAACTTCCAAGAACATTTTTGCCTGTTTCATAAAAAAAGTAGTTATTGATCAAACCTGATATGCTTAATACTCGATTGTTAGATTTCTAGGCCATGGATATCCAAATTTAGCTTTAAAGTAAAGATGTTCTCTTTAGCCTGAACCGTTAGCTAATTACGACTCAAATAGCAGTTATATCTGTGATTAATGGCATGTTACTTTCAATTTTTTTGAAAGATTAATAATGCAATATTGGTTTTGTAGTGTTATGCACAATGTTCTGTAGTGTATTTTATTTTTATTTTAAATGTAAAAATAAAACAATAATTATCTGCTAAAACCAATTTTCCGCGTACATCGTATGACATAAAATATACTTTATTTAGCTTTAATGTTTTAGCAACTCTACCATTCTACTATTCACTTACTTTTTAAAATACCACCCACCCCCATTACTCTCACAATCAAACTAAAAAATATACGAAAAGTATGCGAAGGAATTACTATTACAATTAAACAAATAAACATATGGAAAGTATGCGAAGGAGTTTGTAGATTGTCTGCGTATTGTGTCTTTCCTTGGATGCTTCCTCGTTCCTTAACTTTGAATTCAAATAACTAAATAAGTCATCCTTCGAGGGAAAAATAAAATTATTGCATAGTAGATATAGAAGAATATATCTCATCCACATATTTGGTTAGGATAGATAAAGACTCGCGATTTATTTCATTTAGATATCAAATCTCTTCTTTTTTTATAAACTATCAATATGATATATATGATCAAATGAAACAAGCAACCACCGGTCCATACAAATTATACAATATACGAACAATTTATGTATATGGTCAAAGAATGTTCATTTTATATTTATCTCTCACCATTTTTTCTATGCTAACTTAAATTCATACGTCTGTCTTATAATAGGATTTGGACTTATTTAGTATTATTTCACGTGCAAATATAAACATAATGTAAAACCAGAAAAAAATATATACACATAATCAAATTATTAGAAAAACCGGATCTGTCTATAGCCCACCCGTATTTTAAATAGTAATTAAAAAAAAAAAACGTATCTCCAACTCCAAGATATAGAGTTTATTTTCCTTAAACATTTGTGTGTGACATGTTTTATATAAAAAATAAATGAGTTATTCGAAATATATGTATTAACTTTTCTAGAAATGGATACAATATAAAATGGTCTATACAAGTGAGTATCAAAAGGAGATGTGTTACCTGTTAGAATTCCTTTCACGTTTACGATAAGTCTTTCCCACTCTCTTTTAAAAGTTTATTTAGCCTATATACATATACATAGTCTTTTTCCTTATACATCGTTTCCTCTTCAAACGTTATTTATACAAAAAGAAAAACAGTGACATCCGTTTATTCCACTAGGAAGAAATAAATAAAAAAAGTCTAATTGTTTATTAACTTTTAAAGATTAACAACGATGTAAAACTATAAATTTGGCGGAGAACAATTAATAGAGCGGTATCGCATGTCTAATATATGAACGTTTAAGTAAAAAGTAAAAAGCAAAGCAAAGATTTGCTTTCAAATTTCAAATTTAACGTTTGCACCTATGCCAATAGAAAAATCAACGTACAGTATGCACTTAGGATTATCAAATTTTTTTCTTGTTTTTTTTCTTCATTTTTGACTAGGAAAAATATTTGATTGTCTACACGGTAGATATATATAGACGAATATGTATTTTTATTTTCCTACGCAACGAAAAAAAATAATTTAAAATATGATATTCCATTACAGAAATAATTAATAGAGACCATTCCAAATCGGGGCCTGGCTTCCAACCGTTTGCTAACCAATCAAGTGGTCTCGCGCGTAAGGAAATGACACGTGGGATTCGTCATGTGCATCACCAACTCTATCTGTGTTTATCTACTCAACTGCCACGTGGTCGAAGCAGAGCAAGCTAACTGTTCCAGAACAAGAACACACGTGGTAAGACAGCTGGAATGCTGATTGGCTTTCGTTTATCTACGCCGCTGATTAATCCATTTGGATGGGCCCTCACCAACGACCTTTATTTTTATTTATTTTTAACGTTTTTACCACTTCTCACATTATCACCAATCACAATTACCATCGCAGATATGCTTCTAATTCTAAACAAAGAAATTACATATTTGATTAGTGAAAGATAAAAGAAAAATAAAGAAGGAAATAAATGACTTTTGTACTAATTCAAAATTATATAATAACCAATTAACCATCAAATTTCAACTATTTTTTCAAAATACTACTACGAGTGATCTATTTTTGGTGTTTTTAAATAATGTGAATAGTGATAAGTGCATTTTTTGCGTTTGTTTTAATGAAAAACGTATTTTTATAATTTATTTTATTTTTGTTAAAGGATTTTCATGTATTTCTATATCTTTTCATCGGATTCGTTTTAATTAAAATAAAGTTGTATAATCAATCTTGCTCACTTTAGACTCGTATCTAAAGGAAACCAACGGATTTAATTGTAACCTCGTTTGTGGATAAGCTCGTGATTATTGTTATGAAAATTTTAAATCATAAAATAAAAGAGTTAGGGGAGAGTCAACGAAGATTGAGCTAAAAAAAAAAACAGGTTTCCTGGGAATGAAGCATGTCGCCGGCCGCATTATCCGACCATTATCTATTTTTCTCTTCCTTTCCCTTTTTCCCACTTTTTCATTTTTAAATCAAGAAATCAAGTTATTTTAGTGATTAACAATAATTAATTTGGTGTCATCGAAAAAAGGTCTTAGGTTATATAACTTATAAGGATTTTAGTTGAAACTCGATCATCTATAAACATCAATTGTCTACGGTCTTGTATTTTAAATCCAACATACAATATAATTAATCCGATATCTAAATAAACAATTAAAACAATCAACCGAAATATTAAATATTAAAAGACAAATTTAACAGACAACGATAGCTGCATAAAAAAATACTATATTTTTATTTATTGTATTAACTTTTAGTACCTTGTGTTTTCTAGTTAATGATTAACTTAGATGGCATGATTCGGATAAAATTTGATATGGGAACACATCATACTGCCTAAATGCCTCAATAAATGTCGGTAGGGGAAAATATCAAATTATACTTGCATGTGGATGAGATCAAACCCCAATGAACAAGTAAACTACTAAATTCTTTGACGGGACATTCTTAATTTTTCTATTTTTCCCACGCTCTATTTTATTTATTTATGTATTGTCTGACTATTGAAGATCTCTCACTTACCACAAGTTTCTCTAAGATTGCTAAGGCAGAGCATAATTACAATTGTTTTGTAGGTGTTAGAGAAACTTGGCACCCTATTTTAGTTTCTGAAAAGTGAAAATGTTAGAAAGTACTACTCCTCTATTTTTTATTAATCATATTTCTATGATTTTCACACATATTAAAAAAAAATATTAAAAATTAATTATAAATGCATAGTTTTTTGTGAATAACAATATTCTATAATTCTAAACCAATATTATTTCATTATTTTGTTTAAAGTTTACAAATAACTAATAAAACATGTATAAAAATTTTAAAAATTTGATTTTTTAAAATATATATTTTAAATAGGATTAATAAGAAACAGATAGAGTATTATATATATATATATATTGTTGGTCAATGAAACTACTATTATTTAGGGTGGGTTTATCAATTAAAACAAATATCTTTTGAAGAGAAATTGAATTTTATCGTGTATATTACACCAACTATATTTCTGAAACAGACTCCCTCTGTTTATAAATAAGTGTCATTTTAGATGATTTCACATATATTAAGAAAACCATTAAATTTTATATTTTACTCCTAATTAATGTAATTTATCAATTTTTTCATTGGTCAATATATTAATAAATGAAGGACAAAACTGTAACTATTAGCTAATATTTATTTTGAAAATCTAAACCGTCACTTAATTTTAAATAAAAAATTAACTCTAAAACGTCACTTATTTCTAAACGGAAGGAGTATATTTTGATAGTTCCGGTTGTATAGAAAAATTCGTTGGAATCAGACAGTTGTTATAGCATCTTAAAGTCATCAATTAACTAAAAAGAAATAAATTATGGTAATTACTCTTTTCGAGTTCATACATAGCACTTGCTCAGGACTAGCCGCATTGTTGTACTATAAAATTAACGACAGTAACCATATTTTCATGAATCCATGTGATCTCTCCATCATAGTTTAATTCTGTGAAAGCTCGTACTAAAGAACTATGACGTTTGAGGATGTAATAATTATATATATATTTAAAAAGATATCGTAGAAAATTGATGTATATCCGTTCGGAGACATGAAAACATCTTCTCCTTCTTCTTTTATGTCGGACTCTTTTTTTGACTTAGTTGCCAAGAAAATGGATGCAATTTGGAATAATTCTGAGGTCATCACTAAACGTTGTCGTAGAGGCAAGTCCTTATCCATCAAAAGTTCTATATTAACCAAGCACCACATTCCTTTTCCTTCTAAAATATGCAAAAATAATTTAATTGACGTTAATTAAAGACCACATTCCTCATTTTGTTTTTCTCTTTTTATTTTGATTATAATTTTATTCTAATTATCAAAAGTGGGACGATATGTTCCTTTCTTTACTACGCAATTTTCCACGCGTGCCAAAATCTGAACTGACTTTATTTTTTTTTGTGTGATCCACATGACCTTATTAAAAATCATGTGTATCTCACAAATGGAGAAGGAAATAAGATCATGGGGATCACAAAAAAAATCAGGAGTTTATTTTGGCATTTAATCCGTTCCCACGCTTATGTTTCTTCCTCTCATAGGAATGCCTAGGATTAGTCTTATCCAATTTTTATAAACTTTTTCGTTTTTTCTTTTCTTATAACAATTATTAACAAAAGCATGCTTATGCTTCAACCAGAGAAAAAGTCATGCTTATCCCATCTAATTCTTCTTTAAACAGGTTTTTAAATGAAAACGTATAATTTTGATTAAATTAATATTACAATTTATTATGAGGAAAAGCTATGCAATCTTCTAAAAGAATTTTTCTTAAGTTGAAGCTATGTTGCTGATGTGAATTAATAAACCAGAAATGATCTAATAAGTGAGGTTTGGTACTTCAAAATCACCTTTTGTTTGGACCATAACCCGCAAGGTTGGTTCTTAATAGACAAAAGAATATTATATCGAAACCCATTACTTTTTTTTTTTTTTTTTTTTTTGCTACAAACATTATCTAATTTTCTGATAATTGAAACCACGGTTAATGTGTTCCAAGAAGACATTTATAGCAGAAGAATATGGTGATGATGTTCATTCGTATATCATGCAAAGAATCCACCAATGCTGGACTTGCAAAAGGCATCACCAATCATCTAAACATAAGAGTATCAACTAACTAGTGTTCACTTAAAGCCAAGGTCTTGATGCTTTGACTTCCACTTGCTTAGGAACATGTTCAGCTGGTAGCAACAACTTGAGACCCATTTTACTATCCAAGAGCTAATTTTTCGTTACATACAATGGATTCATTGTCACTACCGCACACCAGAGTCTTTGCGGATTTCTAAAACCTCAGGCAACCCATCGGAACATCCGTTGGACATCAATCCTCAATGGCACAAACGTCCTGGATTGTGTGCCTCAAGATCATCCTCTTAACCTCCGGGAATAGTGGAAAGAGCATGCTCAAGAGCTAAATAGTTATATATCTCATTTGGGAATTTGCTCACCTAAAATACATTAATACAGAGTTCCCTCACTCTAAGATACGCAGGTGCATTTCTTCCTCTCTTAACCCCTAACCTCCTCGTTTATCCTCTCCATACCATAATCCTATATGCCCAGCTAAAAGACCCCCAACAACAAGCACTGAATCACCGACAACAGCTTCAACAACTGTTAGATTCTTAGAGAAATATCTCATTCGTGTTCTGGTAAAGAATTTCTCCATGCCAGTAGGCTGATAGCTCATTTTGTGAGGACTCTTAATATTTTAGAATACCTGTTATAAAATGTATAAACTAATAACACCAACATTGGTAGAGTTTTGAAAAATCTTAACTGAATAAACATACCAGTAACACCATCTCTCAACGAAGAGAACATTAAAACCAGAACGGAATTTTTGATTAAGAAGCAAAATATCCATAACGTGCAACAATGAAATTCTGAAAGCAAAAATAAAACAAGGTTCGACTTTGATTAATAATAATCATAAAGATAAATTAGCAAATGCTAAGACGGCATATTTTAGCCAAACAGATCGAATCCCATGTCCCCGTCAGACTCTTCCGCAGCTTCTTCCTCCACAGCTGCTGCCACTGAAGCTCCACCAGATTCTCCTGAAACTGGTGCTGCCGCCGCCACCACAAACTTGCTCGGATCCTGAACCATCAATTTACAGTTAAAAAAACACTTTCATGACTAATCTGAAACGCAAAAAAAAAAGAAAAAGGGCCCAACCTTAAGGAACTCCTTCACATTCTCTGCCTGAGGGAAAGAATACTCAGTAGCTAAGGCCACAGCAAGAACATTCTTGTAAGCATTGAGGAACATGTGAGGTGCAGCTGCTAAGGCTGGGTAAGAGATTGCAAGAGAAAGTGAGGTGATCATCGAGACACCAGAAGCAAACTTCTCAACAAGCTCGGCTTCAGTGAGGTTAAGCACTTCAGGGTCAAACACTGAGCCATTGTCATAGACTGACTCAACGACGAGACCATAAGAGAACGGCCTGATTCCAAGCTTGGCTAGAAGCGCAGCCTCGGATGAACCAACTTTGTCGCCTTTCTTGATGAGCTCCACAGGGGTTATGATCTCAACGGTACCTTTGTTGATTTTGGTTGGAATGTTAAGCACCTGGAAGAAGGAAGTCTGTGATGGGTCAAGACCAGTGTTGCCTGGTTGCACGACCACATCAATTGGAGCAACTAAACCCACACGAGCAGGAGCTCCAACCTGTCAAAACAGGACAATGAATTTCTCATCAATTAAACAGTACGAGCTTAGTTAGAAAAATTAAATCAAGAATGTGAGCCTAAGAAACTAGAATACTCTCCAATTCAATCTTGAATGTGAATGCGTTTCAGGACAGAACAAAAGGTTACTGAATTCTAATTTAAACCAAAATGCAAATTATATCAGTTTACAAGTTAATAATCTTGGGAAACACAATAAACTAACCTAATCATCAATTAACAGTACAAGCTAAGTGATACATCAATCAATCAAAAGTTCAAAACACAGAAGGGAAAACTACAAATCTAGTCTTCTCAAAGCGCAAAGAACCAAAATAACTAGAACAATCTCAAATCTCTATAACAATGTTGCTACGTTTCAAGAAAGAAAACAAGATAATATATGATTCAGTTTTAAACCAAAAATGCAAATTTCACTTTCCAAGCTAAATAATCACGAGTAATAGGTTAGAGATAAAGCATAAATTAACGAAATTATCAATCCATACTTGCACTATATCAAAACATAACAACAAACTATAACATCAAAGAAATCGATGAACAAACCTTGTACTTGGCAACCTCTTCACTGACTTCCTTCAAGTCACCTTTGGTGAAGATCAATCCAACATTCCCCTGTTACAAGCATTCAACGAAGTCATATAAATATAAAATTTTCAAATCTACACTAAATCAATAGAGGAGAAATAAACCTGAAGAAGAGGAAGAAGGTTGAGGAAAGCATGATTTCCAGTTTTATCAGCATGAATCCTCACAGATCTCTTCATCATTGTGTTCTTCCCCATTAGAACAACGGAATCACCTCGTAGACCTTTCCGTATGTTCTGAAGCTGAGTGGATCCAACATTATCAGCTGCCACCACAAGGATCTGAGGGTACTCATTCAGAAGCTGGCATAGCTTCGAATCGTAAGCGATCTTCTTCTCCGCTTTTGTTGCTTTCACTGCCATTGCTACTTAAGATTAAAGGAACTAAAATTGGGGGTAAGAAAATCGAGGGCCTAGACGAAGCTCGAGCTCGTACAAGGCGGACAGCGAATTGGCGCCGTCTCTTTAACCTCTGCTACTGTTTGTTTTTCGAGTAAGAACCTAAAAAGTAGCTGCGTAAGATTACGAAAGGTTGAAGAAGAAGACTTTGGGTTTATATAGTTACCGGGGTACGAAATGAATCACCGTTAGGGTTTGTGTGATGACCTAGATCTAACGGCTCATATTTGTTGGATTTGTAGTCTCTAATCCTATTATCTCTAAGTTGGGCTTGAGATGTGGGTCGAATGAGCTTTTAGCCCAATAGTAGTATATAAATGAATTCATAATCTTAAACACATGTTTGATTATATCATACCTTTTTGATAGCCAAGTTAGCCAAGTCATACCATTTTGATAGGATATGAGAACCAACTGTATATGATTTGAGTAAAGCCTCTACATTATCTTGTTCATTTTTACAATTTTTTTCTGTTTTCTGATTAAGTTAGCCCAATTATAAACACACTAGTGAAGAAATTTTAGAGATCAATCGTTGGAGGGTCCAAAATTGAGAAGGCTTGCTTTAAAAAAAGAAGAACATGATGATGATGATATTAGGGCACTCTTTGAATTTAAACCATGATTGCAATTGTTATGGATTCTGGTGTATTCAACTTTTAGATTAACAAAATTATAATGAATTCTTAAATCTATGATGTAAGAAAATTTGTTAATTTTGTTAATCTAAAAGTTGAATACACCAGAATCCATAACAAGTATAATGAATCATATGCTTTTTAAATGTTTTAAGCTTTTAGCAACGTTAATTTTGTTTATTGTAAGTTGAAATATCATAGATATGGTGTTTTACCTAAGTAGACATATTAGGGAAAACATTTTCCAAATACATGACTGAAAATGAGGACTGATGCTAGTTAATAGTTAAGCATGTAATGTAGTTTTTTGTTTCTCACTAATTATCACTCTCCATGAAGTCATGTAATAAGTTCTGGGAATAAAATGAATTCAAACGTAGAAAATGATCTCTTTTACGTACAAGCATTGGAGCAGATTCCACCGTCTAGTATCAACATTGTCCAGTGGGTGGATTTATGATTTCGATAATCTTATCTAACTGTGCTTATTTTATTTTATAGGTCATGTTGACATGTATTTTTGGAAGGGGAAGTGTCATACTTGTATGCCCAGTTGAAGGGTGCAACAAGCTCCGCAATCCCTCGGCTCTGAATTGTCTCCCTATTGAGACTCGAACAAGGTTCACATAAATTGTACTCCAAGACTTCATCTCAAAAGTGGCGAATCCATTTTCCATCTCAAAAAGCTTAATTAAAAAATAATTTTTAATGATCTTTTGATACATTGGTTTTAAATATTGTTGATATATTGGTTTTATGTGAAATATGATTTGAGTTCTTTTGAGTTAACAGAGTAGCTCTATTAACCACTAGACTTGCAGGAGTTGCTCTTTTTGGCACTCACAATTAAGGTATTGGACTATCGTCAAAAGCATCCTCGAACATGAAAGGGTCTTAGTATCATCTTGAAAATAGTTTAATGGATTGCTTTGCTCTCAAAGATACACATTAACACAAAGATACATTCGCATGTAAAATGAATTAGTTTAAGCGCAAACACTAAACAATAATTCTAAATAGGTCATTTTTTTAATAAATAAATAAATAGGTCCTTGAGAACAAAATAAATAAATAGGTATGTGAAGCGATAAAAGTTATAATCAGGTCAGGATTGAACATTTTCTGAAAAATTATAGGATATATTTACTCTTATTTTAGAAAAGTAAAAACCGGAAATTGTTGATACAAAGTTGAGCGTAACTCATATTATAGCTGTAGAACCTATTTTCATGGGAACAAAGTTTTATAGAGAAAAAGAAAATTTAATTTCCTGATTTTAGAAGATAAGTATAACAAAAATGGTGTCTTTTTTTAATAAAAATATTTTCAAGCGTTTTTTTTTTTTGGTAAGATATTTCCAAGTGGTTGAAACGAGTGAGAACCTCCTTGAAAAAGAGGATAATCAGCAACCGAGAGAGAAGCTGATAAATCTTGAGTTATATTTGATTTCCCTCTCTTATCAGTTTCAGTCACATAGAGACAGAGAAGAAGTCAAGCAAACAAAAAGAACAGAGAAAAGAGAGGAAGAGGAAGAGAGATTCTCTCTTATTTCTTTGTCTCAAGGTTCCAAAAATGTTTTTTCACTTGAATTTCCTCATTATTTTGCCCATTCTCTACGTTTTTTTTGGTAAATCTCATACAAAGTTCTGTTTATAAACTTCTTTATCCCTTGAGCTATATAATTTTTGCAGGTGGAAGCTGGTCTTCACTCTCTTCCATTGTTATAGTCACTCATCTCCATACTAATGAAATCGATCATTCAATTTAGAAAAGTGACCCTTTAGTTTGTAGGTTTAGCAGAAACTTTAATGAAATAAGAGTCAAGACTAGTTCTTCCAAAGTTTTTTTTTAATATAATTATGAAGCAGATTTTGAAGATGTCGATTAAGGAAACAGAGGAGGGAATAATAGAGAATGTGATTGACGAGAGCGGAGATGAGTTGAGCATCAAGAGCTTTCTATGGGATGGTGGTTCTGTTTATGATGCTTGGTTTAGCTGTTCATCGAACCAGGTTTTTAAATTCAGTCAATTTCACATACTAAACCAATAATATGGTCATGTTATGTTTCAAAATAAATCTATAATTTGTTGGCAGGTTGCTCAAGTTCTATTGACACTACCTTATTCGTTTTCACAAATGGGAATGGCATCAGGTGTAATTCTGCAGATCTTCTATGGTTTCATGGGAAGTTGGACTGCTTATCTCATCAGTGTTCTTTACGTTGAGTACAGAAGTCGCAAAGAGAAACAAAATGTTAACTTCAACAACCATATCATTCAGGTGTTCACACAAGTCACAAAACTCTTAGATTGAATCTCCACCGTTAGATCTTTCATCCGCATCCGATTAAAACATTCATTAATCGCAGTGGTTCGAAGTGTTACATGGTCTACTTGGTCCATATTGGAAAGCAATAGGATTAACATTCAACTGCACAAGTCTTCTCTTTGCTTCTGTTATCCAACTCATCGCTTGTGCAAGGTTGGTAATTAGGATCTCAGTGTATTCGGAATTGATTATAAAACCATATTGATTTTGATTCTTAAAACAATAATGGACATGCAGTAACATATATTATATAAACGACAAGCTGGACAAGAGGACATGGACTTACATATTCGGAGCATGTTGTGCAACCACAGTGTTGATACCGTCGTTTCACAACTATAGAATATGGTCCTTTCTCGGTATTGGCATGACCACTTACACCGCTTGGTACCTCGCCATCGCGGCTCTTGTCCACGGTCAGGTCGAAGGAGTGACTCATTCCGGTCCAACGAAGTTGGTTCTGTATTTCACAGGAGCCACTAATATATTGTTCACTTTTGGTGGCCATGCTGTTACCGTGTGAGTATTCTTAGCTAGACCTTGACTGGTTTTTAGCGTTTAAGATGTTAATAATTTTGATTTTGCAGGGAAATAATGCATGCAATGTGGGAGCCAAGAAAGTTTAAGTACATATATCTAATGGCTACACTATATGTCTTCACCTTAACCATTCCATCGGCCATTTGTGTGTATTGGGCCTTTGGAGATGAGCTTCTCACCCACGCTAATGCCTTTTCTCTCCTTCCTAACTCACCCTGGCGTGATGCTGCAGTCATCCTCATGCTCATCCACCAGGCAGGTCCCAACTATAATCAACATATATATTTTTGTTTGTTAGTTTTAGATAAAAATTGTTATGGTTGGGATTTTGTTTGTTGAATTGGTAAAATTGGTTTGGACATTTCCATCACATTGAAATGTGATAATTTGTGTAATGCAGTTTATAACATTCGGATTCGTGTGCACGCCGCTATATTTCGTATGGGAGAAATTGATCGGAATGCACGAGACAAAACACATTTTGGTACGAGCGGTGACAAGATTGCCAGTGGTGATTCCAATTTGGTTCTTTGCCATAATCTTCCCTTTCTTCGGACCAATAAACTCAGCCGTTGGTGCACTCCTAGTTACATTCACTGTCTACATTATCCCACCACTCGCTCACATCCTCACTTACCGCTCTGCTTCTTCCCGTCAAAACGCCGCGGAGAAGCCACCGGGGATGATTGGCGGTTGGAGAGGTGCATATGTGGTGAACTCGGTGGTGGTGGTTTGGGTGTTAGTGGTTGGTTTTGGGTTAGGAGGATGGGCCAGTGTGATTAATTTCATTAAACAAGTTGATACTTTTGGCCTCTTTGCTAAATGTTATCAGTGTCCTCCGCGCCCGCATCACTGAACAACTCAGTCTTTCTGACCCTAAAATAATGGCCTCTTTAAAAGGATGAAATAAAAAACCATTATCTTCTTTTTTTTTCTTTTCTTTTATGTGTCTCTGAGTTCATCCGTTTATTTGCAACTTCCCGGACCAGTTTATTCCTGGTTAGTGTTGACTAAAGCAAAAAAAAAAAATAGTTTATTTACTTTCTTATTTAAATACAAGTTTCATTTATGTATCTTGTTCATGTCATTCTTCGGCTTGCGGAGAAGAGGAAGCGATTGAAAGCTTATTTCGTTAGAATCATTCCACAGTCGCCGCTGATCTTCTCCGCCGTAAGTTCTCTCTCTTTTCCTATCAGATCTGAACCGTAAAATGCCTTCCATTGTTTCCTTTGTCGCGAAACGAAGCTGGTGTTTCTGGGTTTGTTCTCTGCTTCTGTTTAGGTTCATTTGGGTATGAAATTTAGAAAATTTTGCTTAATCTCAAGTGTTACTGCTTTGAAATTTCTGGGAAACAGGACAACTTCTTCCTTAGGTTTGAATTACAGATCACTCTTTGGTTGCCTTTGTTTGTTTGATTTTAACCCAAAGACTAATACTTTTTGTCGATTCAATTTCTTCAGAAACTACAGAGATTTGTGAGGGATCAAAAATGGCTCCCAGAGGAAGAAAAAGGGTAAGCTTTTAACTGTTACATTGACGATTAAACAGATCAGTTGAGGTGGTTGTTTGGGACTTGCTTTGTTTCTTTTGTTCTTGGATTTCTCGTTTGTTCAAATTGATTCTCAATGAGAAATAGAAATCAGTCTGATGATTTTTCATTTTTTTATAAAAAAGGATTTCGGTGGTATTTCATATGTTCGATAGTTCCTTACCGTGTTAATTACCCAATTTTGGTCATTGAGATTCATCGGCAATACAGATTGAGAGCTAGGAATAGATAGTACCTCTCTTTTCTCCCGTTCAAAAATGATAAGTAAAAATTTTAATTACACATTCGCTTGGGTGGTACCAACGAAATCGAGTGCTTACTCCCATTTTTTTTGAATTAACCGATATGTTTGATAGGGTTTTAAATTGCTACTTTTTGTTTTGTTTTGCAGAAGGCTGGACTGATGCGAGAGGATGCAGCACGAGACCGGATGAGAGCTATGGGGTTTCAGGAGCGTGTTATCAATCAAAGTATCAAAGAAATTCTAGAGGTTTGTTCCTTAGCTTTAGTGGCTCCATTTTCATTTTGTTGACAACACTTTCCTTGAAATTTGAAAGTCACTGCTTCACACACTTTGGATTTTCAGGTTTATGGTGAGGACCAATGGTTTCTGATCGAAGATCAGAGCTATGATCCCCTCCTTAGTATTTGCCTTGAAAAGCAAGAGGAGATAAGCAAACAATTGGCTACAAATCAGAATGAAGAGATGGCTGAGGACCAGAACCAAGTAGCTGGTAGGGAACAAATGGCTGATCAACTGGCTGGGGAAGAACAAACCAACCAATTGGCTGACATTCAAAATGAAGAGATGGCTGAGGACCATAACGAACTTATAGCTGAGGAAGAGCAAGCCAATCAGCTGGCTGGGGAAGAAGAAGCCAACCAATTAGCTGAACACTAAGAAGAAGAAAAGGTGATTTGTTGTTCTTCCTTCTCTTTCTCTGCATGTTCTATAAGCTCTACCCATGGCACTATATAACTGTTTTTCCTAAACCTTTGGTCCCGAATTTGTTGCTTCTGTTCTATTGTTTGGATTAGTTTTGCTTGCTGGATCAGAAACTATTGACTGGTTTCTTAAAAGAACTTGTGGCATGATCCATCTTTTGTACTACAGGAGTCGGAGATGCATGTTGAGGATGGAAGAGACCAAGCTGATACTGTATCAATCCCTAGCGAAGCAGTCATGGACCCATCACCAGCAGCTTTTCAATTTGGAGATGCATCAGATGATTATGCACCACATTCTGTTGAAGGTAGTAAAAGTTTGTTACTTATCGGCATAACAATCTCAACACATGAAACGTTCTTTAACTGAGGTCAAAATCATTCTTTAGGTGCTGAGAACACAAACTTTGGATGGCTTACGGAAGAGGATGAGGATGATGGTGATGATGAGGATGATGGTGATGAGGAGGATGATGGTGATGAGGAGGATGATGGTGATAAGATTATTCATCTAACTCCTGAGCCTCTTTGTAAAGAACTTGAAGAGCTTCTCAGGGAAGTACGTGAACAGAAGAAGAGGAAGATAGGGTCGAGGTGGGACACCTAAAGGAGTCATGAGCTCCTGTAAGTAAAATTGATATATTGTTTAGGAAGCTAAGTGTAGTAAGCTTAGTATTGGGGGTAAAAAGGTAAAAGGACCCATCTTGAAATCTCTGTGTGGGTCTTCTTGTGAGATATTGGTTAAAATTAATTTATAAGATAAATTGTGATGAGGTTTGTAGACTTGCATTAGTTTTTAATATAATTTCTGATGTAGAAAAGTCAAATTTTCTTTTATCAGTTAGTTGTATTATATACTATAATACCTACAAAAGCCTGCCACAATACAGGAATCCACTTATCCAAAGTCCAAATCAATTCCATCCAAAGTAAACCGAATAGCCAATTTAAAAGCTGGACCAAATCTGAAGTCGGTTTAATCGGGATTACCCCTGTATTCAAGACCCAAAATTTGCATTTGAAACAATCGAGATTTTAACAGTTAGTAGGATTGGTAGCTAAAATAAACAAGCTAATGTGTCGCTATTTAAATGATCAACTTATATTATGTTATAATGTGGTTATTCACCTTAATCAATGTCGATGATTACATATTCTTTTTGGAAAATGCAAGAGAAATATAGAATTTAACTAAAATTTTGACACATTATAGGGAAGATTTGAGCGGAGTGAACAAAAAGTTCATTTTTTTTTATAACCTCGAAGTTCGGGGATTAAGTCCTAATAATCGTAGACCCAAAATTCGGGGATTTAGTCAATTTTCTTTGAGTATGTCTTTTTTTTCCAATGACATCTTTCATGTATCTTTAATTATCTTTTTTAAAATCTATGTGATCCATTAAGTGTGGACCAAAACAAACATTTAATCCATTCCCACTAATGTGCCTTTAGTTCTTTAAAAAAAAAATCTATATGATTCATTAGTGTGAGTCCGAAATCAATTTTACTCTATTCTCTTGGGAATACCCATCTTCCCAAAGGCATCTTTCATGCACATTTAGTTCTTAAAAAGAGAAATCTATATGATTCACTAAGTGTGAGTCCAAAATCAGTCTTTAATCTATTCTTTTGGTATTGCCCCTCTTCTAACTGGCATCTTCCATGTACATTTAGTTTTTTTTTTTTTTTAATAAATCTATATGATCCATTAATCTATATGATCCATTCTTTTGGCATTGCCCCTTTTCTCAAGAGCATCTTCTACGAGTCTTTAGTTCCTTTTTTAAAAGATCTATGTTACCCACTAAATGCATCTTCCAATCTTATTCCAAATTATACTCCGAACACTATTTTCGGGGAAAAAATCCTTGACAATAGCACTATATTTTTTACTGTAAAATGTTGTGATGAATCTAATAAAATGGAAAAAAATATAAAACACTATTTCTATTTCTATATATATATATATTTATTTATAAATAGATCCACTTATTTGTAACCATTTATTTAGCGAAAAAATCTATTATCCTGAAAACATTGATCCTAGATTCTTATAGCATCAATCAACATAGTATTGAAATTGAAAACATTAATTAATGGAGATAGATCAAGTGTACAATATTTTAAAAAAGTTTTAACAATTAACATTCTCAATTTTTTTTTATAAATCCATCCACACATTAATTACCGTTTTTCGGCGCAAATAATATTTTATCCTGAAGAATCGATCCCATATTTTTATTGCATCAATATAGTATTACAACTAGAAATAGTCATTTACGCGATCGATCAATATACAATATAAAAAAAACTCCCAAAGAAATAGTTTAAAATTGTAGTAATTATATGTTTAGTTTCATCCATTTCTTTTATTTATAAATGGTATTAAAGGTTCACACATCTTGTACGCCGGATACATTTCTTTAATAATTTTCACCATTACCAAGTTTGTGATGAATAGTATAACAAAGGGAGATAATAACAAATTAAAATTGATTGTTTTAGTTATTAATACATAAAAGGTAAAATGAAACTGAAATTTTTTCCCCCATTGCATGCAATGTGGGTTTAGAGACGGAAGCTGAAGAGCAAAGGATTTTGTGGGAGGAGATGCTTATAAATTATTCTCTCTTTCGCAATCTTCTTTTTGGGTTCTCTTCTCTTTTAAGAAAACTCTGCCATTTTCGCTCTCACTCTCACTCACTTGCTCACTCTTACTCTCTCCCATTTCTCCCTCTTTTCACCTGCAACACCCTTACTTGTCGTTGTTTCATTTCGTCTCTTCTCCGGTTCAGGAATCAAACGGGTCAACCACGCTGCTGGACCGTCGATTCTTAGGTATTTCGTCTTACCCAGCTCCATCTTTCGTTGTTTTCCGAGAATAATAAGGTCGATCAGGACTCTGTCGTGTTTCTGGGGTTTTTCACGGTACTGGGTTTATTGCGTTTCCAAATGTAGGTTTGAAATTTAGGAAATTTCGGTTTACCGTGTGTTACTACTGCTTCGATTTTGTGGAAACGAGCAGAAAATTTGTGTCTTTTACAGATTTTCGAAGTTGTTCTTCCGACTCTTTTAAGTTTTTTGTTTCAAAGACTGGATTTTTATTTGGAAATTTCTGAGTTTTCTTAAGTAGTGAGCTCAGATGTCTCCGTTTCTCTGCTTGTTTCCTTTGCTAAGTGCTAACGCTGCTGTCTATTTTCGATTTTTAGGGTTTTGTCATGGAGGAAGATTTTTCATCAGACATTCTAGAAGGAGAGATTGTTGGAATCAAATTTGCTCTTGCTACTCACCATGAAATTGTAAGTTTTAAAGAGTTATCCTCTCTGGACTTGATCCATTTTGTTCTGCATCTTTATAACCTCGATTAAATTGATGAATGTGGTTACAAGAGTCATCAAAAGTTGCATGTACGGCTTTGTTTAGTTCTAAAGCTAAAATGTTCATCATGAGTTCGACAGAAGTAAGGATTACGAATAACCAAAACCCTCTATACTTTGGTTAAGTTTGGCACCAAGTTTCTGAGTTTCAGTATAATTGTACTCAGCTCTGTATAGTGCTAAGTTCCACACTTTTACTTATAAATGCTGCTCTGCAATATATCCTTCGTCACTCTTCTATTTCTCACTGGGCTGTAATTCTTTCTTGCAGTGTAAAGCATCAATTAGTGAGTCTCCGATAAATCATGCCAGTCAACTCTCTAACGCATTCTTGGGGTTACCTCTTGAGTTTGGTAAATGTGAAGCTTGCGGTGCGACAGAACCAGATAAATGTGAAGGTAATCCAGTTCCGTTTTTGCTATATATTGTTTCTTACATTGGTTGTTGGAATAGTTTTATATCGATCTTTGTTTCTACATTTTCAGGTCATTTTGGTTATATTGAGCTTCCAGTTCCAATATACCATCCTGCTTATGTTAATGAGCTGAAACAAATGCTGAGCCTTCTGTGCTTGAAATGTCTGAAGATAAAGAAGGCAAAGGTATAACCTCACTGAGTTTATTAAAATCCATGTGATCCACTCATATAATTTTTTAAAATCCATTATAAGCCATATTAAATCTCGACCAATTTTTTCACCTTTCTGATTACAGAGCACAAGTGGTGGTCTTGCAGAGCGCTTATTAGGTGTCTGTTGTGAGGTGAGTGGCATGTACCGTACATTCTGATTGTTTCCTTCAACTAGTTGCATGTTAGAAACGTGCTAATTCAAATATAGAGTAGTTATTGTGCGTCTTTTGATCCATTCAATGAGTGTAACATTAATCAATGTTTGTGAAGTAGTAGCTACAGGTATTTTCATGGCACCATGGAACATTCACTGCTTATATGTGTGTTTTGGATGTTATTATTGCTGAACTTCTTGGATTTTTAACTAATGAATTACTATATTTAGGAAACTTCGAACATCTCAATCAGAGATAAAGCATCAGATGGTGCCTCATACCTAGAACTGAAGCTCCCATCTAGGTCAAGACTGCTGGCGGGTTGCTGGAATTTCCTGGAAAGATATGGTTACCGCTATGGAAGCGATTATACGCGGCCCCTGCTGGCAAGAGAGGTTTTTACTTTCTTCTGAATGCTTATATTTCTGTTTCTATCGTAGAATGTTCATTTGTTACCTTAGAAATACTTACTTTTTGTAATTATTAACATGTGCATAATCGTTTGTGAGGAAATTATGTGCTCTATAAGTTCAATTTTTTGGTATACTTTATGTTTCCTATTCAAATTAGTTAACATTGTTGGTTATATGTATGCTAAGATAAGTAGCTATACTTTCGAATTCATGTGCGAATGTTTGAGCAAAAGAAGCAATGAATATACCTTTATAAGTCTCTGCAAGGCGTCAATGGCTCATGTTATGTGATCATATAGTTTACTGGTTCTTGTAAGGTTTTGAGGTCAAAGGTGTTCTTTGGTTCTTTTTGTTTATTTGATACTCTATTTTTGAAGCTGTTTTGTTTCTGGAAACTGATGATTACGTTGTTCTTTCCCTTTCCTTCTCCATATGCTGGGAAAACAAATAGGTAAAGGAAATTTTAAGACGGATCCCCGAAGAAACAAGAAAGAAACTCACAGCAAAGGGACATATTCCTCAAGAAGGATACATATTAGAATATCTTCCAGTCCCACCTAACTGTCTGTCAGTGCCAGATGTTTCTGATGGTTTCAGCTCCATGTCAGTGGTAAGCCAGTTGAAACTAAAATCGTGTGTTGAACTTATTGAACGCCTTGGCTTGTGTTTAGAAAGTAACCCCTGAATTTGTGTCATTCTTATTTTCAGGATCCTTCTAGAATTGAGCTTAAAGACGTTCTTAAGAAAGCAGTAGCCATAAAAACCTCTAGGTCTGGTGAGACAAACTTTGAGTCACATAAGGCTGAAGCCAATGACATGTTTAGAGTGGTGGATACCTATCTGCAGGTGAGGGGTACTGCAAAAGCAGCAAGAAACATTGATATGAGATACGGGGTGTCTAAGATCTCGGATAGTTCCTCTTCCAAAGCTTGGACAGAAAAAATGAGAACACTTTTCATCCGAAAGGGTTCAGGTTTCTCTTCTCGTAGTGTCATCACTGGAGATGCTTACAGACATGTGAATGAGGTAGGGATCCCAATAGAAATTGCGCAGAGAATCACATTCGAGGAAAGGGTTAGTGTCCACAATATAAGTTATCTACAAGAGTTGGTGGACAACAAGTTGTGCTTGAGTTATACTCAAGGGTCTACAACCTATTCTTTACGAGATGGTTCCAAGGGACACACTGAGCTTAAACCTGGGCAGGTTGTTCATCGCAGGGTCATGGATGGGGATGTTGTGTTTATCAACCGACCCCCGACAACACATAAGCATTCTCTTCAAGCGCTTCGGGTGTATGTTCATGAAGACAATACAGTAAAGATTAACCCTCTGATGTGTAGCCCCCTCAGTGCTGATTTTGATGGTGATTGTGTCCATCTGTTCTACCCACAGTCACTTAGCGCTAAGGCAGAGGTTATGGAGCTCTTCTCTGTGGAGAAGCAACTGCTTAGCTCACATACTGGACAGCTGATACTGCAGATGGGTTGTGATTCTTTGCTGTCTTTGAGGGTTATGCTTGAGCGGGTGTTTCTGGACAAGGAAACTTCTCAACAGTTAGCTATGTATGGCTCTCTGTCTCTGCCACCACCAGCACTAAGGAAGTCCAGTAAATCTGGCCCAGCTTGGACAGTTTTTCAGATTATACAGCTTGCCTTTCCAGAGCATCTGAGCTGCAAAGGGAAGAGGTTCATGGTTGATGGAAGTGATTTGCTGAGCTTTGATTTCGGGGCTGACGCAATGGCGTCTGTCATCAATGATATCGTAAGTTCAATCTTCTCGGAGAAGGGTCCTAAGGAGGCACTTGGATTCTTTGATTCGCTGCAGCCTCTGTTGATGGAACACCTTTCTGCTGAGGGCTTTAGTGTGAGTTTGGAAGACTTATCCATGTCTAGGGCAGACATGGATGTCATTCACGACCTTATAATCCGACACAGTTCACCTATTGTCTCTCGCTTGAGATTATCATATGAAGATGAATTGCAACTTGAAAACAGCCTCCACAAAGTGAAGGAAGTGGCTGCTAACTATATGCTGAAGTCTTATTCCATGCGGAACTTGATTGACATCAAGAGTAACTCTGCAATCAAGAAGCTGGTGCAGCAGATAGGCTTCTTGGGTCTTCAGCTTTCTGACAAGAAGAAGTTCTACACAAAGACTCTGGTTGAGGATATGGCTCAGTTTTGTAAGAGAAAGTATGGCAGGAGTTCTTCATCTGGTGATTTTGGAATAGTGAAGGGCTGCTTCTTTCATGGGCTGGATCCCTATGAAGAGATGGCTCATTCAATTGCTGCCAGGGAGGTCATTGTTCGCTCTTCAAGGGGATTAGCTGAGCCTGGAACACTCTTTAAGAACCTCATGGCTGTTCTTCGGGATATCGTGATTACAAACGATGGAACCGTAAGAAACACATGTAGTAATTCAGTTGTCCAGTTCGAATATGGAGTTGATTCTGAATGTGGGCATCGAAGTCTGTTTGAAGCGGGAGAACCTGTTGGAGTATTGGCAGCTACAGCCATGTCAAATCCGGCGTACAAGGCAGTGCTTGATTCCAGTGCAAGTAGTAATTCATCATGGGAACTAATGAAGGTAGAGCATTCTCGAATCTGCCTCCTGAGTACAGCTTTGATCTTCTGTATTGGTATTTAAGTCTTAACTGCTTTCTGTTTTTGTCCTTCTCCCAGGAAGTTCTTCTCTGCAAAGTCAATTTCCAAAACACTGCCAATGATCGACGCATAATCCTTTATTTAAATGAATGTCATTGTGGAAAGAGGTATTGCCAGGAAAATGCTGCTTACACTGTTAGGAACAAGCTGAAGAAAGTTAGTCTTAAAGATACTGCAGTGGAATTCCTAGTCGAGTAAGTATTGGTTTTTAGTGACTTCCGTTGCTTGTCTCAGTGTTTGTATTTTTTTACCTTTACTAAACTTCTTTGCAATCTGCTTTCTCTTTACTTGCATGCAGATACAAAAAGCAAGAAACGATATCAGAAATTTTTGGAGATCCATGCCTACATGGCCATATTCATCTAAATAAGGTTTGAGTTCTGGTTCCTTTACTGTTGACTCTTTTTGGAAGCCTCTACCTGTCATAGAAACACTCTACTCCTAATTATTCTTTCAATTCTCTCTGTGTAATTGGTGTTTTTGGTTTACTAGACATTGCTGGACGATTGGGACATCAGTATGCAGGATATACTTCACAAGTGTGAAGATGTAATTAACCAAAAGAAAAAGAAGAAAGCTGAAGAATTCAAGAGAACAAATTTGTCAATTGAGTAAGTTCAACAAAGTCTTTTTAGACTATTTTTTTTTAATTTTTTTTCCTTATATAAAAATATACTTTTTTAACTCAATCAAAATAAAATTATCCACAAGAACACCAATTTTTTTATTTGATAGAAGAGAGCTAATACTATTTCTTAGCTTAGCTATCGTTGTCAGGTTTTTACATGCTTTGCTTTTCCACTGGATGTCGTCTCTGGTTGAATGAAATCCAGAATTTCTCCAGTTCTTTTCTTTCCATCATTGTTCATATTATAATGTTTACTTGTCTAGTTTCTTGATTCTGTTGCCTGATTATTATTAATCTATTCTCCAATGAACAGTGGGTGCTGCCGTTTCCAAAATTCAAATATGCCGTGCTTGATGTTCTCCTTCTACAATGCCACAGATCCTGATCTAGAAAGAACTCTTGATGTTCTTTGCAATACAATTTACCCGGTTCTGCTGGAAGCAGTGATCAAAGGTACTTGAATGATTCTTTTTATTTTTGTCTATTCTTCTTGATTCCCTGCCCTTTGATTTCTTCTTTCGATTGGCGGTAGCTGCCTTGCGAAAAATTTGTTTTTTTGCCAGAAAGTTAATGAACCAAAACCTTTTCCTCAACTAGTCTGAATGATCTGCTGTCCAAATTATGATTGAAATTCTGTACTATAAGCACATTTGCAGTAAGATTTCTAGAAAAATGTCTTGATGATACCTCTGTATCTAAACTGTGCAGGTGATCCACGGATTTTCTCAGCAAATATAATCTGGAATAGTCCAGAAATGACAACCTGGATCCGAAATCGTCATCCGTCCCGCCGAGGGGAATGGGTTTTGGATGTCACCGTTGAAAAGTCTGCTGTCAAACAAAGTGGTGATGCGTGGAGGGTGGTGATAGACTCGTGTCTTTCAGTGCTTCATCTAATAGATACAAAACGGTCAATCCCTTATTCCGTAAAGCAAGTGCAAGAATTGCTTGGGTTATCATGTGCTTTTGAGCAAGCAGTTCAGGTACTTAATAACTTTAAACCTGATTTATGCACTTAATCTTACACTTAAAATCATGATCCTTCTGTCATCTTTCATGTTTGGTATCATATTTACTCATTGCGTATGTAAGGAAGTTAAATGTAAGATGTTGATTTGTCTTGCAGCGTCTCTCAGCTTCAGTGAAAAAGGTCTCCAAAGGAGTTTTGAAAGAACATATCATTCTCCTTGCGAACAACATGACTTGTTCGGGGAATATGTTGGGTTTCAATTCTGGAGGTTACAAGGCTTTGACCCGATCCTTGAACATCAAGGCTCCATTCACAGAAGCGACTCTGATTGTTAGTAGTCTGATGCTTTAATGTCTAATACAAATTCTTTCTAAGACTATATATTGGCAGTCGATATTAACAGGGATTACTCTTTTGTGTTTTTAGACACCAAGGAAATGTTTTGAGAAAGCGGCTGAGAAATGTCATACAGATTCTCTATCAACAGTTGTTGGGTCTTGTTCTTGGGGAAAATGCGTGGATGTTGGTACAGGTTCACAGTTTGAGCTGCTATGGAACCAAAAAGAGGTAGATATTCTCACCAAAAACGTACCAATTGACTGACTTGATCTCATATATGAAATATGACGTTCTTTATTGTCAACCTATTTGCAGACTGGTCTTGATAATAAAGAAGAAACAGATGTGTACAGCTTTCTCCAAATGGTCAGATCCACAACTACAGGTGCATATGTTTCTTCCCCTGGTTTTGATGTTACCGAGGAAGAAATGGCTGAATGGGTTGAATCGCCCGAACGAGACCCTGCTCTTGGAGAGGCCAAGTTTGAGGACAGCGCTGAGTTCCAAAATATGCATGACGAAGGAAAGCCATCAGCCAATTGGGAGAAAAGCTTTCTGCAGGATAATGGTTGGGGTGGTGGCTCAGAATGGGGAGTCTCAAAAAATACTGGTGGTGAGGCAAACCCGCAGTCTGTCTGGGAAAAGACTACAAATGTTGAGAAGGAAGATGATTCGTCTAGTTGGAACACTAAAAAGGATGCTCAAGAATCTTCCAAGTCTGATTCATGGGGTGGTTGGGGCATTAAGACAAAAGATGATGATGCAAATACAACACCAAACTGGGAAACAAGACCAGCTCAGACGGATTCTATTGTCCCAGAGCATAGTGAGCCTACCTCTGATGTTTGGGGTCTCAAATCTGTTTCTGACAAATCTTGGGACAAAACGAACTCTGAAACTGAATCAGATGCTGCTGCTTGGGGTTCTAGGGAGAAAACTAATTCTGAAACTAAATCAGGTGGTGCTGCTTGGGGCTCCTGGAACAAAAAGAATTCCGAGGCTGAATCAGGTGCTGCTGCTTGGGGCTCTCAGAATAAAAAGAAACCGGAAACTGAATCAGGAACTGAATCAGGTCCTGCCGCTTGGGGTTCCTGGAACAAAATGAATTCTGAGGCTGAATCAGGTGCTGCTGCTTGGGGCTCTCAGGATAAAAAGAAACTGGAAACTGAATCAGGTCCTGCCGCTTGGGGCTCCTGGAACAAAAAGAATTCCGAGGCTGAATCAGGTGCTGCTGCTTGGGGACAGCCAAGTCTCACTGCAACAGACTATGTTTCCAATGAAGATGATGGAAATCCGTGGGTTTCCGTGAAGGGGACGAAGAACGGAGAGAAGGATGAGAAAGAGAGAAGCCAGTGGGGAAATCCAGCCAAGAAATTTCCTGAAGGATCACATGGTGGCTGGTCCAATGGTGGTCGTCCAAGAAATTTTGCTCCCATGTTTACAGCAACGGGACATCGCTTGGACTTATTCACCTCTGAGGAGCAAGAGCTTCTCTTGGATGTCGAGCCTGTAATGAGGACAGTCAGGAATATAACGCGAGGGTATGCCTTTCTAGTTCTTAAGCTCATTAAATATATATTATGCTTCATCTTTGTAAAACTGTGTTGTTTCAACAAAGGCACCCTGATGGAGAACCAATTTCGGAAGATGACAAGACGTTTGTCCTGGAGAAGATTTTGAACTTCCATCCCGAAAAAGAGACAAAGCTCGGTTCTGGTGTTGATTTCATCACGGTAAATAGCATCCTCCTTTACAATTTTAGCTTCTCTTCTAAAGCTTACTTAGCTTTATGACTGATGTGAAATTGGTGGAACAACAATATAGGTTGATAAGCACACCACGTTCACAGACAGCAGGTGCTTCTTTGTCGTCTCAACTGATGGGACCAAACAGGACTTTTCATACAGAAAATGCCTCAACTGGTATTTGAAGGAGAAATACCCCAACTTCGCTGAAGAATTCATTGAAAAGTACTTCAAGAAACATCAGCCTAGAGGTAACAGAGACAGAAACAACCAAGATGCCACACCACCTGGGGAAGAACAGACTCAGCCTCCGACTCAATCAATAGGTAATGGAGGTGAAGACTTTCAGACTCAGACTCAGGCTCAGTCTCCATCTCAGGCTCAGGTTCAGTCTCCATCTCCATCTCAGGCTCAGGTTCAGTCTCCGTCTCAGACTCAGACTCAGACCCAGTCCCCATCTCAGACACCGGCTCTGTCTCCGTCTCAGACTCAGACATAAACTCTATTATGACTTGAGAGTTGAGAGCCAAGCTAGTTTCATAACGACCAGGAAAGAGCTTCGTTTAGGTAACCAACCAGTCATCCACTGTTTTGTTTTGAGATGTACATAAAGAGTGGAGGGAATGTCGGTTTTTTTCATGAAAACTCTGATGTGAACTGCAAAACAATGTGTACATGCAGTTCTCTCTAGTTTCAGATCTTTTGTCTTGAAATCAGTTTTAGGTTTCAGTGGGACTGGTTTAATCTTAGTCTAGCGGCATTTTAGTGATGCCTGACATTGACTATTTATTGAAAGCAATGCATTTGCCACATTTCTTTTGCTTCTTGTTTCGAATTTATTTTCAGATTCACTTCGAATTTTTAAGGATCTTCACTTCAATGCACATCTCCCTGTTCCAACCATATTAAACCGAGCATATAATCCAAACCAAATCACACACGAAATCGAACCAAACTACAAAACACAGAATATATAAGACAGTAAGAACACTTTTTTTTACCAAATCTAGTTCATTTTACAGGTGTAAGATTAGTATAATTCAATTCAATTCGATTTCATTTTAACTTTTTGTCAACAATATACATTATAAGGATTTGAATTCTAATGGTAAAACAAAATATTATAAACTAGTAGGATACATGTCCTAAATCAACCAAATAAATTTCAGAATGTGTTTTGGTTTAATTGAATTTTCTTTTCTAGATATCCAAGTTCAGTTCTAACCGAATAAAAAAGAAACACATCCAATCAAAGTTTAAATTAACAAGTTACAACAAAATAAAAAGCACTCCGAAACTGAATCAAAATCCGAATTAAAAAACCCCATCTTTCAGGTTCCAAACCAAACGTAAACCATATTTAAACCGAAATTCTCATAACGAATTGAAAAATTTGGGCTCGAGAAAAGAAAGCCCATTAATAAAACGTACAAATACACAAATAATCGTTACCGATTTCATAAAGCTTCGAAAACTTGAAAAGACAGATTCGCGAGTTGTTCGTTCAGCTTTTCCAGAAAAAAAAAAAAAAAGCCTTTGCTGCGGTGATGTCTGTCTTTGATGATTCCTTCGTCATACTCGGCGACGATGCGTCAGAGTCAATTCCAGTCTCAGGCTCCTTTGACACCACTGACAACTCCTTCTCTACCTACGACGGCTCAATCCCAGTAGATGAATCCGTCGACGATGTGTTTGCGGCGCCGTCTGCTGACTACGGTGCTTACTCAAACGGAGGCGACGTCTTCGGATCCAACGGTGGACACGACGGTCCTATTTTGCCACCACCGTCAGAGATGGAATCAGATGAAGGATTTGCTCTTAGAGAATGGAGAAGGTTAGATCTACTGAAAATATCTGATCTTGATTGCTTTAGGTTTACTTCGACCTGAGAAATTAGCTAAATTGAATAGCTTTAGTCGAGAAAACTTGGAATCTCTCTAATTTTGATGCATAATTTTGCAAACTGAAGTTATCCGCTCGTTGATTAAACCTTTAGTGTCCATTGTTCTGTGAAGTAATCAGTAAATTAGAGATCGGATCTGAGATTAAATTAACAGTATCTATGGCTATATGTGTCAAAAAAGATGCTTCCAGCTGTTTAGGAGCTTGTATGGCTTGTTAAGTTGATTGGATTGTATAGATCTGATCTCGTGTATGAGTTGTATATGTTATATGGAGTTGAATCAATGTGTTGTTGTGAGTGATGTTTTCGTGCTATGGCTTATGTTATGTGTGCAGACAAAATGCAATTCAACTTGAGGAGAAGGAGAAGAGAGAAAAGGAAGTGTTGAACCGAATAATTGAGGAAGCTAATCAATTCAAAGTGGAGTTTCATAAGAAAGTGGAAGTAACTTGTGAAAACAACAAAGCAGCTAACAGGGAGAAGGAAAAGGTTTGTTCTTTTGATCATCTTTTCTCAATTTTGCGCTGTTGACATGTGGTTTGTGAAGAATTTTCAAATGAAGTCCAATGGCTTGTAGAAAAAAAGATTCTCAACTTTGACCATCTTATTCTTAGTCAACTGTTCTGACCGTCTTATTCTTAGTCAACTGTGATAGATCTAATATATTTTACGTGTATGTAATTAATGCGATCTTTGGTGCCTATATTTAGCTGCATGTCACTTTTTTTACAGCGTTTATTAAACTTTTGTTCATGTTTTTGTTTTTCTTTGAACACTTAAAGCTGTATCTGGAAAACCAAGATAAGTTCTACGCAGAAGCCAGCAAGAACTACTGGAAGGCAATAGCTGATCTAGTTCCTAAAGAGGTTCCAACTATAGAGAAAAGAAGAGGAAAGAAAGAGCAAGACCCTAAGAAGCCAACAATCTCTGTGATCCAAGGTCCAAAGCCTGGAAAGCCAACTGATCTTACAAGAATGAGACAAATATTGGTGAAGCTCAAGCACAATCCTCCTTCTCACCTGAAACTCACTACTCAACCTCCATTGGATGCGGCTGCTCCTCCCGCTCCTCCAAAGAATGTTCCTGAAGCCAAGCCCACCGAGGCGGTTACTGCTGCTTAAAACTCTCTTTCCTTTTCTTAATTCATTACCTACATCTGTGTGAATTCAGTCTTTTCATTTCGTTGTGTTATAAACAGCTGAGAGATTTTATGGAACATGTGTTATTAACATAACTGTCATATGGAATGACACTTAGAAACCGTTGAAAAGCGGTTGATATCTCAAATCAATTGGGTTAAAAAGTATGAGTGGAGAGGTTTACATAAAACGTTAAAACGCAGCTTCACATATCATCATCAAACTCGTGTGATAGATAAAAACTCACAAACAATACAAGAGAAGAGAATCTCATAGGTCAACGTTTTACATAAGGCTTATCTTTCTTCATTCCTTCATCTCCCTCGTAAGCTTGCAGGTGACCTGCAACCTCTCTCGCTGCCTGCGTCATCTTCCTTTTCGCTTGCCTCTAAGCAAATGCCATTGTTGTTGCAGACACTGATCTCTGAGCTTGCGTTGCTGCTTGTTGCTAGTGGAGAGTCTGAAACATTCATCGGTCTGCCTCGTGTATGTCCAGATCTCACACTGTACATTGATGATGCTGGAATGTTTGTCATTAGTGGTCTCAGATTCCCTGGAATAGTTCTACGTATATCCTGTTTTCATCATAACGTTTGATCATCATCAGTTAAACATAATTCTCACTAATGGGGAAGAGCGAGAGAGAGTGTACGCACCATATGCCTTATTGCCATATCAAGGGATTTCTTGGAGAGTGTTCTTCCAAATCCTATACTATCTGGTGATGAAGACTTTGCAGATAAGTTACCATGAGGAGAACTCTTGTCATCTGATCTGGGAGGAGCCAGTTTCCGCATGTTAATTACTCTCTCCACCATTTTTGTTCCCATCATCACAGGACTAACATTGTCACTGGCTTTGGAATATCCACGGTTAAACGCAGGAACAGAGCTACCACTAGTGTACATTGGTGCTCTTCCTCTTGAAGGTGAACATGACTGCCTTCTCGGTCTTCCTCCTGCAGGACCACCTGGCTCAACTGAACCAGAACGAGGGCTTGGAGCTCCGGGTCTGCCTCTTGTTGCTGAAAGTGGCCTTTCGGGTAATGTTGTCCTTAGATTTGGAGGAGTTTCTAGAGAGAAACCAGGCATGTCTGATGGCTTCCATAGCCTTGACCTCACTGTAGGAGAAGCTCCACGAGATAAAGCAGGGTTCTTAGATGGTGTTGGCATAGGCTTTGCAGGTGCTGGAGAAGAAGGCTTGATTTGGGATATTGGTTGCTTTGCTGTAGTAGTTCCAGCACTTGCAGAAGTAATTGGACGTCGAGTTGGTGTAGCTGACCTTGATATGGTTTTAGGCGGAGGAAGTGTGGGTCTTGAAGTAGGCGTTGAAGATCTTGCAGTAGATCTTGACAGAGGTGTGGTGGACCTTGAAGGACCTGCAGACTTCGTGGCAGTGCTGGGGGTAGATCTAGTTGCTGAACCAGCAGATCTAGCAGTTGAAGTAGTCGGCTTAGATACAGTTGGTGTGAGCCTAGATGATGAATTTGACCTACTCATAGACGTAGGCTTAGTCATTGCTGATACTGTGGACCTAGAATTAGTCAAAGAAGGTCGAGTACTCGAGGAGACAGTGGCTCGAGAAGTGGGTGTTGAAGGCCTTGAAGGTTTTGAATTTGTTGTCAGTGACGATGATCTTCCAGTGGGTGTGGCAGGTCTTGATCCAGGTCCTCCAGATGATGAAGGTCTTCGACTTGGTCCACTAGAAGAGCTCAATCCAGGTGAAGAAGTTGGTTGTCTAGATGTTAGATGGTTCCTTGCAGCAGGCTCAGTTGATGAATTCGCCAGCTACGACATACAATTCATAGGTTACGATAATTAAGTAATGATTCCAAAATATATAAAAAGTTCAGAGCTAGAACAATGGAACCTATTCGTTCAATCTAAGTGTGTAACATACAAGCAATCTCATTTAGAATGTATATTGTTTGTATCAACCTTATGCTATGGAAAATATGCTTATCTAAAAAAATTCAGAACATCCCACCTAACTAAAGGATAGATTCAATTAACTGGTGAAAAACATGAAGCTTGGGAGTGTAAATGCCTTAGACTGATGCATGGCATTTCTTACCGCGGTTCAAAACATATAAAACCAATATCAATGAAGTTTTATTTTAACACTGTTACACAACTTTTGGCTTTTTTATCTAGTATCCAGGATTTGATAAAAAGTTCAGAACACTAAGCAATAACAACATTCTTACCCTAGAAGTCAATGTAGCCGGGCGACCCTTGGCATCACCAGTCTTACTCATCATACTTCTCTGTGAATCCATCTCCAGCGATGGAAATAGAGGAGTACCTGGAGGAGTCAGAAGCCTTCGAAAGACAGAGAGAGAAGTTAGAACGGAAATGATAAACAGATAAACAATATTATTCAAGCAAGCATGTGAATGTCTATATAGGATAACAGATATCCTATAACTCTTCCACAACCTTTCTCAGCATCATTCACAAAGATCATGAACACTTTATGCAGCAAAGTTCTAAGCAAAGAGTTCCATATTCTGACACTGAATTCGAGTCTATTGGATTTAACATATGCCTTATAAAAACACAATTATATGCTCACAGACTCAAGCTATGAACCATAACATGTAAATCTGTTAGCTTTGCAAAATTGTGGTTAAAACGTTACCATTCATAGTCATTTTTATCGCCTTCAGAATTGAGAAAATCATCAGGAGCAGCTGTCTTCCGTGCTGGAGCACCACTTGAGATGTTAAACACAGGTGAAGTTCCAGGCTTTGAACCTACAAACCAAAACCATCAAGCTCCTTGACAGAATCAGACACACGTTTCCTACAAATTAGAAAGAAAATACCTAATGGAGTTTCCAACTGATCAGGGTTATTGAGAAGGAGAATATCCTGCTCTTTCTCACGCCGTCTCATCTCAAGAAACAATGAAAGCTCTTCATCTTTCTCAGCCATCATAGAAGCCCTAAGTTGTTGCCTTTGCCTCTCTGCTGAATCCAGCAATAGAGACTCTTGTGCCCTAAAACTTCGATTCATCTTCTCAGCAAACTTACAGATCAAGAGACTAAAAAAAACCTAACTTAGCTTCCAATTTACTCCCCACCACAGCAAACTCAAATAATATCCTAATCTAAAGTTAAATTATAGTCTACAAACTTAAAACTAGTCCTAAAATTGAAGAAACCAACACGAAAATTCGAACTTCACAAGCTTAAAAACATTAACTTGCAACACATTTTCTCTAATTTTCCCCTTTGAAAGTAAGCCAGAAAGGAAGAAATAAAAAAGGGGAAAGTTAACTTTTTTAGAAGGAAGACACGAGCTTTCTCAAAGAAACCGCCATTGTCGAGAAACGGAGCTCAAGACCCTATAGCCAACTCCAGTTAACGGAGCAAAGAAAACCCAGGAGCAGAATAAACCTAGGTACAGAGAGAGAGAAAGAGTAAGAGATTTTGGAG
Organism: Cardamine occulta; assembly: GCA_028015245.1. NCBI lineage: Eukaryota > Viridiplantae > Streptophyta > Magnoliopsida > Brassicales > Brassicaceae > Cardamine > Cardamine occulta. Next base: position 4,031,215 of record CM051376.1, on the reverse strand, counting down.
ATCGAGGGCGAAAAAGATTTGAGAAATGGGAGAGAGAAGCGAGAAAGTGTGAAGAGGAGTGGCATGTAGTGTAATTATGGAGCTCTGTGATCGGTTAAATTGGAAAACTCATTATGAGTGTTTATTTTATTTTATTGGGTTTGATGAGAAATATTTACAATATATTTTCATGTCGACGGGACGGGACATCTCGAGTCTTGACTGGTATCGTACCTAATCTGCTCTCAATTGTTTCCATCGCTTCAAGCCTAAGGTTTCAGGATTCTCTGCTCTCCTCTTCTCTTTTTTTAGTGTTCCTCAATGATTATTCCTCTGAAGAAATTGTTCTATATCATGTATCTAATTAAAACTAATTATTAAAGTTGGTTTATAGTGCCTAATTTGCAAAGTCGTCTCCAAGTTTAGCTACAAATGATTAAGTCCTAAATCTGTCATTAATTACCTACTGGTTAGGTATATATTAGATTTTTATTTTGTTAACCAATTAGGGACGTTTTGAAAATATATAAATCTAAATATAGTATAGTTTTTATAAATGATTATTGGCAACAATCGCCATCGTATATTTCAGATGGGTCGACATTTCTGACAAGCTGGCGAGTCGGATCATTGTTCAATTGGTTTGAACTCATTTAATATATTATTGAGTTCTGAAGATTAATTTCTTATATTTCATCTTTGGTCTAATGATTAGAATGGAGATTATGATAGCCAAAGTGCTTTTCAATTAGCCCAAAATGGGATGTACCAGGATCAAAGGAAATACATACAATTTTGATATCACTTCATCATATTAGTTTGAGAAGATGGAGTATTATGTTTAAAATATCTTGGAATTTCATAATCCATCAAACATATTGACAAAAATTATGTCGTATGTTACGTTAAAATTGTATGTAATTTCAGTTCGACTTCTAAACCGAATATTTGGAAAGTTGTTGAAGATAGAGACATATGATCGTGATTAGTTTTCAAGTAGAAAATTGTTTAAGTTGTGAAGTATAGTCTCTCATATTTGTTGTTTGATTTCAATATTCAAACCATATGTAAATGGATCTTAACATACGACTACAATAGTAAGCTTGAATGCTTGATAGGGGGTTGGAGAAGGTGGTAAACCCTCCTTTTCTTTTTGGGTGTTTATATTAGATAAACAAAATGAAGCCCATGCAAGTTTGATTAATAGACTAAACCAAATAACAAAAAACAAAAAAAAAGTATTGGGTTTGGATTTAAAATGGGTTTTAAACACATTGGTCGAGACTTTTAGACCACAGTCTTAATTAAATTTAGAATCGACGGTTGATGACTCGACGTTGCTAATAGAGATACACGGCGGCTTCACTTGTCGTCCCTAGAATTCAAGCGATTAGCCTCTACATCTCTATTTATGGCAGGTAATATGAAGTAAGAACTATGAAGAAAAATGTTTACATAATTTAGTTAATCTGACGAAAGAAAACGAAATTCAATGGTCCAATAAGAAAATATAATATGGTTAAAAGGCCAGATACTTCTACAATTTTCATATGGTCAAGGGCGTGTACTATCTTTTGTCACCACCATCACTTAATCGATGAACACCTTAATGCTAAAAACAAAGTATTCGGAGAAGATATATATATATATATATATGCAAGTAGTTGTCAAGGTGGTACAAAAAATTGGTCATAAATGAAATATTAGTCATAAAAATGTTGAAAATAGATTTGATTATGTGGTGTATTTCCTAAAAGAACGAATACAAGTTAGTTCAAACATATAATCACATAGTAATGTCTCAACTACATGTAGTGAAAAGTCATCCTCTTGGACCTCTTCTATATAAAGAGTAAACAATATAAATGAAAATGTATCCTCAATAAAATCAAAAATAATGCAATCATTTTATCAATCATAGTTTCTGCTAAAACACATTTTATGTTCACCCCAGTCCATACGCTTCCTTGTTTGTATCTTATTGGTTTTTTTCTGTCCACCATGTAAAGTAAAACTGAACACAAACCAAGTGAGAAACTGCTTCTTTTTGGCATAAATGTCGTCTTCTACATTTCCACTCATGTCCTTTATTCTTTCTAACGACTTAAACTTTCGTATTTCATGTTTTGATATGCAATTGCCCCTTTTTCTCTTTTAAATGACTGAATTCTTGATTATTTCCTCCATATATTTATATATGATTCAAGTTCAAATAACTTTTATTCTCAAGATCTCTTCACATTCATATGTAAACTTTTATTAAATAGTTTACTTGGATTTAAAATATGATCTCACTGATCAAAATTGAGTTTACTTCAGTTTTTTGTTTGTTCTTTCATGGAATATGAAAATTATGAATATTGCCACAAGGTTTTAGATGTAAGCGTTTTATAATAAACAGCTAGCATCGTGAAAGGTCAATAAAAAACAATTGTTTTAATATTATCAATCTACATGTCTCATACCAAATTGCATCACTAGGTGACGAAATTACTCCAAGTTGCAAAAATCTAACAACAACCTTCATCAATGTCGAGGTCACATAAGAAAAGGCTCTAAACAGAATCAGAATAAAAAGGATGAATTATCTCATGTAAATTATTATTATTATTATTACCAGAGAAATTGCAGTAGAGAGACATTGAAAAAGACTCAAACCATAATTAAAATAACCCAAATATAGGTTTTCTCCCGCGGATTATTCTAACGACAATCATTGCAATAAAAAACTAGCATATAATAATAACTTTTAGATCATAGATTGAACCGACTGATTCAAAATTCCCAAACCGACCGGTTCAACTAAGAAGAAACAATTTGATCTCCGGTTAATTAAGCTCTGGTTCCGGCAGCACCACCACCATCGTGGCCGTTCTTTCCACCGTGAAACACCGATGAGAAATTAGTGTTGAGATCAGAATACATGGAAACAACCTTAGAAATATTTCCGTTGAGTTCTTGAATCAAAGCAACGTTCTTAGACATGTTATCAGCCATTCTTGATTGATGATTATCGTTGACTTGCTGGATCAGTGATCTGTTTCTGTCCAAAACTGATTGCACTTGTCTGAAATTCCGGTCTAGGCTCTCCCACATCGCCGGATCTTCTCCTCCTCCTCCTCCCTCCGTTTCCTCCGCCACGTTCATCCGCCGCTTAGTCTCACCGTTCCTCTTCATTTCTTTCCTTCGCTTCCTCAAATATAATAAATTTAATCTAATCGGCGAAGATTTTCTTCTTTGTTATCTGGTTTTAATTGCGTTTTATCTTTTGATTTTTGGATTTTTGCACTCAAGAGTTATCAGATATTTATAGTAAATATCTTCTAATAAATAGACACCGAGGCGAGTAAGTTGTGTGCTCATCACCACTCGAATAATAAGCGCGTGTAACTCACATTGAAGTATGCATCGGATACTAAACAACACGCGCGTGAGAGAAGCTGGGTAAGCAATGAAGTGCTTGGGTTAGAGGAATAAAGCACAGAGCTTTTTCTGCACTTTTCTGATAATTTTTGTATTAAAAAAAGGGAGATAGAGAGATAAGGATCTGTGATTCTCAATTGTATAAATATCTAAAGATATTTATTGTAGTGAATAAAATAAGGAAAAAGGTATATGGTGTATGACTTGCCACGGTGCAGGAATCGAATTCTCCATATGCATCATCTCATGTTTCATTACTAAATTTGCCTTTTGATCTGATCAGCGTTTTTAACACACTATATTTTATTCGTTAGATATTTATTACTAATTTAACAGACAAAATATCTGAAAATCCTAATTTAGCTTTTGTACGAAACAACGAAGAAAACATCTTATTATAAAACTCGCAAACGACTACTTTTCTAGTTTTTAGTAGTTAATAACGTTTACTAAATATTTTATATAATAATGAGTTTTGTGTTTCACATCTAAAAAGGTTGACAATTTTACAGCTGGTAAGAAATACGGCAAGTTTGACGAATTTTCAGCGTTTAGAAAATGCTAAATTTGTGTGGAGTGGTGTGATTTAGTAAGTAGTTCCAAGTTCAGATAAACATTACTAATTGCTTTGATTCTTATTGAACGAATCAACAAACAAAAGGAATCAAAGAAACTTTGTTTAGTTAATTCAATCATTTTATGGAGGATAAAGCTATAGTAATCAGCAAGATTTTGTTTATAGTGAAATCAGAATTTGGTTCCTGGAACCTGGACACTACCAAAATCAAAATTCAAAAGCATCACTGTGAAACCATATTAGTTAGCTAGAGAATCACGATTCTCCTCCCATTTGTGTTCTTCCCTTACAAAAGAACTCAACTTTATTGCACTTTTTGGCACTTCTCTCTAATATTTTTTTTAATCTTATAGAGGTGAACAAGTTCCGACAGCCAAATCTGTCAAGAGCCTTTCAAGAACACGAATGGCCACAGCCCACATGATTAGTTTTTAGTTTCGCTCCATATCGATACATATCACAATTTGATTCATCAATCCTACCAAAATATATTTGTTCTCTAACGCAATAATATCACAAGTAAAGAGAATCTAATTTATGTTATTACCTAATCTCGACAGTTCTCTTTTTTTTTGAAAATTTTCATCGCATAAATTAAAAGTAGCAATAGTGCTCACCAGTTTACATAATAAGCCAGCTATAGTAGAAAACCGAAGACCCATTAATGACCCAAATGAATTAACGAAGGAGCCTAAAACATATGGCCCAAACGAAACCTTATAGATGATAATTCACCTCAAAACAGTAGCCCAGTAAGACCCATATCTCGTAACCAGCTGAAGTAACGAGAAGGGGATCTAGTCGCGTGGAACCCTAGGGATTAGTCAAGAGAGAATCAGAATTGCAGAGTAGAGCTTGCCGCTGCTGGATTTTGAATTCTAAACGCTGAAACTCTGTTCCTTATAGTCCTATCGATGCGAATTTGGAGTGCCTCCACAGAGCGATTTCTCTCAATCCACAATTCATAAATTGACGCCTGCCAAGCCATTAGCGCAAAGTAACGCCGGTTCTTGTTGCCAGAAATGGAACTGATTGAGTTGATAACTGCTTGCCATGTGGAGGAGGTTCCGACGATGCAAAGCTTTGTTGAAAGGAGCAACCATAGCGAAGAAGAGAATGCCCAGGAGAAGAATAGGTGGTCCCGCGATTCTGGGTGAGAGTTGCACAATAAGCAGAGGTGGTCAGTTTAGAGTCCCCAAGAGAGTAGTCAATCCCTTGTTGGACATCTATTTAACATGAACAACCATATAAGAAATTTGTACTTTGGGATCCCTCTTTTAATCCAAACAAGTCGGTGCCAGTTTACTAATGGATTTGGGTCTCTCATCTTTCCATAGATCATTGCAGAGGAGAAGATTTTTGTAGGAGTCCCATCTACACGCCACTCAAGTGTATCCTCTTCCTCAGTTAGCTGTAATGTTGTTATGAAGCACAAAAGTTGTTCCATCTCCTCGCTTCTAGCAGGATGCAGTTGCCAAGTGCTCTGACGCCAGAGAGAAGAGAGTTTGGCGGAGATGTGGATTCCAGTTTGGCGAGGACCATGAGCTCCTATAAAATCGATCAAGGGGCCAAAAAGGGTCCATGGGTCTAGCCAAAATCTGCATTTCATGCCATTTCCAGGTACCATTTTCACCCATCGTATTGCCACTTCCCTTAATTTTAGAATCTGCTTGAAAATCCAAGTATGATGAGGTTGCGGTTTGAAATCCCAAATGCTTATATCTTTGATTACATTTTGATGAATCCAGGCGACCCATATAGACTCTGTTCTAAAGAAGAGGAACCAAAAAAGCTTTAGAGTACAAGTACGATTCCAAAGCTCTAGGTCTTTCAGACCCAAGCCTTCTTCTTTCTTTGGGGTAGTAACTGTCTGCCAAGAAACTCGAGCATTAAACCGACCATCAAGGGTTCCTTTCCAAAGGTAAGCATTGTACATGGATGTGATTTGCTGAATACATTGCTTAGGGAGGATAAAAGCACTGGTCCAAAAATTTGTGATGCCAGCTATGACTGTAGAAATTAGCAGTTGTCTTCCTGCAAATAATAAGAGTTTGGATGTCCAAGCATTAATCTTGTTTTTAATCTTTTGTAGGAGTGGCTCACTGTTGAGGAGGGTCAGTTTCTTTGTGCATAGTGATAGGCCAAGGTAACAGATGGGGAGGCAACCTCTAGTGAACCCAGATAGAGCTTCAATGTGTGCCAGGTCTTCCTCAGGTATCCATGCTGAGAAAAAACATGACTTTTCTAGATTTACAGCCAGACCAAGTATATCTTTGAAATCCTGAAGCACAGACATGATCCCTTGCATGGATTGAGGAGAGCCATCGGAGAAGATGAGCAAGTCATCTGCAAAGCATAGGTGAGTAAGACCTATTTTTTCACACCTAGGATGATAGTTAAATATGCCATTAATAGCTGCATCATTTAGCTTATGCGAGAGAATGTTCATAGCTAGACCGAAAAGATAAGGAGAAAGAGGATCTCCCTGTCTTAACCCTCTAGTTTCTTTAAAGTAACCGTGTAGCCTTCCATTGATACCGAGAGAGTAGGATGGCATAGTGATACATGCTCTGATCCAATTTATGTTGATTCCTGGAAACTATAGATCACTGAGGCATTTAAGGATGAAATTCCACCTTAGAGAATCGAATGCCTTTGCTATATCAACTTTAAAAGTCATCCTCCTAGGGCTAATGTCCTTATGATACCCACTGACCATCTCGGATGCTAGCAAACAGTTTTCTATGAGCAACTTTCCTTTGATGAATGTTGTTTGATTAGGCAGTACAATCTTAGGGAGAAGCGGTTTCAATCTGGCAACTAGTATTTTAGAGATAACTTTGTAGAGTGTGTTGCAACAAGAGATATGGCGGTAATCCTTGATTATAGTTGCACCTGGGAACTTAGAGATAAGAGTTAATATAGTTGAGTTGGTGGCTGATGGCATTGAAGGATTATGAAAGAACCTAATGATTGCATTCACCACTTCCTCTCCTAATATAGACCAAGCTGATTTGTAGAAACCCGAAGTAAATCCGTCAGGTTCTGGACTTTTGTTAGGATTCAGTATGAATAATGTATGTGTGATCTCTTCTGCAGATGACATTTTGGATAATTTGGGGATATCCTCCTCATTGCAGTTGTATCCAGAGAAGAGCTGGGGAAGAGTTGAGTGATTGAGCAAACTATAGGCCAGACCCAAAATGTGTTGGAAGTGATTAACAGCTAGGGTTCCAACATCACCTGCCGTAGAAGCCTCAAGACCATCAAGTCCTATCAAGGCTTGGATGGTATTAAAAGCATTTCTAGCTTTGGTGAGATTATGGAAGAAGCTTGTGTTTTGGTCGCCTGTGCCTAGCCAGTTGATTCGGGATGTTTGCTTGAAATACTCTTCCTTAATTCCTTGTAGCATTGTTAGGTGACATTATGGAAGAAGCTTGTGTTTTGGTCGCCTGTGCCTAGCCAGTTGATTCGGGATGTTTGCTTGAAATACTCTTCCTTAATTCCTTGTAGCATTGTTAGGGAAGCTAGGCAAGATCTCTCTTCTTGAAAATTGGCTGGTGTAGGGTTATTTAGGGATTGTACCTGCGAATTCATGAACAAACTGTTAGCCTCAATAACTCTCTTTTGAATGTCTGAAAAGTGCTCTCTATTTAGTGATTTGAGCTCTCTCTTTATCTCTTTCTGCTTAACATTCAAGGAAGCTAGTGAATGATCCTCAATTCCAGTGCAGATCCAGGCAATGGCCACAGTGGCTAGGAAATCAGGGTGGCTAAAGAGGTAGTTGAAGAACTTAAAAGGCTTGGTCCCGGCAATAGGTAAAGGAGTGTTTAAGTGAATACAACAAGATGCATGGTCTGATATCTTAGGGGTAATGAACTGGGCAAAACTATGAGGGAAAGCATCAAGCCAACAATCATTTATTAGAGCTCGGTCCAGCTTTTTTGTAATAGGATTTTCAGGTTGTTTATTGGACCAGGTAAACTTCGTGCCATGATATCTCTTGTCCCTTATCTCTATTTGATCTAGGCATGACTTGAACTCAATCATAGGTGTTGTGAACTGAGTTGCTGAAGGACATGAGTGCTCCGATGGGTGTAGAGTTTCATTGAAATCACCTCCAACCAACCAAGATAAGGTATCCAACTGTAGAGTATAGTGCATGTTCAGCAGCTCAATCCATAAATCATTCCTTTCATCACTAGTGTTGGCTGCATAGATGGTTGTGTAGACAAAAGGTGTCAAGCCAGGGTAGTTTACTCTGCCGGTCATTGACTGTTTTGTTTTATGCAGAACTTCAACAACTATTGGAGATTTCTAGATCAAGATTATACGACCATCCTCATCCTCAGAATGATTGGAAATGAAAGACCAATGTGGACACACTTCATTCATTACAAAATCCAAGTTGGGTTCTTTAACATGGGTCTCCAAAATGGCTCCAAAACATACTTGGTGAGCATTAAGCCAACGTCGGAAGGGTAAGTGTTTATTAGTTACATTTAACCCTCTGACGTTCCAAAAGAATGTGTTTGCTGACATAAACACTTATTGATGGGCCTCTCCTATAGGGAGAGAACCCACTGCAGGGGTAGAAAGAGACATGTTAGGACCTGGCAGAAGTGGATCAGAGTGGTTAATATTAAGGGCTGGTAAGGGATGGTCTAAAGAAGAAGATGATAAAGGTGGTGGTGATTGGGTTAACATGGTGTTTTGGTTGAAAGGGTTGGGGAAAGGTGGTTATGCTAAAATGGTGGTTGAAGGTAGAAGAGAGGGAGGTTCTGGTAACGGTTGATTGGCGTGTTTGGGTAGAAGGGTAATTTTCATGAGGGAATTGTCTACCGAACCAGTGTTTGGTTCTGGGGGAGTAAGCAATTTAGTAGTAGGGTCAGGGTTTGAGGTTTTGTTGGCAAGACATGTGGTAGGGGTCAAGTGGGGTGAAAAAAAAGGGAGAGTGGGGCCAGGCTCTTCATTAGCCAGACTAGAGAAGGGATTGGTTGAGATAAGAGAAGGTGGGGGAGGGATAGTAGGTAAGGATTTTTTGTATGTCTTAATGGTGGCTGGTCTCACTATAGCTATGGTTGGGAGGCCTATTACATGAGTAATACTTTCCTTTGGGATGAGAGATGTGACTCCATCCGGTTGAGCAATCAGGTTAAAAAGAGACCTAGTGAAGAGGAAGGGGTTACGATTTTGGTGACAGGTTCAAGGTGTGGTTTAGGTAAGGTAAGCTTCCCTGACTTAGTGACAGTGCTGCTATCAGCAAGGCTTTTTCCTTTCGTCAGCGTAATTTCTTTGTTGATGATAGTAGCTGTAGCAACTTGACTATTACTAGTTATAGAGCCAGTAGCAGGGTCTTTTGTAGGAGCATACTCTTTATTCCCTTTTGGGTTCCATTTTCCGTTAGGACAAAGGGCCTCTAGATGTCCCATTTCCTTGCAGCATGGGCAGGTTGGAGGGATCCAGGGATAGCTAATTGTGAGAGGTACTATTTCTCCATTTTCTCTTTCAATTTCAGCATAGGTTGGTAGAGGTTTTGTACAGTCAGCCTTGAACTTAATGTGAGCCACATTGATATCAACCATTCTCCTTGTAAACTCATCAACTTCAACTTGATTTCCTAGCAGGTCGGCCACTCTACTAAGCCCATCATGGGTGTAAAGATCAAAGGGAATGCCCCGAACATGAGCCCACAAAGGGATGGACGTGAAGGTGGGCGGTTGGACTGCTAAGTTAGCAGACCATTGAGCTACATAGAAGAGAGAATTCCCTATATGCCAGGTCTCTTATTCTACAATCTTTTTCCTTAGTGAGGCATTTGGAATTCTAACCAACATAGATCTTGATGCAGGTCGAAGGTGAATTTCTAATTCATCTTTCTTCCCCAGATGGGAGTTAAAACACTTTGAATATGCCCAAAGGAAGGAGTTTTACCCATGAAAATGCCTAGGACAAAATCCTGGTGAATCTCAACCCCCTTTTTGAATACTGAATCAGGAATTTTAACTCTTAGGACTCCTTCTGAAGAGAAGGTAGGAGATGCAACTTGCTTCAGCTTCCTGTCGGTTGAAGCTTCGAGTTTAGCAGCCCATGTTTTGACATTGGCTTGTGAGGCTTTTAAGATGGTTGGGTCAATGGGTTGTGGGGGTTTTTGGGCGGCCGGGTTAGAGGTTGTAGGGGAGGATGATGGAGGGACTAGGGAGAGTTGGGGAAATGAGTTTATTGGTAGGGTAGATTGGGGGTTTGGGACATCTATAACAACATTGCTAATGTTGGTAATGGATTCGGATCTGGTAGTTTCAGAGCACGAAGTCTTATCTGTCTGCAAAGGGTGGCCCTTAGGGGTTAGAGTGGTGTCTACACAGCTTTGTGAAGCTTCGTGCATAGTGACTTCAATGGAGTCTACAGAGCTCGGAAGAGCATCTTGCATAGTGATTTCAACAGAGCCAGAACATATCTGTTGAGGACTCAGTGGTGTTGCCTCTACCGAAATTGAGGATACCGCCGGAGAGTGTGATTCTGACTACACTGAGGCAGTAGTAATGGTAGTCAAACATTCAATCTTTGCCTGAATAGGAGTCCAGGCAACAGTAATAGGAGCTTTGATAACAGGCTGAAAACGAGGTGGAGGGGAAGGGGAAGGGGATGAAGAGGAAGGTAAGGGAGGAAACTGGTCAAGGGAGAAGCCAGGTTTTGGGTTGGGAGGGTGGGGAGGAGGCCGGAGGAAGTTATCTCCGGCCATCGGAAGAAGTTGTGGTTACAGCTAGGGTTTGCGTGGGAATCGAGGAGCAGGAGAGAGAAGAGAGAGAAAAGAGAATTTTCTCTGCATGATACAATCACCCTATTTCACAATAATTATGATGATCATAATGGTTATGATGATTGTTTGCATAAAGAGGATAAGATGCTGAAGCAAAATAAGAGTTTAGGGAGCTCAGATCAATTAGATTCCTTGCGTTTTCTTCCGAGTATTGAAGCTCTCTGGAATCTAGGACCTCCTATTCTCCATTTCTTGAAAGCTGTCATCGACAAGTGAGCTGCTTCGTACACTGCAATAGAAACAAAGAAGGTTTCAGGTGCAGATGGAAACCAAATTCATAAAAACAAGAGTTCAAAGGCTTTAATTACAGTTTGTTTCTTCTTTTGTTAAGAGTGGCAAGAACTTGGAACCAGTAATATGAGCTGCTGTGTACACTTTAGTCAGTGTCTCCTTGTATCTGATCTTAAACGCAGTCGAGAGCAAGATTCCAATCGTTCTATCTGTAACTCTGTTCCCAGATCAAAGAGACAACCAAACTGTGAAGTCAGGGAGATGTAGACCAAACTAATCGGACTACTGACAAAGGTTCAAAGCCAGATTAAGCTTAGCATGACCTTTTTGAAACATAATGAAATATCAAGATCAAGAAACAGATTGACACCAAGGAAAACAAAGACAAAGGGAAACACGAAAACGGGAAGGTAAGTGGAAAGATTAAGAAATGGACTCACAATGGCTGTAACTTGCAGCCAAATTCATAGAAGTATTGACAGCGTGATCTAAGATCCACACATGCTGCATCAGCCTGTATTTCCAACCTTGTCCTGCATAAACAAATAAAGCCATGAAAAGACTTGTTAAGGAGAAAAGAAACAAATGTATTAAAGGCTATTTGAACTTTCAAACATTTCATAGAGCCAAATAAACACAAAAAAAGAAACAACGCAAACTAATCAGAATGCACACCAAAACATTACAGTAAGATCTCTCTTACTTTTGATCGAAACAGGCAGGAAGGTTGATGGAAACAGCTTGTCTCAAATGCAACTCATGAGCAAGCCAAAAGGGTAATTCCACTTTGGCGCCTTGTTCAACCTGCAGGAACAAAGAAGAAAACATTAAAAACTCAAATGACACAATGCAAAGTTAAACATTAAAAACGTGAGAAAGAACACTGACACAGTTAGTCTCAGCACTCGGATCAATAGTAACTCCATTTGCTGGTTTATGAAATAAAACCGGAACAAACTGCAAAGTAAAAACAAAAGACTTGATGTCATCAGCTTTCTATCTTTGACAAGAGTCTCAAGGAATCTATTGGACAGGAAGAAGTTGTTAACCTCTTCCTCTGTAAGTATGTCGTCAATGTCATAGTACTTGGCCATGCTCTAATGGGTTAATTCCCACAAACCAAGCTTGAGATTGGATTCAGCCTATGAGTAAAACACAAGTCGTTCAAAAATACCAAATTTAACCTTTTAGCCAATGATCAATTCTGGGAACAGAAACTGAATAGTCCCCATTAATCTAGCATTTGAATTTGTACACTTAAGAGAGAGGAAACAAAAAAGAAAAGAAGAAGCAAATCCGTAATTAAAATCTGATTTTTGAATTAAAACCAAGTTAGTAGATCCGGCATCGATCTGAGAATAGGCGGAATCGATCGATACGAAAACGAATTGATAGGAAAGAGAAGAAGATTGAGGGAAGAGCGCTTACCGGCGGCGACTTGTAAGTGATTGTTGGATATTATGCCGACAGAAGGGATAAACTTTTTTAATTTCTTATCTTTTATTTCCAAAGTGTGGAAACATTTCATGGCGGGAAAAGCTTCCAATTTTTTAATATTTTTTAGTAGGGAAAAATAAATGGAATCACTCATTCAAGGAGAGTATAGAAGAAATTCATCTGATCTCTGGGGTTTATGGGAGATTGTGTAAGTGTCATGACTGATGACACACATAAAGCAACCGGAGTCTGTGTAATAGAGATCGGAAGAAGAGATATGTTCCGATTCATAGCTTTGAACATTGAAACAACTTGCTCTTCTTTTTACTTATCTAAACGGTTTGCAATTTGGTTTCCAGTTCAAATCTTTTTTTTGTTTAAGTTAGTGTTGTACAATTATTGAATCTTTTAGGTTGATGATTTTAGATAGACACAGCTAATTCACACAAAAGAATCTGGAATGAAGATATCATTTAAAGGGCAGAAGTTGAAAGATTAAATAGTGTACTGAAGAAACAAAACATCTAATTACTAACTAAGAATCAGAGTCTTCTGGATCCTCCACTGATGATTCCGCTTGATCATCTTCTCCAACTGCATCATCATCAATTTCTTTATTTTAAAAAACACACAAACAAAGTCAAACACAATGAAGAAGAAACAAACCTTCGAGCTCTAGTTCCCTAAGAATCGCATTAAACTGATTTCTCAATTCTCGCAACTCCACAAGAGCTCTTTGAATTCTCTGAATGAGATGATTTTCTGCTGGAGGATCTTCGGCCACCACCACCGGCCGGGGTTGACCAGGTGACGGAGGAGCTTCGTTGTATAATGGAGGATCAACAACAACTGGTTTTGGGACAGCATCATTCTCTTCCATCTACAACAACCAGACACAAATTAACAACAAATGTGAAAGCTTTTTAACAAGTTAGCGACCCCAATACCAAAATCACAGCTCAATTGACCCAATTTCATCAACACAAGTCGATTACAAAACACAAAATCGAGACATCAATCAGATTTCAACAACGCTTCTACGATTTTCAAAGGCACTCAATTTCTCTCTAGGGTTTATTAGGGACACACAAAGCGAAATGAATAAAGATGAAGACTTTACCGGCGAAGATGTAATTTAGCGACCGGCGGTAGATTATAGAGCAGTGGAGACAGAGACAAGACGCGGCTGTGAAGGAGAGAACAGATTCGACTATTGAGTGTCCAAATGACTGAAAAGACAAAGATGATGGTCGTCACCTCATATACTTTAAGGTTTTCTCGACTAAATCAAAAACCAGAACCGAACCGTACCATCTCGGTTTAATTGATTTTAAATGTCCACCTCTGATTATCGAATCATACCATCAATATATGAAAAATAAGGTTCTTCATTACCCTTTTGAAGATATTATTTCAATGACATTTGTATTGCTTCGGGATTGGATGATGAAAAATGTTGTGGAGAAGAGAATTTTATTACGCAACGGAATAAAATATTAAGAGAGATATATAAAATACAAAACAATACAAATCTCATATAGTAGTTTATAAAGTTGATTTTATTGGTAAATAACGACATCCTGTGTATTACAAAGAATGATAAATGTTAATCATGAACCCACCCAGACCAAAGAATTAAGGGATGTGTATAACGTTTTTCATGAATTCATGATATTATATTTTATAGAGGTAAGGCTTTTCTGATTTGTAAGACCCAAAGTGCAAATTGCATTACCCAAAGTCTTGCTTCAACAGAGACTCCTTCAAGCCATATCTTCAACCATTTTATCAACGATTTCTTCTGAGACCTCTTTGCCTCTAAAACAGCTTCTGACGATACTTTTCCGATGATCAAGAACGACTCAAGTGACGATCCTTGCAACAGTTCATTGTTAACTGACCGGAGACAGTCATTTGTTTTCAGCATCAGAAGGATTACGCGTGGTAATCTCCTGAGAAGCTCTGAGATTTGAGGGAAATACTGTGATGCATACATTTGTAGCTCTGAGCGATCTTCTTTGGTGCCTTGGATGACTAAATGATCCACAGATGTGTCAATGACTTGTTTCCATGGTCTCATTGTAAGAATCCCAGCGAATAGCACGTAAAGATCATCTCCAGCGCCTAACTTTGCACTGTATTCTTTAATGGCATTAGCATCTGCAAAGATCAATGCCTTCCATAGTGAAGCATAGTTGAATCTTGTGTTGAAGTCAAGCTCCTTGTACAAGCCATGGTCAAGAAGCACCAATTGTGGTTTTCTCTTGCCATATATGTTCCTTTTACCAGAAGGATCTGGACGAACAATCAAATTGGCAGCGTGTGGGTCACAATGCACAAACCCATGTTTAAACATCATTTCTGCAAAAGTTTGACTCACCTGCAAAGAAGAGCATATCGCATATCAAAGTTTGTTTCTCTGTACTAGTTTGTAAGGTATTGAAGAGATGCGTATTTGAAACTACCAAACTTTTACTTGAACGGAAAATACTATTTTCTTTTAAAGTGGGTGCTACTCAACTGAATTCAAGAAAATGAATGATATCTTAACGATCAGAGATGAAACAGCTTACTAGCTTTGATACTTCATAGGGCTGAATCCCAAGTTTTTTTATCTTAGCCACGTCGTTCACTTGAGCACCATCCATGAACTCCATTGTCAACAACTTAGAGGTACTCAAATTCCAATAGATTGTTGGCGCATAAACATACTCTGCAATATGGGGAGACAGCTTCCTAAAATTATCCAGACATTTCTCACTGTTTTTCGCCTCAACCAAAAAATCTAGTTCCTGATAAAAATTACATTAATAAAAAAAGAGCAATTAAAATATCAGACCAGTGACAGCAAAAACCCAGTGACGACCATACAAAAATGCTTCAGTATAGAAAACATTAAAGGACAGTGAAACAAATACATTGATTAATAATGAAAGTCCTCAGATATTATTGGAAAAAGATGTAAGCCGTTAGCCGACAGATGAATACAACATGCAGATAAACACGTACAAGACTCTATAAACCTTCATAGAAAACTATATATCTTATGACTTATGAATCAACTAAAGACACCAACCTTTGGTAAGCTTTCAACCATTTCGTCTAACAACCACCTGCATACATGAGCCAGTATAAGCTAATTGCAAGAGACTCAGACTATGAATGTGTCTACAGGAAATAATAAAGAGGCTGCACCTATAGTCAAATGATGGAAATATACGGTGCAAGGTATTCACTAAAAGTCCAACAACTGCAGTGTCCGCAGTTGCAGTGTCTGTCATGTGTGCATGCTGAACCTGCAGAAAAAAGATTCAAGAAAATAATAGACAAACACAAATGAACTCTTAACAAGTTAAAAATTCTTTGATTACAGATTTCTGAAAACTAGTTTTCTGCATCATATAAAGTAAAAATAGTACCTTGACAGCAACTTTTTTTCCATCATGGGTGCGAGCAACATGAACTTGGGCAAGGGAAGCACTTGCAATTGGAACAGGGTCAAAATCAGCAAAAACCTGCAGATCAAATACGATAGCCAAATTGTCATAACTCAAAGCGTTAAGACTCTGGTTATATACATGAAAATAGATATATAAAATAGCACATACTTTTTCAGGCGTATCTCCAACCTCTTTCTTGAAAACCTCACATACTTGCTCATATGAAGAAACAGGGCATTTGTTCAACATAGACTCTCTCATAGTACGAACATACTCTTCAGGCACAAGATAGTCCTTGAAACATGAAACCGTAAACCCATTGGTTTTCTTAACATAAAGGAATCATTTAAACATTCAATGGTACAGGAAAAAAAGTATAGCTTAACATACTAGTTGTCCAATATGCTGGCCGAGTTTGATATAGATTCCTCCATTTTTGAAACAGAGCTCTTGAAGCTTTTGAGCTGACCTAAGGTGGACTTGATGTTTGGCCTTAGCCATCTCACTGCTTCCCTCAGCTAAACCCATCAAGGAGTATTCATAATCTAACAACCAAATATAACGTTACTTCTTTAAGTAGCCAACGGTTCTACACAATAAATCAAACGCCATAGCCAAAAACATTTGTTTCCGCAAAACCTTAGAATTTTCGAGGCATTACAGTTCCTAAAACCGTTCCAATACGATTGAAATTCCCCAAATATGAGATTCAGAGCTCAAACAAAGCCAAATCTCATTCACCAAATTAATCAATTGACAAAAAGATATATTTGGAAGTAAAGAGCTCATTACAGCAATACAAAATCCTGTAAAATAGTTGTCCCGTACCGAAAGCGATGGAGGCGGCGGTGACGGTATTGCGGAAGAGACGGACGGGGATGGAGGTGCAAAGCTTGAGCGTGGTGGATGGGTCTTCGGAGGAAGCAATGAAGGCGGCGGCGGAACCACCGCATAAAGCGGTAGAAACAACGAGGAGCTTCGTACGGGTTCTCCACAGGGATCGTGCCGCCATTGAGGAAGCACGTATGAACTATGAACGCAAAAGCGCCTCAGATCGGAGAAATAATTAAAGCGAGCGAAATAAAATTTCCCGACAACGCTAACTAACTTTGCGTCAATTTGTTCGCAAGAGCGATTAGGGTCTTGTTTGATTTGGGCCTTAATTAGTGGGCTTTTAATGGGTCTGGCGTTGGGCAAATAAAAAGAGTTCTTTATTTGCAACCGCAAAGCTGAGGGAAAAGGAGTTAACAGTAATATATGGGATTCATGGAATTAGCTCTAACATAACTAACTAATTATACAGTTTGTCCAGTCCTTTAAAATACAAGGGATTCAAAAGATGGTAAAGGAAGAAAATATTTTCTGAATAATGTAAAACTCGACTAAAGAATTCGAAAATGTTGATCACGTGCCAGGAGATTGAGTTATCTTGATCAATATTAAATCTTATGATTTTGGTTGTAGTTTTGACAATTGTTTTTTGTATAAACAGTTTCAAACAAAGAAATGGAGAAAGCCTTTTAAAAATTTTGTTTTTTGTGTTTCTAGTTATTTTTAATATAAACATACCTATATATATTATATTTTCTAATATAAACTGTTTAAAACAAAAAAATTAACACCTGATTATAACTGTTTATAATAGAAATGGAGAAAAGAGTTTGAAAAGTTTGTTTCTTTTCTAGTTATTTTAAAACGTTTTTTCTAAGGTTCATGTCTCTAATTGTGCCACTAATTTTAAACGTAGAGTGCATGTTTTGGTGATGTCTTGACTTGGGTAGAAGTTTCTTCAACTTCGGTCAGTTTCGTAGGCCTAAAACTCTTGACTTTCAACTCCTCCTTTTTTTTTTGTTTTGGAAATTCATTATTTGGTTGGTCCTACACATGTATAGTATCAAATATTAGTCATATTATTGAAATGTAAATCCCGCCGTTGCTACACAAGAAACAAATAAACAAACAGAACATATTTTTCGTTATTACATCGTTTATTAATTAGTGTTCGGTTATTCTTATCTTCGGAGTTTGGACAGTAGAATATTTCCTAACATTTTGCTTAAAAGTCATATATATTCCAATAACTATCGATACGAATTTTTGATTATCATCAGTTGACTGTTGACATATATATATACTCACGCAAAGATACGGCGCCCCCTATGGTTTATATGAATTTCTATAGTTGATTTTGTGTATTACTAATCTGGCTACGCTGTCTTCATAAATTAACAAGCAAATTCCTATTAAATGTTTTAAATATAGTTTGTTAAGAAAAGAAACAACCATATATTTATATTTCTTATCTTTAGATTTGGTAACATTAGACGAGAAAACGTTGAAGATCTCAATAAACACAAATATTTATTTAAAAAATGGATTCTGTAGTTCACTGTTCGTTTGTTTTTATCAAATGTACAACGAAACAAAATAAAAGATAGAAAAATAAAGCCTTGATATACGTTCGGCCAATAAACGGCATGTGGTCACATGGCAAAAATCGGTCGGTTCCTCCATTCCCGTTTTGGTTTGTGCTAACGAGTCTCGGTTCATTTTCTTCGGCGGGAGGTGATGGGCTTAACCTTATTTTATAAGTAACGATTTTTAAAATACGATAACCACTGTGATAATTTTAAAATATACGACTCCATTTATTTAGTCCTCTTAATTTTTTTTTATAAAGGGTTTGCTTACTACATTTATTTAGTTACAAATGAAAACAAGAAGAAATAATGAAATGTTCCCTGTTCCCACTTTTGAGATTTTTTCTTTATGCTTCACGCTATTTATGTATTACTGTTATTATACGGAGGCTAATTATATAAGTCATAGTCAGCTATGGATAATACACAAGTCAATGGACTCGAAGACCAGGAAGTTTCTCTCAATATTTTTTCTAGAATGTTTCAGTTTCCAATTATCAAGAATTTTCTTTTCACATTTTGTTTAGCATCCATTTAGGAATTTTTCGTTATTAGAAGTTTCTCTAATTTTTATCTAAAAATAATCGAACAAAATTTCCTTCGAAAGAGGCGATTACATGGAGGTTTTAGTGATGTTTCACGAATGGTTTTTTTAAAAATAGGAAAATCACCCCAACATATATAGAAAACAAGTATAAAATATCAAAACTTGGTAATTATGATTTAAAAATGGAAAAAGGAAACATAACAAACTAACCAAAAAATCCTTACTATGATGACCCTTCATAAAATCGACTTTGTCTACAAATTATGAAATATAATTGATCCAGCTTCAGTCGTCATCGTCTCATTTTGCGTTGTCGACCTTCTAGTAGTATATGATTTGTATTAAAAAATATATATCAAACTGAATAAAGACACATATACAGAGAACCAAAAACTAATTAAGATTTACATAGAGATAAAAAAATCAGCACAGTAATCAACTAATCCTATTTTCGTAGAAATTTTCAAATTTAAAAGTCATATTATATAACAGTATAGTAATTATCAACATCATATTCTCTTTAATAATTATGATTTACGTATAGAAAATCCAGGGAGAAAATAGAGTAAAGAAATATAAAAATTACGAAACTAATCCAATACTTGTGTATATATTCCAAAGTCCAACGAGAAAAATCATTATTATTGAAATCAATCCCCCTAGTATTTATGTAAGGCATCGTTATCGTCACTTTGTCTCGTCCACCTTTTAGAAACCCCTCAAAAGTCTCTCCTAGAACACCTCTCTAAAGCCAATCCACACTTCAAAAAAATCCTCTCTGTGTGTCTCTGTAATCTAATTCGAATGGGTTTTAGCAAAGAAGAGATTGGCAAAAGCAGAAAGTTTTGGTCATCTATATGTAGAGGCATCAAAACTGTATTCGTTTTTTTCACAATGTTCTTCTCTTTTCTCCTCGTCTCTGCTCCGATCTTCCTCGCCGTCGCCGATGCTCTCCTCCCTTCTGCTCTCCTCCACCGTCTCTCTTCGCCGACGAATCTCTCTTCTCATCTAACCAACTACGATTTTCGTCACTCTCTCATCGATATTCCCTTAATCTCCATCATTAGATCCGCCGTTATACTCTGTGAGTTAGAAAAGATTCAAACTTTGCTCTGTTTCTGAGTAACTTATCTTGAAAAGAAATTAATTCGAGGAGAATTGATTTAACCCAGAAGCTCATAACTGTGAATCAATTGCTCTGTTTCTGAATCCAAAACTCTGTTCATACATTCTTCATAGAATTGAAAAGTCTTATTTTTTTCGTGTAAACAGGTGTTTATGGACTCTGTGATGGACCAAAATTATCGAGAGGACCGTATTTGACAATAACGATGATTTGCTCAATCTCTTCTTTGATCTACGTTTCGTTAAAAGCTGCGTTTGTGTTCGGTGAGCCGGCGATCGGAGACGGCGGAGGTAATTACTTCAGAGCGGCGGAAGTGGCTCTGTTTCTCTGCTCGTCGGTCTTAGCTATAGGTCACATCGTTGTGGCGTATCGAACAAGTTGCAGAGAAAGAAGAAAACTACTAGTAGTCTTTAAAATCGGCATTGAAGCCGTAAGTCCACTTCTTCTTCTTCTTCCTAAGTTGATTTTTTGCCGTTACGGAAAATTTAATATTTTTATTTTTATCTTCATTCATATTTTGATCAATTGCATTGAAAGATAGGGCCAATAGTACCAAGTTGCATTATTTTTTTCAAATATAGGATGAATTAGATTTTTTTTTTTTTACCTGCACTGAGATATCTTCATCAGACTGGGTCAGAGATAGCATGTGAATGTACATAGTCAACGTTGAATATTAAACACAATTTTACATATTTGGTCCTTTTTGGGATTCTAGAATCTCGAGGAGTAGAGATTTGTCTTTCCAACTTGTTGGTTGTGAAAAGACTCTTCTCAGTTACAAGGTTTTGAAGTTTCACTCGCATTAAATTACTAACAGAAGACAAATTTGGAGTTGTGTTAAGACTTTAGTTTTATAGGTTAGAATCTCATGTGGAAACCGTGTGACATGTGTGTAATCCGACATGACACGTCACACCTCACGCATGCTTCATGATATGTCCGACCAAATTCCCAATCTCTTTTTCATAAATATAAGTTAAATAGTTGTTGTTTATCCAATGGGAAAACTAATATGGTTTATGTGTTTGATTAATCTATTTTCAGGTTTCGGCTTGTAAAAACGTGTACCCAAGATACCAAAAGATCCTACAACAAGAGAGACTCAAATAGAGACGTATTTCAAGAGAATCAATACTTGTAAATATGTATACACACCACACATGACACCCTTAATTACATGTAAATATAAATATAAAAAAGAGGACGTAGAAATGTAAATCCTTCTTCTTCTGCCTTTTGATGTTGACCCATCAACTCCTTCGCTTTTAAGTTTCAGGTAACCAACCTAATCTCATCCTCTTTTTTATTTTCTTGCTTACGTAATATATATTTATTTTGTGGATAAATAAGATTCATAGTATTTATTTAATGGAGGTAGCCAACTTGATAGCCATTTTGCTCATCATGGTGTTAATTATCTTTCTTTCTTTTATTTTTTGAACAGAAGGATCCAAAGGAACAGATCAGGAATGAGGATTATGTATAACCTAACCCATTGTTTTTTTTTTATGTGAGACAACTCCGATGAATTGGCAGTTGTTGGCTTTAATATTAGACTAGTTAGGGAGAGATTTGTAAACAACCAAGAGTTCATCAATCAGAAAAAGAAGCCCAAGGAATTTTTTTTTTCTATTTCCGATTTTGTGTATATATTTGTGAATTTTTGTTATAGGAAAAATATCGTAAAAAAACCTTTAACTTGACAATTTTTTCTAACAAAAACTTCAAATTTTTTTTTCCAAAACAAATCTTTAAGTATAAAATTTTACTTATTTAGACCCTCAAGTTTTTAATATTGAGCTCCACGAGGGTTAATTGACGGTCAGCGACAACTTCCATTAACTATTTAGTAACTTTATTTGTTATTTTCACATGTTTTTTTTTGTTGTTATTTACTAAGGAGAAAATGTATTTACTACTACAAAAAAAAAATCGATTTCTTCATCTAGGTTCTTGTTCGAAACTGACGGAAATAACAAATAGTTAATATGTGCTTGTTGTGTTAATTGGAGTTATCATTGACCGTCAGTCAACCCTCGATCAGACTCAAAATTGAGTTTCTTCAACTAGAGTTTTTACTCGCAACTGATGAAATAAAAAAACGAGAGTTGTTGTTGACCGTCGTTCAACCTTGGATGGGGATCAAGATTGGAAACTTGAGAGTTTAAGTAAGCAAAACTTTATACTTGAAAGTTTGTTTTGGAAACCAAAATAGTTGGAGGTTTTTGTTAAAAAATTCTATCAATTTGGAGATTTGTTTTAAAAATCAAAATAGTTGAAAATTTTTGTTGGAAAAAAATATCAATTTGGAGATTTTTTATAGTATTTTCTCTTTGTTTTAATATATGTTGGTAATTGTTAAATGTTAAAATAAGCGCGTCCGCGTGAATGGTTTTATACGTCACCAAAATTTCTAAAAGAATCGTAAAGCAACCATTTTATGATTATTATACTTTTTAATTTACAATATTCTAGATATTTACACTAATCAAAGAAAGTTCTCTTCAAGATCACTGAATTTTCTTTATCCTTGTCGTATTTCTAACTTTCTATTCCAATCTAATAAAAGACCATCGGATGTCTAAAACCAACCTTACCAGGTATATGTATAGGGAAAAAAAATACCCCAAACAGGATATGAAAGCCAAAAGCAATTTTGGTTTAATCTGCTATACATTTTTTTATTTAAATAATCTTCCCAATTCGAATTGAATTGTATGAAAATATGAAAATGCGAGAATGCAAACCAAAACCAAGATACATTTTGAAAATCTTTCAAATTATGAAAACCAAACACAAACTGAAACCAATATATTACAAAAAAAAAAAAAAAAACGAAGCCAAAGTTCTATACCAAACTAATTGTTTGAGTAGAACATATTGGATTAAAGTCCACACGATTCACAGGGGCTGAAATTTATAAATCTATGTACACTGGTCTTATTATAAATGTAGTCAAATTAGTGGGCTCTTTAGAGATGATGGGCTTTAGGGAGATAGAACCTCAACTGGGACCAAAATCTTTCTTTTTTTTAGCGAAATGGACAAAATAAATCCTAAAACACAAAAGAAAACAAAACAGAAAAAAACCTTAAATGAAGACACCTACCACAAGGACCAAAGAGAGTGTAACGTCATTAGAAAGTAGAAGAGAGAGACCAATCAGAGGAGATAACGCTAAGATAAGGCTTCTTACATCTACCATCACATATAACGTTACTATTATTCTAAAATCTCTTATAAAAAAACTAGTTTATAACATTAGGATCATCAGTCACTTCGCAGAATAACACCGAGCCTTAACGAACAATTCAATGGCTACCACCACTGCAGCAGCAGCCTCAGGTATCTTTGGGATCCGGATTCAAGATCCGAGACACGGAACCGGTAGGATCCAGGCCCGGTTTGGGTTCAGTTTTGGAAAAAAGAAATCTGCTCCACCGCCAAAGAAGTCGAGGCAGATCCAAGACGACGGAGACAGACTAGTTTGGTTCCCCGGCGCAAATCCGCCTGAATGGTTAGACGGATCGATGATCGGAGATCGTGGATTCGACCCTTTCGGTTTAGGTAAACCGGCGGAATATCTTCAGTATGATTTCGACGGGCTTGACCAAAACCTTGCGAAGAACGTGGCGGGTGACGTCATCGGGATCATCCAGGACACATCAGAGATCAAACCGACGCCGTTTCAGCCGTACACTGAAGTCTTTGGGATCCAAAGGTTCAGAGAATGTGAGCTGATCCATGGAAGGTGGGCCATGCTTGGCACTCTTGGCGCCATTGCCGTTGAGGCTCTCACCGGAATCGCATGGCAAGACGCCGGAAAGGTAAACTTAGTTATTCGTCACTAACAACATAGTTATCCACGTGGACAATCCTCAGTCGTTGGAACTCTGTGAACATGCATGCAGATTTTAAACCATAAGATAGTCTATAGATTTTATCAAGAAAATAATAATAATAAAATAGTCTATAGATGGAATTATATATATATATATTTTTTGTTAATTGATGGAATTAGATTTTTAGGCTTTAGGATTTTTAGTTCTGTTCGGATATTTTTGAGTTTCGGGTATTTCAAGTTTTGGGAAAGGGCTTCGAATTATAACCGAGTTTATTTAGGTTTGAAAATTTTCAATTCTATTCAATTTTTGGAAAACATACAAATATATTAAAAAGATATACTTATTTTTTTGTTTAAATTATATATTTAATTCGTTTAAATTATATGCTTTTAGACATTTTGATGCATTTTTCATATGCTTTACTTGAAAGTATTAATTTTTAATAAATTTTGGTTTTCACGGTTTTGTTGCATAAAATTTGGGTTCATTCGGTTTATCGGTTCAAAAATAAAGAAGTCATCTGCTATTCGGGTTATTATAATATTCGGTTTGATTTTGAGTTATGAATTTCGGTCCGGTTCGGTTTATCCGTCTCTAGGTGGAATTGGTGGAAGGTTCATCGTATTTGGGACAGCCATTGCCGTTCTCGTTGACAACATTGATATGGATAGAGGTGTTAGTGGTCGGGTACATCGAGTTCCAGCGTAACTCTGAGCTGGATCCAGAGAAACGGATTTACCCGGGTGGGTATTTTGACCCGTTAGGACTCGGGTCAGAGCCAGAGAAGTTGGATACCTTGAAGCTGGCGGAGATAAAACACTCTCGTCTCGCTATGGTTGCATTTCTCATATTTGCTCTTCAGGCGGCCATTACCGGCAAAGGCCCCATCAGCTTCCTCGCCACCTTTAACAATTAAAACTGTATACTAATGTATATGTTATGGTAAAGTAAATAAGGTTGTGATGTACTCAACCGTGTTACAATTTGAACGAGTTTGTTTATTGATTTGGTGTTGTTGGATTTTAATCATCATATCATATATATGCTATATATTGATTTTGTAAATTTGAGATGAGAAACATAATCTTACAAACTCTCCGAATTTCCTTTTTAAACGAACCACCTTATTGGGCTAGAGGTAGCTAGTGGCTTCAATGGAATTGAAATCTAAGCATATACTATTATTTATACTCTATTATCATATCGCAGTTCGATTTAGTTGACCATCCAAATAATGGCTTGTATTTAATTAAAAGAAAAAAACAGCTTTTGTTGTATTATTCTTATGAAGATAAGATACTGGGGCCAAAAAAAAGAAAGAAGAAGAAGATATGCTATTCTTCTTGTTTAACTAGGAGTATTAAATAACAGAAGATATAAGACTATTGTCAGGTTGAGCTAAAGTACGAAATCCTAAGGTTTGCAATTGCATGGTTAAAAGTTTAAAACTAATAACTAAAGAATAAAGTTTCAGTGATCTCATAAATCATAATACATGTATTTGTGGACTTGTACAAGTAATATATTTATATTTATTCTAATACATGTACAAGTCATAATCATAATATATTTATTACTTTTACAACACTTGTAGACTTGTTACTTGTAGGCTTATAGTAATAAAAAGAAAATAGCAATTTCAAGAAAATATCGAAAAGAATATAGACAAGGTTAAAAATAAAAGTGTAAGAAAGCAATAAAATATAGGATATGAATATGTCTAAATGCAATTGGTGAAGAGAATACGTTGTTCCACTTTTCTGGGCTGAAATAAGAAAAAAATAAAAAAGTGAATAATTGAGATGAGACGTTATACCTTCCCCTTCCACATTTCTTTCTAACTACACAACAAACACCAAATTCTACCCAATTAATAAGTTTTGATTCATCTCTATACAAAAGAGTCTCTATTGTTCTGAAACCATTCTTCTTTTTTTTTTTTTTTTCTCGTTAAGATCGAAAACTTTGTTCTGCAGATTTTGGGTTCTTGATTGGATTCAAGATGGGGAGGCTGTTAGTAGTGTTTCTAGAAGGGAAGATCTATAGCTGCAAACACTGTAAGACCCATCTTGCTTCATATGAAGACATCGTCTCCAAGGTTTTGTCTCTTTCATTCATCTCTCTTTGACTCCCTTTTTCTTAATTCATGATCTTCCTGGAGTTTTACTTTTATGGGTTTTGTGTTAATCTGTTTTTTTTTTCTGCATGCTTTTCAAATTTGTGATGATTATCTAGAAGAGATGTGGTTGTGTGTAGATAAGGTTCAGTTATGAGAAATACTTAATTCTTCTTTAATCTTTTTTTTTTTTGTTTGGTTGTGTCTGCTCTTCTGCTGGGAATGGGATCATGCTATGTAATCACTTTCTGTTACTACATTGTTCAAGTTATGATTCAATACTTGTATCTGCCCACTTTCCATTAAGCAGATAACGATTTCGTTGGTTGTTTAATCTAAATCATAGCTAATTTTGAACATTGAGCTATCATCTTAGTTCTCGTTGTGGTCTAAGATATGGATTCTCTTAATGCTTCTTGATAATAACAATTAGTTGAAGCTACTAATGTTTCCTTGTTCAGTCTTTTCATTGCAAGCATGGGAAAGCTTATCTATTCAACAAGGTGTAAGTGTTTCTTATTTCTAAGGCCTTATTATGATGATGATCCAATACTTCCTAAAAAAATTGGGCTGGCTTTTCTGATGATGATTGATCTGGTTTAGTGCCAATGTTTCAATGGGAGAGGCTGAAGAAAGATTGATGGTGACTGGATTACATACTGTGGCTGACATTTACTGTGTCTCTTGTGGATCAATCGTTGGCTGGAAATACGTAAGCAAGACATCGAATGTTGTTCGATTCTTTGAGTCGTTATTAGCTTATAGTTGTGTATTCTGTTTTATCAGGAGGCTGCTAAAGAGAAGAACCAGAAATACAAAGAAGGAAAATCAGTTCTTGAAAGGTTATATTTCCAACATTTCAGGACTTCAATCTGAATATCTACTCGATCGGGTTTGATTTTGAAAATGTTGTGACAGATTTAAGATATCGGGTCCTGATGGGAGCAACTACTGGGTGAGTAGCCATGGAAGGCATATAGGAGGAAGTGATGCAGATGATTCTTGAATCATCTCTCTCTCTATTATTTGCTTTGACATTCTCTGTAAATGTCAATTCTTCAACTTCAAATTCCAATTTGTTGTTAAGAAGACTAACAACAACAATATCCATTTCTTCTCTTACCTTACCATTATTATATCAGTAAATAAAGTCTGATTCTGTGTAATGATTTATCTCATAGTTTTCTTTGAAACCATCAGAATCTATGTATGCTTCATATTACAAAATAACAAATGTCTTAAACATCCTTTAAGTTTCGTATTTGTATTTTTACTAAACATAATAAAGGAGCTAACAACATAAACGGCTTCAGAGTTTGATTGAGTCCATCGACTGACAAACTAATTAGTGGAGAAAAAGTCTAAGCATCAATGAGACAAGACTTTGCCTTTTTAGATCTTTTTTTGCTCCCCCTTTTACTAGTCAACGCAGAGACTTGAAAGTCAATAGTCAACATTTTTCTCCCTCTGGACCAATTGATGTTTTACTGGGAATTAAAGCAAACTTTGGGTCAAATGGGGCTCACATTGGAGGGTCTTTGATCTTGCATTTGTCTACCTGGAAAGCTAATGGGCCGTATAGATGCTGAAATTGGAGGCCTACTAAAGGTGATTTTTGAGAAAATGTGGTTTTGGTCAACGAAACCTTTTTAACCCATGGTGGCTTAGTCATAGTGCTTACTGACCAAACCCACAAAAGTCAATTGATCAGTCTTCTTTGTGATGGTAGGCTTGTTTCTTCATTTCCTGCTAACTACTCCACTTTATTCTAAGTTTAGTTAGCTAGGATGACACATTTAGATCAAACAAAGAATATACAAACCAAATGGAGTTGGACAAGTTGATCATTCCCTCTCCTTAAATCCATCCTCATGCTTATTTCATTTCCAAAAGAAAAACTAAACATATTGACATAAATGGGGAGCTTCTTCATCTTACGTAGCTTCTTGTTATTCTTCTTCTTCTTCAACGGCGCATACGCAGCCTCAAGCAAGTTATGGAGCATAAGAGAGATGGCGGATA
Organism: Cardamine occulta; assembly: GCA_028015245.1. Lineage (NCBI taxonomy): Eukaryota > Viridiplantae > Streptophyta > Magnoliopsida > Brassicales > Brassicaceae > Cardamine > Cardamine occulta. The sequence goes on along the minus strand of CM051376.1, from coordinate 4,003,229 downwards.
TGGCTGGCTACGGGGAACACAAACTCTCCTCTGTTGTTATCACCGGTTCTCTTCTCTGTAACACCGCTGTTTCAGGTACTGTCTTCTAAGTGGTCTTAGCTTTTTGTTTACATCAATCTGACTCTCTTTACATGATCTTGTAGGTGCCACTGTTGCCATAAAGTGCCACACTGGGTTCAAAAAGAGTTCGAAATGGATAAAAGCTGTTACTGATGACTTTGGAGAATTTTTCATCCATCTTCCTTCTCATCTTCATGCAATTCCGCATCTGGAAAAGTCATGTTTCATCAAACCAATACATGTGCCTAAACACTATCATAGATGCTATCACAGTTTTGCCAAATCCAATATACACAAAGGCATCAAACTTGTTTCGTCCAGAAATGGCTTCCGTGTCTACACCTCAGGGACAATCAGGTTACATGGACATAGTTCAAGAACATCCCAAAGCCATAAAACCGACATGTAAACACAATACTAAAAAAAAAAGATACTTAAAGTTTCATCTTGTGTGATTTATGGTTCTCACTTGTTTAGTTGGCGCTTTAGTCACAGAACTGAGTTGAGTCTCTTTACATAGTTTATCATTTTCACAGTGTAATTGCATCTGATACTACTTTGGTATTATGGTAACCGTATGAATCTATGATCACATTTGCGTATTATAAGATGAAATGTTAGAAGCACTAAACAAAACTAAGTTAACCAAAAAAAAAAAAAAAAACTAAATTTGGCGAGATAACACCTGAAATGTCATTGACTCTCTCAGTCTTGAGCTTCTACAACTACATGCATTGCATATTGTGACACATAACATTGTGAAAAATCGATTAAAATATTCTAAACAAACTGTTATTGCAAGGCCAATCGACCATAGTTTTTTTTTAAAAAATAAATGATCGACCATAGTTTTGTATGAATATTTATAAAAAAAAATTTATAAGTCACATCCAAGGTCGACGTGATATAGACGAAGTATACATGATTTCATTTAATAATACTTTAGGACATTTAACAGAATATATAGAAAAAGAAGAACTCTCCAAAAATGAACTTCACATTAATAATACTTTAGGACATTTAACAGAATATAATATTTATTTTTCAACCTGAAAAGCGTAGGAAAAACTAGAAAGAACCTTTACTAAATAAAAGAACCAAGACTAAAATTAAGAATTTCTCTTATTAGTAATTTCAACATATCTTTTATTTCTTCCCTAATAAAAAAAGAAAGGAAATTGTTTTTAGGAAAAAAAGGTAGGAATAATTCAAAGAGAGTCGAGAAAAAAACAAAGACAAACGATCCCGCTTCAAAAACTCCTCTTTTATAGGAAACTCTCCTTCTCCTCTTTCCTCAATCTTCCAATCCCCAAATCTCTCTTCTTCGATTTCCACGAAGAACTAACCAATTTCTGGATTGATTCGAAGAAAGAAAACCCTAAAGTTAAAAATCGAATTTTTAAACAATGGGGAAGGAGAAGAAATCATCATCGGAGTCGTACGATAGCGGAAGTTATAATTACAAGATGTTCAAATGCTTTAACCGTAAATTCAAAATCAATGAAGTCACACCCACCGACGACGTCCGTGACGCTTTCTGTCAATTCGCCGTTGGTGGCGGCGACGGAGATTCAAGTGATGGTGATGGATCAACCGGCATTATCGGCGCAGAGCAGCTCTGTTGTTTCCTCGACGACCACCAAGGTGATACAACCACCGTCGCCGAGGCTCAACGGTTAATCGACGAGGTCATTCGACGGCGACACCACGTCACGCGCTTCGCTCGCCACGGACTTAATCTCGACGATTTCTTCAATTTCCTATTTTACGATGATCTCAATCCTCCCATTACTCCTCACGTAAATCAAACAAAAAAAATCAAATCTTTTATTTCTATAGAAAAAATCGAAACTTTAAATGTGAAAATTGTTTGTGTGTTGAAACAGGTGCATCAAGATATGACAGCTCCATTGTCACATTACTTTATATACACAGGACACAATTCGTATCTTACAGGGAATCAACTAAGCAGTGATTGTAGCGAAGTCCCTGTGATCAAAGCTTTGCAAAGAGGTGTTCGTGTCATCGAGCTTGATCTTTGGCCTAACTCTACTGGAACAGATATCAATGTTCTTCACGGAAGGTTAACTTTTATCTTCTAGCTCTTTTAAAAACGTTTTCAGATCAAAACGCTTCAAGTGTATGTTTCTTGATTCTTCAGAACGCTTACAACGCCTGTGCCGCTAATCAAATGCTTGAAATCGATTAGAGATTACGCGTTTTCTAGTTCGCCTTATCCGGTTATTATTACTTTAGAGGATCATCTTACAGCTGATCTTCAAGCCAAAGTTGCTGAGGTAAAACATTTATGATTTATCTTGTGGATCAATCAGTTTGATTTTGAGGTTGTATGAATGTTTTTATCTTTTCTTTAGATGGCTACACAGATATTTGGGCACATGTTGTATTACCCTGAATCAGATAGCTTAGAAGAATTTCCTTCTCCTGCTTCATTGCTTCATCGGATAATGATTTCAACTAAACCGCCTAAAGAGTATCTAGAATCAAGGAACCCGATTGTTAAACAGAAGGATAACAATGTATCTCCATCATCCGAGGACGAACAAACACCTGGAACAGAGGAGAGTATTCAGACACTAGAAAGTATGTTGTTTGATGATCAAGAATGTGAAAGCAAGGTAAAGAAAGTAACTTAACTCAGAGGAAAGGTTATACATTGTTAGTTGTTTTATTTATAATTTAGTTTTTTTGAGTTTTGAATTAGAGTGATAGTGATCAAGAGGAAGAAGAGGTCAGTGAAGAGCAGAAACCAGCATACAAACGTTTGATCACGATTCATGCTGGGAAACCAAAGGGAACGGTGAAAGATGAGATGAAAGTTGTGGTTGATAAAGTGAGACGTTTGAGTTTAAGTGAGCAGGAACTTGACAGGACTTGTTCATCCAATAGTCAGGATGTTGTAAGGTAAAATACTAATTCATATACCATCTTAATCCTTTTATAGCCCCATGGTTGCAACTTGATCTCTATATGTTATCTTTATTAGGTTTACACAACGGAATTTGCTTCGGATATACCCAAAAGGAACAAGATTTAACTCCTCAAACTACAAACCGCTTATCGGTTGGACTCACGGAGCGCAAATGATTGCATTCAACATGCAGGTAACAAACTAAGCTTTATAAGGTCTGTGGATACCTTGACTCTTAAGTTACCTTTTGTGATGGATACAAAAGACTTGAAAGATCTCTGTATTTGGTGATTATATATAGGGATATGGGAAATCTCTATGGTTGATGCACGGCATGTTTAGAGCTAATGGAGGTTGCGGATATGTCAAGAAACCGAATTTCTTGATGAAGAAAGGGTTTCGTGACGAAGTCTTTGACCCTAAGAAGAAACTTCCTGTGAAAGAAACGTTAAAGGCAAGATAGCAAAAACTTTTAATACTTTAAAGGATGTTCTATCAGTTCAAATGTCATTGGCCTAATCTTTTTGTTGTTGTTTTTCCAACAGGTGAAAGTATATATGGGAGATGGATGGCGTATGGACTTCAGTCACACTCACTTTGACGCATACTCTCCTCCTGATTTCTACACTAAGGTAATAACAAATTTCACAAATTGGATATATTTTTCTGTAACATTCTTCAAATTCCTCGAAAATCTTATTCGATTGCGGATTCGTGAGCTTTGTAGATGTACATAGTGGGTGTACCAGCAGATAACGCGGCGAAGAAGACAAAAATAATAGAAGACAATTGGTATCCAATCTGGGATGAGGAATTCAGTTTCCCATTAACAGTTCCAGAACTTGCATTGCTTAGGATTGAAGTAAGAGAGTATGATATGTCTGAGAAGGATGATTTTGGAGGACAAACATGCTTGCCTGTTGCAGAACTAAGACCGGGGATTAGATCTGTGCCTTTGTATGATAAGAAGGGTGAGAAAATGAAATCAGTGCGGCTTCTTATGCGTTTCATCTTCGAATGATTAAATTGGTTTTATAGAAATGAGTGTCTCTGAGAAAGAATTTGCACCATTTCAAAAATCTTTTGAGGTATTGTATAATGTAGCTTTGAAGATCAATTTGATCGTTGCTCTGATATCTCTAAAAGTGTTATATTGAAGAAAATGTAATTATAGAGTCTATTTTTTTTTTCAATATGTAAATCCTAACGTAAGATGATCAGTGCTTGCAATTTGCAGAGCTGTTACATATTGAATTAAGGGTTGAATTAATTCATAATTGAGAGATAGATAATTTATAAACGGGTGAATATCTTGAAAAAAAATAAATGATCCAGTGTCATACATAATAATAAATATTAGTTAATTAAGGCCCATATGTATAAATGGAAGTAAGTTAAGAAAAAGATTTATATAAAAAAAAAAGGAAAACTTAATAAACCTAGAAAAGATGCCGCTTAACTAGAGCAACGAAAACAACAAAGGATTCTAAGTATAATAGAAGAAGGAAAAGAAAAAGCTATATATGATAAAATTTTGTTCGGAAAAGCACAAGTACGCCATCAAAAAGAGCTTGAGGAGATGAAAAGTCTAACACCAGACGAACATGAGGCTTGTTTGGCACTATTACTACTAGACCAACCTTTTTCTTTTGAGGAAGTAACCACAAGTTTAACCCAAGAAGAAGAGGAAGAAGATAACGAACATGAAGATGAAGATGAAGACGAAGATGAAGATGTGAATGAGAAACAACATCAGAGGAGGAAAATTGATAAAAGTCAGGCGAAAGTTTCTAGGAAAAAAATTAAAAAACAGCGTGAGAAAAACGATTCCGAAGAAACCCTAAGGTGGATGCTTGATTATAAGGACAGAACGCTGGACTATCCTCCGGAACATATATTTATCCACGATCCCGATGCGGTGGGAGATTGCAGCAAACCCATACGGAAGCAGTTGACAAAGAGCGACGTGAATAAAAATCTGTATAGGCTCATGTTAAAGAAGGAGATGCTTGAGGTTTTGGGAAAAACGGAGAAATTTGGGACTGAAGGGATTAAGGTTTCGGTGTATGGACCAGACGGAGAGATTCATGAGATGATGTTCAAGATGTGGATGGACACACCAATTTTGGGGACTTCGGAATGGAATAATTTCGTGAGGACATATAAACTCCATGAAGATTTGAGTTTTCTCACTATTTGGATGTTTACACACAAAAAGACTTGTCAGATTTGCTTCGCTATTGATGACAATTGGTTTCCTCTAGAGAAAGAGCTGAGTAATAGGATCTTGAAGGCTGCCTTCTAGAATCCAAATTAGGTTTTTTTGTGTGTGTGGGTGTTCTTAGTTAGTTTTCTTCTTATTTTTGTTCGTTAAAAGAAAAAAAAAACAATGTGTGGTTAAAAGGGAGTTTTCAGGTTTATAAAACAGATTATTGTTAAGATTTTGTGATTATAATTTTTGTCTCGAAACACAGCTTAATTAGTTGCACCAATTTGATTATATGAATCAGTTTTTGCTCCAGAAGTATCTTTTTTTTTAACGCTAGAAATTAATGTACCATAAATGTTCTAGGTACAAAACCGAGGAACAAAAGTAAAGAGAAAAGGAGAAGAAAAACATAGTAGCACAAAGGGAGAAAATCTAAAACCTGATGAACATTGGTGCTCACTTCTGTGACAGTAGTAGAACAAACCTTAGGGTGTTAGACTTGGCGATATTAGCTAGAGGCAACACGATTTCCTTGTGACAACACATGGTCAAATCTCTAGTCTTCTAAAATGGAAAGTGGTGAGGTTGAGATAAGGCTAGAGAAGATGATTCAAAGATGACACTGCTGTAACTCAAGAGTTCTGCTTCAAAGGCTGAATCAATGGAGGAGAACAAATATTGCAGGTGCTGTTTCAGGTGAAGTATTATATACAAATCAAAATAACACAGCAACTGTCAACAAGACGCAGCAGAGGTCAACCTCCAAATCAGCTGCTCTCGCTTCAGCGGCTTTCTTTTCCTCTCCGATCATGTCAAAATCTTGATCATCATTAACAACCACACCATCCTACAATATTATGGAAGCAATAGCATTTATAAGACAATGATCTCACTAGTTTTTGTATTATAAGAGTCAAACATGATCCTTATAATGGACAAATAAGCAAACAATGGAGTACATCGAATCAACAACAGTTGTTCTGCTTCAAAAATCAGAGTCAATGGTTGGTTGAATAATATTAAAGAATTTTAATTCATTTTTAATGTAATTAGTTTAATTTAATAGAATACTAGCCACTACTTAAATGTAAAACTTAAATACAAAAGGAAATATTTTTACCTTTTTTTCTTCTTTTTTTTTGGCAGCGGAAATCTATTTATTTTCCTAATACATTCATATAAATATAACAAAGAAAGAAAGAAAAACAAAACCCTAGATACATTGCCTCTTCCCCAAGAAAATAGAAAGTAGAGAAAACTTGAGAGATCATGACGACTTCAACAGAGGACATCACAAGTTTAACACCAGAACACGTGGCTGCATCCATATTAATGGAAATGAGGAACCATCAGTCATCAAAAGGAGACGTTATAGAAGATGAGGTTGCATCGACTCCATTATTACAAGTAAGCCAAGCTCATCCATCTATGAAGAGGAAAAGGGTTGATAAAAAACAAGATGAGAACAGTAAATGCGAGAAGGAAGACGATTCCGAACAAACCCTAAGGTACATGCTTTATTATCAGGACAATACTCCGGAATATCATCATAAGCCGTCTACGAAGAGGAAAAATGTTGATGAAAAACAAGAGAAGAAGGCTAAAATACAAAATATGACGAAAATAAGTGTGGAGGAAGACGTTTCAGAAGCCCTGATGATGGCAATTCAGGAATGGTTCGAAATTGAACTCGATCCACGAGAGAACTTGCACATTGGTGACGTAATGGGGCAATTTAGCAAACCGATAAAAAAGCAGTTGACGATGAGCAACGTGACAAACAATCAAAGCAGGCTCATGTTATCGAGACAAGCAGTGGAGGAGACGATGCTTCCTTTACTAGAAGAATCAGAGAATCCTCACGAGGAAGGGCTTGCAGTTTCGGTGTATGGACCAGACGGGGAAGTTCAGGAGATGAGGTTCATAATATGGAATGAGGGGAAAACACCTGTGTTAACTTCGGGATGGAAAGGTTTCGTGGCAAAATATGATCTCAAAATGTTTTCCGATTTTGTCACCATTTGTATGTTTAGGCATATAAAGACTCATAAGATTTGCTTTGCTATTGACTATACTAGCTTTCCTATAAAGCAAAAACTTAGTGGGAAGATCTTGAATCCAGATTAGAGGTTTTTCTTTCTTTTTTAAGGGGTTTTGTTTTGTTTTTTAGATTTGGAAAAAAATAACTAAGGGACTTCTCAAGGTTATATGTAGGGTGTTTTAAGGGAGTTTACTTGACTATTCGATTAACAAATGTTCTATTTAGGGAAACTTTTGTGGTTAATAATAATGGTTTTTTTGTTTATTTGTTCATGAAAATAAATAAAAAGTATAAAATATGGTGATTTTTCATTATGAGCTGATTTAAAGTAGATGGAATCAAGTCCTTCTTGATCCAATCATGTGGTCATATAGACCAACATGAAGTTAACAATAGATACAAAGCAAAAAACGAACATGTTTGACATGTCCAATAACTCAATCAAAAAGTTAATTAACTTGAGAGCTACTAAGCATTGTTATATAGGATCACCTTGGTTGATGATATGCACTCCAGCTTCACTCACTACCTGTAAATTTCAGATTTCAGATTACTCAAAACACTACCAATAGCTACCAGGCAAGCTTAATCTACCTTACTCATTGAGTTCCAATAGTAAGATCATAATCGACATAATATTGGCAGCAACCAAACAGGTCAGTGATGAACCTAAGTAAGAAATTAAAGGTCTATAGCTCACATTACAGGATTACACTATTACTTCAACGTGAATGATGGTATATGAATATTCGCTCAGATACCAACTACATGTTCTACAGGACTTATGTGTAGATAAAGACATTAGATGCAAAAACTTGTACTATACAAGAAAATCGACCACAAAACAGAACTGCGAGTTGCAAAACAAGTCAGAGAGCACTCTGTGACTGATCCATACAATTACTTTCAAGGACACACTTATATTCATATCAAAATCTACAGTCTGCACCCCAATAGGTGAAAAACTTTATCTCACAAACAAAATGTGTGATTAAACATAAATCTCTGAGTTCTTAAATGGTTCATTTTAGACAGTTTACATCTCCAAATCTGAGCTTGGCTTTGATTTCCACCCTTATGGAAGGACAAATTCTGCAAATAGTTCAGAAATTGCATGCTTGAGTAGTTAAAGTGAACGAATCAGGTAAAAGTGACTGACTCTATGAAAGCTAATCCAAGTTCTGTGAGTTTCGTTCCTTCCCTTATAACTTAGAAACTAGAGTTCATAGATCCTCAAAATTCATATCCGAAGATTCTCGAATTGATATCACTTTCTTTAAGCAAACCAAGTTCAGAAAACTTCGAAAAATCAATAATACCGTGAGTAGGTCCAAATTTAAGTTTTAAGTTTTGGATCTAGAAGAACAGGTACCTGAAACATGTATCAAAATTATTTTGTTGCACAACACAAGCTTTTTTTTTACAATGTAAAATCAATGTAAACAGTTCTATACACATAATCTTACAATTACCAAATTACAGCGACCAAAAACAAAAAAAAATCACAAACAAGATCCCAAGAGGGAAAAAACAGGAGAAACGGAGAATCAGACAAACACAAGAAGAAGCCAAAAGAAACACAAAACGCAAAATCATTTGTAAGAAGAAGAAGAGAGCCAAGGGTGGTTAAGTGCCTCAAGAGCTGTTGGTCGTCTCAATGGATTGATCTCAAGTAGATTCCTCACAAAATCTAAGAACAATACATCACTAACATGTAACTGATCTTCCAAGCAAGATTCTTCTGTGATTATGTATTCAACTTCATTGCTCTCCTATCACAAGAAAACAACAACAATGCATCAGATTCGAGAACAAGTCTTAGTCTTTCAGTTAAATCAAGATAAAATTACCTCATTTAAGTGGTAGAGATCAAACTCTTTGGTGAAGTATTTATGTGTCTCTTGACCTTTCTCTAGCATCTCCATTTCTATAGGACCTAAAACCGCCACAATCCGAGCCAATATCATCGCTACTGCTTCGTTTGGAAACAGAACCTGATATACAGATACACATATACATTGATCGATCCATGTTACTAGTTTCTTCTTTATGTAGAATAAAACATATAGATAGGCTTTTCTTGGCAACTAGACAGTACCTCACCAGAGCAGAGCTCTGCTAATATACACCCAAGAGACCACAAATCGATCTTTTCATCATATGGAAGCCCAAGAATCACTTCAGGAGCTCTATAGGAACGCGATTGTACATATAAACACAAATTGTCAGAGCGGAAGCAACTGCTTCCAAGATCGATATTTTTACCGCGCATTTTTTGTAACTCTTTATCAGTATATTCTCAGGTTTAAGATCACAATGTATGATTCCTAGTCCATGAAGGAACACAAGCGCATCCAAACACTGACGTGTTATAACCTGAGGAACAAACAAATACATCAATAGAGATAATAAAAGCTGGCTTTTAGGCCTTTTTTTCCGGGTCAAGGAAACAACTCACCTGAAGTCTGCTTAAGTTAAAGTATGGTTCTCCTCCAGATTCTTGGTTAAATTTCTGGAATTCATACAAGTTTGCGCGGAGAAGTTCACAGACAATAAACAGATGTTCCTGTTACATATCCTCAAGAATTAGAACTCCTTTAAGAGAAACTGAGAACTTTTATGTCTTTCCAGATTTTTTACCTGGTGGTAGAAGTAATCATAGAGGCGCAAGATGTGATGTTCATCAGCAGGATCATGCTTATTGACATGTTTCAAGAGCTTGATCTCGTCTAAACTCTGATCGAAGAAATCTTTATCGTTCTTGATAATCTTGAGGCAAACATCAACCCCATTGTGTAGATCCTGCGCCTGAACCACCTTGCTAAATGCAGCAGAACCAATGTATTCAGTAATGTAGTATCTTCCTCCAATCACCGTGTTTATCACGATTGGTAGATCTTTGTTCACTTCGAATCCCGTCCTGCAAAAATTAAAAAAATTCATCTTTCTTTCTATTTGTAATCATATATTTAAATGAATCATACCTGTTTTTCCAGTGAATGATTCTAAGATCAAATACTTCATATTCATCTTCAACATCATGAACAACATCAACCTCTTCATCTGTTACATTCACCTGATCATCACTGATCTTCAAATCCTCATTTTCTTTTATATCAACTTCAAAGCTAAACCCATCAAGCTCAGTTTTATCATCCAAACCAATGTAATCTTTTGAATCATCCTCATCCTCCACATTATTAAGAAGAAAGGCCTTCTTGTCTAAGTAATCAAGACTAGCTTCGGTTCGAGACCCATCAGATAATGATTTATCATAGACACCAATCACATTCTCGAACTCGTTATCTGTAATAAACTTATCTTGTGCAGTTGCAGGACAGGTGAAGAAATCAGATTCTCTAAATGCAGGAGACATGAACTCATCTTCATCTTCGTTCTCATTGTGCAAGTAAAACTCGCTCCACTCAGGATATGTCCGAGCTGTCCCAAATTGAGACTGCTCATCAGATGATGAACCATCTCCATATGGATTCACAAACCCTGCATTTATGCATAAATCTTTTCAACAACTCAAATTTTTAAGCATCAGATCAAGAACAAGAATATATCGAATCAAGATTTCTATATTTAGCAAATTCAATTATCTATCTTACCGGAAGAAGAACAGAGGCCAGAAGTGGAAGAGTCCAAGCTGACAAACTCGTCGTTGGAAGAAGACTTAGACACATTACCGCCGGAATCTTCGCCAGCGGAATCAGAAGGACGAGAACTCGCCGTAATTTTGATCGGCGGCGGGATCGGGAATACAAACTTCTCGAAATCGAAAGAAGCGAGTTGGTTTTTCTCGTTGATATCGTCTCTCAAAGCAGACTCCGCCTCTGTTAAACCGTTTCTCCGGAGAAACGCAAGCACAGATTCCACATCAACCGCCATGGGCCAACCACCGTCACGAGAGTTAAAGAGCAACGAGAGAGAGAGAGAGAGAGAAAAGAGCAAGTTGCAAACTTGTAATCAATCACGTGATTGAGAATCGAGTAAAACTAAAACCCATTGATGATATTTGATGATGATAGCTAAGTCTCGTCGCATACTCTGATGAGTGATCTTAAATCTCTGATTTTCTGCTTCTTCTTCATTTGATTTTTCTTCTATCTGCTGGCTCTGTAGGACCAAAGCTAACAATAACGGACATGGTGCGATGTCTTGTCTTACCGGTTTTTTTTGGACGAAAATTTCTCAAAGTTTTTTTTCAGCGTACGGGATTGATAGGTTTCAACGTTCGGGGTCTTTTTCACCTTACTGACACGTGTAAACGATATTACTGTTTTGGCATTTTTTGACTTTATTTTATAAATCTTGGAACCGACGGAGTTTTAACGTTTTTTTATGTCTTGTATTGGGACAAATCGAATTCAAAAAGTATAATAAATTAATGAAAAGGGAAGAATCTTTCAGACAATCGTTATTATTTTACTTAAAATCTCTAAATCTTCCACTGTAGTATTATTTAATTCTGTAAGAATGCGAATCTATCAATCGTAGACCATCATTACTTACCTAATCTCAATTTCTCTTAAGACTTTTCAACGTTACAAAAAGTTGGAGTTAATTTTAGGTTTGAGAAGTGTAATTGTCTGGTCCATAGCTGAGGCACGGAGTCACACGAGAAATCAATTTCACACGGATGAATATTCTTCAAAATATATCATGGATTTGGGAGATGGAAACATTAACGTGTACAAACAAATAAATACAGAAATCCTTGTATTTATATTTCCAACAATCCAACAGGAGATGTTTTATTTTCCCTCTTTTGCTTTTACCTCTGCCTTTTTCTATTAAAGTATTTCCCCATACCTTTTTAACCCCTATTACTAGAGAAATTGAATGTTAGGCCATCTACAAAGGGAGATTATGGGCCATATGCTTAAGAATATAAAAATTGAGAAAAAAAGAATAGTGGGCTTGGATCAGAGGGAAGTGATCTCGCCCGAGATCTGTTTTTAGCCTTATTCTTGGTATACGTGTCAGCCTGTGATTGGAACCGTTTTTTTGCAAAGGAGAAAACATTTTCATTTCTCCAAAAATCGAAATCGCGACTACGGTTTCCTTCTTCCTTCTCCAAAGCGGCGATAGCTTCCTGGTCATCATCTTCTCCGATTAAGGTGTGTTTTCCGGCCATTAAAACACCAAAATCGAGATCTCTTCCATGTAGGAGCTTACTTGATCGGTAACATGACAGCTTTGATTGTTAAAGGTTCGAAAACAGAGAGATTCAGGGATAAGATGGCGGATATTATGCGGTATATGAACCGAAACAAACTCGGTAGAAACATCTGTGGTCAGATCACATGACATTTGCGGTTGTAGTAAGAAAGTAGCTACACGGAGGCAGCTGTTCTCCAAGACATCCCTGTCTCTATCCGGGCCAAGGTATGATAAATGCTTTATAGATGCTTGTTCACATTTCATTTTTAGATGATGAACAAATGTAAACTTATGTTCTTGCTGCAGATTGCGCAAACTTTATACTTGCCGATATTGAGAAAGTTCCTCTCCTTGCGGTGCTCATCTGAATTCATTAACCAGATTGTAAGCCTTTTGATTTGGACTGTGAAAATTGATTTCTTTTCTTCGAAGTGACTGAATTGTTTATGAACATTAATCGATTTTGCTTTGTTTAGGAGGCTTATAGGTGAGGTTAACCAGGAAAATTACATCGGATAACCATCAACAAACCTTGCTTCCTCGAAACTAAAAGGTAAGTCACACTCACTAGCTTGGTTTCCTTATTTGAGTGGTTTTGTGGTTTGTGTAGTTGTGTATAAGTGGTTATTCGCAGATTTTATGTGATGTTTGTTGACTTGTTTAGTATTGCTTGATTGTATAACGAGTTTCTCAGACTTGAGTTAGATTGGTCTCGGATGTTTGATTGGTTTATGTCTTGCAATTTGTGATTTTCTTGCAATTTGGATAATGATCTCTGTTTCCACTTGAGTTGTGATGGTCTTGCAATTTGGATAATGCTTTAACAAAACTAGTTGAGTTCAATGCATTAAACAATTTGGATAATGCTTTAACAAAACCTCGGGATCTTACGTTTTCAGTAAATATGCCTACAAATCTTGAGGGTTTAGGTGATGGGCATATAAGAATTCGTGATAGACAAGCACATCACCAATTAAAAGAGGATTTGATTCAACATATTTGGAATAAATTTGGATAATAAACTATGTATTAATTAGATAAAATGTTTTTGTGCTTTTATTAAGTAATATGTTTGTTTGTTGATTGTTATTTATATTTTTAATGTTTTTTTTCATAAATATTTAGTATTGTATTTTCACTTTTATTTTCAGTTTTTAAAATTTGCAATTTATATGTAATTTTTAAATGTTTTAATAGTTGTAATATGTTTTAAAAGTTTTAGATTATTATATTATTAAATCTTAAGATCTTACACATGTTCTCTCACTAATCAACTTCTAAAAAAAAGATTTAAACACATGATCTTACATTATTATATTATTATTTTTACTCTAAGAACACCCAAAGGTGATCTCCTATTGAGGATGCTCTTATAGTTGTACAGACGATTTCAAGTAAAGCAGAATAAAAGACAACAAAAAAATAAAGTTGACAGCTCAAAGGCAAACTGAAGATCCGTGGAACCATAGAATAATGTTTTATTACGCGATTTGTGGACAAATTTTTTTTTTTATTTATTTTATTTTGTTAACATGGAATCATATAATGGAATTAGGAAACTTGGACAGGTACAATTTGATGCGGTCTGAAACCATAATATGCAGGCAAGTTTACCAAGTTTCAACTCTTTTATAATTTATTTTACAAGTACCCACACCGAACCGAGTAGCCACAATCATTATAGATTGTGTTAAAAAATCAAAATTTATTCGCTTGAGGTCGAAGATAGTTCACACTTTGCACATATCAATGAAAACATAAGCATGAAGATTACCATGAAGCCGAGAGTTACTATTGTTTTCTTTTATTTAGAACTGGCTCAAAGGATCCAAATTATGCCCACGAGACTTGACTAATACACAAGTGTAGAGCCATAAGATTTTTAGATATGTCTGATAATCATAAAAAGAAAGCCTTAAAAACAAAGGATTTGGTACGACGTCCATGTGGGTGGGTGACTAATCATGGTTTTACCAGTAGCTCTATAGTAAACAATCATAATTATTAAATATTTTTGCTCTAATTGACCTGAACCCCACCAACTACCATTATTTGGTTTTCTCAGCAAAGCCGATAGTGTGACCTATATTAGCTTTTCCACGTGACCACATTTTCAGTAACTTTTTTTTTCCTGCCAAAGAATTTAGGGATGATTTTGCTATTTGGAAATTAATTTATTCATCATATAGATTCTCTAGTCCGGTAATGAGGATTTCTCGTAGTATCTAAACACAAGGAAAAAATAGATAGAATAAATATGAATGGACTTATCCAATCTGATCATGTCTGAATGCTATGTAGCACCTCAGTTGAAACAATGGCTATGTAGCAATTACAGTGGATCGCGACCATGAATATGATGCACTCCTCCAACCATTCTTGATCCTAGAGTTCTCTGCTCCATTTTCGTTGGATATTTGATTATGGGTTTCTTCCATGGCCTTTCTCAGTGTGACCAACTTTTGGTTCTATAATACATGTAATATGATCATAGAACATATGTATAGTTTTCATTTTTCATGATTCTTTTAATTAAAAAATAAATAAATATGAATTTGATATCGGTGAATATTTATTTTTATTTTTTAAGAACTGAATAATTGTATTCTCCTTCATGTATATTGTAGAATAATAAATTATTTTGAATGTACTCCATTTGCATTCGACAAGCATTTGCACCTTTAGTAAACGGTGTTACGCAAAATGTATATATATTCGTTCAATTTTGTAAGTTCATGTATTAAATTCAAAAATTTTATAAGTTTATGTATGAAAATGCACGGTGGTATAGTTCATGTATAAATTTAACACATAACTTTATTTGAGGCATGAAATAACTGACTTTATAAAATTAGCATTTGAAGAAAATTATTTTTATTTTTGTAAAATGTTACAATACATGTATATAGTACTGTAGAAAATTCAATGTTTTATCGATGTCACACTTTCAACTTCAATACAGAAATCGACATGTGATCAAACTTTACAAGGATATCGACCAACTTTTCTTTAGACACATTTCACGTTATTTGAATGGGTGGACATATGAAATTTCCAATGTAATTTTTCTTTGCTGAAAAAGCATTGTTGCATATTGATTTGAATGTTATTCTTGTTTATAACTTTTGACTTTGGTTTTTATCAGAAAACAAAAAAAAAAAAAACTTGGCTTTCGTGACTAAACTATAGTGAGTGCTCATGCCCATATAACAGTAGTGGGCTTATATTAGTTGGATAAAGGGTTTCTGAGTCAGGCCCATAGATATTTTCCTTATTTCTCTTGTTCGTATTATGTTACAAAGTTGTTTTTTGTTTTTTTTTTATGTTACAAAGTTGATAGATTCGAAGGAGAAGTAAAATAACGGATTTTTTTTTTTGATAAAGGATTTGCAAAAAAAAAAAAACGGATTTAACCATGAGAAATCAGAGTGACAAGCTTTTACTATTCATAACCAAGAATTGTACAAAGAGGAAACAGAGCCGTGAGAGACTAGAATTAACCTGGTCTGAACCAGACATTAGGGTGAGGGGAAAAGGGCCTTTCCGACCCGACCTTTTTCCACGGTGTCTTTTTCGACATGTATAAACGTGTAGTATATTCCTAAACGTTTTAAAAAATCAAATTTCTGAGAATTGAACGCGCAATCTAAAGTGAGTTTACACATGTCCATTAGCAAACATCGTCAAGACATACCCAAACTTTACTATATATAAACCTAACAAGATTGTATGAAATTATTGTTTCAAATTAATTTTTTACAAAAATTTGGTAAACCAAAGACTCTAAACCTCAACCTCTCGTAGAATTACACATGCCTATAACTAGTTGATCCCACAATCATTGTCAACACATACTCAAAATTTAATACTTATAAACCTAACAAGGTTGTATTAAATTAGGGGCGGGGGGAGAGGAATTAATAAAATTGAGGGTTTCAATTTGATTTAATCAAAATCGATTTCATTTCTTCTTTTCTTCTCATAAACACTCACTGAGTGACGAAGAAGAAAAACAATCGAGCATCTTACAAACATAGACTGCAAAAACCAGAGATTACAAACGAGAATAAAAAGCTACTAACGCAAGGTTTGCATCTTTGTAATCTCTGAGCCTCAGTAATCTCGATTTCTCTCTCTCTTTGTCGCTCGATCTCTATTTTGGAGAAGAAAAGGAAATTAAATCAATTTGCTTTGGGCAATTCAAAACCGTAGATTTTATTAATTTCCCCCAATTGTAAAAGTAATAGGTTTATATATAAATTTTGGTTAAGTCTTGATGAATGATGTGGGATCCATTGGTAAATGGGCATGCTAAAATGAGGGAAGGTTCGCGGATTCGAGTCTGGGTTTTGCAATTTTTTTTAAAAAAATTGAACCCTAAGCATAAAACGACATCGTTTTAATTCCACATTATCACCCATGTGTCATCCGTAATGGTTAACTAACATCCATTAATGATAACTCCGAATTAGGTATTAAATGAGAAATCCGGGTTTGAAATTTGAATTTTTTAAGTGTTTGGAAATATATTTGTACTACACGTTGTACAAGTAGAAAAATGCACTATGGAAAAAAGTCTGGTTTAAAAAGGCCATTTTCCCTTAGGATGAGAATGACCAGCGTCCAAAGACAATGGTCCGGGTGAAATGGCAAACGGCTCAATGAAAAGGATGGAAGACTTGAGGGAGAATGATGATGGGAAAACGAAATTGATCAAAAAAGAATCTGATGGGACAAAGAGAGTGGATGTGATACTATTTGAGGATGGGGTCCGAGATGGGTGAAGTAGTGAAAAGTATGATCATCGGAGTAGGATAATTCTCAGATTTATTTTCATGTGAATTCCACAGTAGTCAAATATTCTAGAATCAAACCACAAGACTACAAATTAATACACATTGTAAGTCTGACCAAGATGGACTGTTAGAGAAAAGAAAGAACGGGAATAAACCCACTAAATACAGTCATTTCCCCCAATCTTTGGCTTAACCTTTTTTACTTTGTCATCATAATAGTACAAATTAATATTCAAGCCAAGTAGTCTTTTATCAAGTCACTATGGGACTCCCACTCATGGAACAAACTATTTTACGTGTCATGCAGAAAATAAACCCATCCACGATATGATATGTTATTTTGGTCAAATGCTTTGCTTTTCTAAAAGTGAAATAAAAGATCTTCCGACCTCCTCTTGAAACTGATCCTAGTTAGCTCTGATTTTCAAAATCATCGCTGTCAATTTTGTTTTATTTACAGAATGCGTCACTCTTTTCATGGTTAATCAATACAAGCAAGTTGACAAGAGAAAAGAAAAAAGGAGTTTTATGATGATGATTCCATGTGACAGTATATATATAAACCTCCAATATGCAATAGTGAAATTGTGAAATGATATTTTGTAGCCATTTGCGTCATTTTTCGTAATATCATATGTCACCATTTTCAATATAAAAGGTAAAAGTAACGTACATTTACTATACCTATGTTGTAGGTTGGTGAAAGTTAATTTCAGTGCACATCATTCTTTTTAATCAATTTCTATTCAAAAGTTTCATTTTATTTCAGATTTTCTTTTTCTTTTGATTCCACGATATGATCCACTATTATCAATCAACATGATATGTCTTAAGATGGTATGATGAAACTGAAGTGTACAATTAAATGCGAATATTTATGCCAAAATATTTAAACTGATGTTGAATTATGCACATGGTTCCATCGAGTACAGATGTTACATATCTTAGGGTCACAGTTTACCAAATATGAAAAGGCAAAGAAGAAAAGGAGAGAGAACATAAGTGTACCAGAAATGGGAAAAGTAAAGATGCCAAGTGGAGCTCGTGATTTGTTCTTTAGGGCTCGTGATTATAGGGTCCCCGTGATTGTATATTAACAGTCTTGATTCTGCTCGCAGTGGGTTTGGCCTTTGTTATTGGTGTCTTGTCTCCGTCTCTCTCTCTGTCTCTTTTATCAAATTAAACCAATAGAACAATATGCAATTACCTATCCTCTTACCACCCAATTTAGTAGTAGACCGCTCTTAGTTTTATTACGGACGATCAAATATTCCATTTTTTTACATGTTTTAAAGGTTTTTTTTTTTGATAAAAAAAATTTTTACAAATTTTTTTTTATATGTTTTAAAGATTTTTTTCAGATTGTTTTTATGATTATCATAAATAAAGTTTGTTTTATTCTATGAATTAATGTTTTGTTATTCTCCACCTACTATTCCCTTTTTACCATTCATTTTGATATATGAGTAATCATCTAGTACATAAAATTCCATCATGTTTAGAATACTATTACACATTTTTCTAACCTATGAAAGGCAGAATAAATTTTTAGTAGATGTTTTGCTTGAACTTTTTTTATTTGTTTATGATAATAATAACGTCTAGCCGCCGAAGGAAAACAAACATCTTATACTTATAATATTTATTTGTGCAGAAAAGAACTTTGAATCAAAATATTGAAAAGCAAAAGAAGAGGAAAGTCCCGTTAGGGCATAGTGACAAAATTTGCTTCTTGAGACTTAGTCAAAATCTTGACATTTCGCTTAAACAAGATAAAATACGTAAGTTACTTCGTTATTGACCCGTTTTTTTGGGAAGTAACGGGGGTAACGGGTAATTACGGATAATAGTGGTGTGTAATGTATAGAGACGGAATATGCGAGTAATTGTATGGTAGCGGGTATAGGGTGGGTAATTCAATAATTGTGGCGGAATGATATAGAGGCGTAATGGCGAGTAATCGTATGGTAGCGTATAGGGTGGGTAATTGTAGTAATTATGGCGTAATAAGCGGATAATCGTTTAGGGCAAGTAACGAAAAAATCTTGATACTTGCCCTACTTGCAAGTAGTTGAAAATCCCTTGTACTTGACAGACATTTTAAGTGAACAAGTTAATTGTGCCCACCCCTAAGTCCCGTCGTTATACTTTAGACAAGGAACAAACATAGATTGCCCCTTGATATTTGGTTCATAATTTTTCCAAATCTTCTTTTGGTGATCAGTTTTGTAAACATGACACTAAAGACCCACACATATTCTAATAGTTTCTTTAAATTCTCTAATTTCAACAAAAATACAACTCACACATATAATGGCAACTTCATCATTCATTTCTATAATCTAATATTATCTCACATTGCCCCCCCCCCACCCTCCTCAATGGATTGACCGACCCTTCAAATCTCAACTTTTCAAAATGTCATTCTTTCCTCTCTCTATCTTTTTTTCATTTCATTTTTTGATCTTTTTGTTTTGTCTTTTTATAGGTGTTGCAATTATTTTGTCGACGGAGTGCAATAGTATTCTTGGTTCTCAATTGAAGATTTGATAATCAACCAAATTTAAAATGAATTACTTACAATACCATTCGCATGGTGGCCTTAACTCATCTGGAATTCCAAGAATAGCACTACAATTTGGCAAGGACTCAAACTCAGTAGTTTTATCATGTGAATTTTAGTTGTTAATAACATGTATTATACGAATTTGAACTCGGATAATAACACCGCTACAAAACTATCATAAACTACTAAGTAAGGTATGCGTCATGCTTTCATGGATATAAAAATATATCAAAAATCTGATGTGATGCACATTTACAAAGAAAATTGTGTCAATTAATGTTTTGATGTACTAACTAAAGATGGATAAAACATTAAAGGCCACCAATGCGACACCCATCAGAAAACGACATATTTGAAGATGAAATACATTACAAAAGGAATTGTTGAATCAAACTCCATTGGCAAAATGGGTCCATCTGTTCATACTCTTATTTATTTTATTTTTTCCCACTACACTTTCATATAGATTAAATTTTCACCATTCATCCTTGGTTATTCGATTAGCCATGCTACCCTTTCATTGTCGGTTCAACATTGATCTCAACGAGATACGTTCGGACCTGAACATCTGGACTTTAAATCAGATTCGACGACATAAGTTGACTACTAGTCAACTCTAACTCTTAGTCTTACAGACTTACACTATAGAGCCAAAGAAATGATGATAGTAATGTTTCTTTCTTTCTTTCTTTCTTTTTTTTTCTTTTTTTTTTGGCTCAAACGCACTTTATTATTTGATTATACGAATACATGTGTCTTATTTTATCAGCCAATAAGGACCATAAAATGTTAATAATAAAAATATATGTTTTTATTATGATTATGATATATGAACATTCCATGCTAAAAATCTATATCGCTATTCTTCTTCCGGGATTGCTTCATCAAAACCAATTCACTCAAATCTGAGAGGCAAAACCTTGAATCTGTTGTCACAAAATATGAACATATATAACTCTTTTTGTTTCTAAATCTAGTCAACGCTTAAATCAAATTGTGCTGCTCGGAATGAAGAGCATAAATGTTTTGGCGACTCCCTTGTGAGCCAATAACATTAGTCGTCCCAATAATGAAGTTGCATAACTCATCTAACCCCACAGTTAAGAGCAGTGAAAAGCCGGCGCAAGAGAAAACAAGACAATTTCGACGATCTGAGATGGAAGGAGCTAGGATGTATGCGGGACATTCCGACCATTGGCCACAAAACATGTCTATGGCGTAACCAGTGAAGTTTCAAATTGAGTTAATTATAGAGTTTTGTCATATTTTTTTAAGAAAATACAGTAAAATGACTTGAATTTATTATGTTTAATATACTCAATACGAGAAAGTCAACTTTATTCTTCACTTAAACCATTTTTTTCTTTAATTTGATCAAATAAGTTTTTTTTTTATCAATGTCATATTCTTTCTTGGTGTATACATGTTCCGAAAACGTCAACGAGGAGATTGGTTCCCTAAAGAAGAAACCTTCACTTTTATTGGAAAAAAAATATCTCATGGGACACATTCATTGATTTGTAAAAAGCTGTCTTATGTGAATTTCTATGATTGTGAAAAAGAATAGTTTTTTTTTTACTTTAGATAATATAATGTATACACTATGATAACATTGCATCAAATATGAATAGATTGGCCAAGTATAAATTTTATTTGTGGTTTTACCTCAAATTCATACTTCTTAACAATCTATATATTTTTGGATTAAGTTTAAGCTTTTTTGGTAATTAAAATTTTATATTTTACGATCCATCCTTTTTGTTGGAGTAGTAGTCTAGAATCGTGACGGATTAATGCTTTTACGAGTAATTATTTTTTCTTATCACCTTTGGAACTTACTTTAAATATTTTTTCATATATATATATAGAAATTCACCCCCCCCCTCCCCCCAAAAAAAAACTATTAAGTGATAGATCGATATTGATGACGGTCTTAATACGAAATAAAAGTATATGACCAAGAGCGAGAAAGAATAATGCTAATCTCCTAAAACAATTGTTTTTTCCTATAGCAAATTTTGAATGGGATTACTTTATAAATGTGAATTATATCGATGACTTGACTATTCACAGAACACAAAAAGGTACCAAAAAGAAGAGAAAACAAAATTATTCCAATCAGTGAGAGATCTTCAAAGGAAAGATTCTCATTCGCGCAAATATTTGCTGGAAAAAGTAAAAGATTTATATTATTCTATAAATTATTTTTGTTGATGTTCCCTTACGAAATATCAGTATTCAGTACAAAAATGTCTGGCGTATATAATCTTATAGAAGATAAGTAGTTGTCGAAATTTCATAGGGCTACAATGGCTTAAGCTACTGAGAAATTGACACCTAGCCATCCACATCCATGTGGGGTCGCTAAGGCCACGCTTTTTTTTTCTTATGTGAATCATGTAAATTTTTTTTTTTTTTAAGTTTTAATGTCAAGATTTTATTGAATCAGACAGAACTTGTTAACTATCAAAAAGAACCCAAAAAAAAAAAAAAGCGAAGAAGCCCTTGAATATATAGAGACCATCACCTAGAACAGACAAGAAAGCCTTAGCCACACTTTAAGTGGTAGAATACCACACTTAGAATCATGTAAATTGTTATTAAGTATAAAGTTTTGTTATACATGAGCAATTGTATATTATTGCGAAACTCTTGAAAAGTATGGTATTTGGATGGGTTCAGGTAATGAAAATTTGTTTCTAATTACACAACAATACATTCTGAGCTATTTAGTTCGAGGTTTAGGTCCATTTCCTTAGTTTGCTCAAACGTACGTGTGCTTCAAAAAAATTTAATACTTCTTAGAAATTTTTGCAAAATCTTTTTTCTTCGAGAAACATGCTCACGCAAAGATTATGGTAATCTAAGCAATAGCAACAACAACAAAATTTCATTAACAAACAAAAAAACAGCAAAAATATAATATGGAGAATGAAGATGATACATATGGATTTGTAAATATTTTATAATCTCCACAATATTGTGGAGAATGGAAAAAGGAGAAACATATATCTTAGATATGAAAAAAAAAAAAAAAAAAAAGAAAGGGATAGAGAAAGTGATGAAATGAAAGGTTAAGTATGTGGTGAAAAATAGGGTTCCTTCTTCTCATTTGTCTCTTTCAAACTTTATGATGCAAAGCGACCCTTCTTTTTTTTTTTCTTTTATTGTTATCGTTCGTGTCACTTTCTTTTTATTAATTTCATAAAGTCGTATGATCGTACCCATTGTTTTTATTTTGCTCCGACATGACCGACACTGATCTTTCTATATCTTTCGGTAATAGATGTTATAGGATTCTTTTTTCAGAGTACATCATTTGTATATATATATATATATATATATATATTTTTTTTCGTGAGCATTATTCAATAATAAAATGATCTCACAAAAGATATGGTCGAGCTAGACGCACAGAAATTACTTTTACCCGGAGAATGTAATATAAAATAATACATTAATACATGGGCAGTATCACAAATCCTTAGACAATTAGCTTAATTTAAAAAAATTTATGGGGCAGTTGCCCTTCTCAATCTCTCTTTAGATCCGCCAGTGGCTAGACGTCACTGACTACTTTTGTAATGAACTCATGCTAAATCGTGACAGAAATTGTCCGAGATATTTTCAATTGAAGATGATTACATATTAATCTCTTTAGTTATACGGTTAGAAATACTTTATTTGATTTCATAAGAACTAGCTACTAGCTAGGATGAAGTCCGTGGACTACGTTGATAGAATAGTGTATTGGATTCACAATTTGGCAATAATAATATATTTTTCTTTAACAAATCTTTGGAATGTCAATCATCTTAATTCGATTGAAGTAATATGTTTTGAAACGGATACTAGTCATTGAAACCAAGATTAAACACTTGATCGCTTAAAGGAGAGTCACATCGTCGAGACGAGAGCCCTTGGGTTCAAGAAGTTGAATTCCTATTGCTACCTATTTTCAAAATAGTCACATCGTAGAGTTTGCGAGTATTTGTAACAAAGGAGATATTTTCTCCATAATATTTCGGAGATATTTAATACGTGGTAAAAATTCTTTGAACGAAAAAAAAAAAAAAGATATTGGAAAATAATTTGACTTGGACAGTGCAAGTTCAGATTAATGATCTAAAGACAAGCAACAAGAATCTGAGAATCCCACCAGCGGTCACCACCTGTTCCTGTTCGATTCCAAACTCTCACTTTCCCTGCCTCCTCGTGTCTGGGTCCCACCTTTGTGTCCACTCAACTAACAACAGTGAATCCTCTCTTCTTCTTCTTCGATAAATATATTTATTTCCCGTTACATTTTCTTATTACAACAACCCAAAAAACAAAATCCCCCGAAAATAGTAAAATAATTTACCTGAGACTCAATTTCTTTAAGGTTTTTTTTTCTCATTTAATTAACTTTTATTTAATTTTTATTTTATTTTCGTGTATTTATTTATGGTCGTCGGCGATGCCAACGGCGGTGAATGTAGCGAAGCAATGCTTAACGGCGGAAGCAGCCTACGCGTTAGAAGAAGCAGTGAACGTGGCACGTCGACGAGGTCACTCACAAACGACGTCGCTTCACGCCATCTCCGCTTTACTCTCTCTTCCAACCTCCGTCTTACGCGACGCATGTGCTCGTGTTCGAAACTCTGCTTACTCTCCTCGTCTCCAATTCAAAGCTCTAGATCTTTGCCTCAGCGTTTCTTTAGACCGGATCCAATCGGGTCAACAACCCGGATCCGATGATCCGCCTGTCTCGAACTCTCTCATGGCCGCAATCAAACGATCTCAAGCTCACCAACGTCGTCTCCCGGAGAACTTCAGGATCTATCAAGAGATGTCGCAGAATCAGAATCAGAATTCGAATTCGAATTCACTCTCTTGCGTGAAAGTGGAGCTTCGTCAGTTGATTCTTTCGATCCTGGATGATCCGGTTGTGAGTCGGGTTTTTTGGTGAAGCGGGTTTTCGGAGCCCGAATTAAAGCTTTCGATTATCCGACCTATTCCTCACCTTCTCCGATATTCATCACAACAGCCTCTGTTTCTCTGTAACGTAACCGGGAATCCTGAACCGAGTCCGGTTCGATGGGGTTTCAGTGTACCAAACCGGAATCTCGGTGGCGATTCGGATCATCATCAGAGGATAAGCGCGGTTTTCATGAGGGAGAAATGTAGAAATCCTCTGCTTGTAGGTGTATCGGCTTACGGTGCACTAACTGGTTTCTTAAATTCGCTGGAAAAAAACCGAACCGACGGGATTCTCCTCCACGGTTTAACCACCGTTAACATCGGTTCAGAAATCTCCGATCAAATAACCGTCAAATTCGATAAAACTTACACCGACACGAGATTTCACGATCTGGGGAAGCTAGCTGAGCAAAGTTCAGGACCTGGATTAGTCTTGAACTACGGAGATCTGAAGGTTTTCACCGACGGCGACGGAAACGTACCGGCGGCGAATTACATCGTGAGTCGGGTTTCGGAGCTGTTGCGGAGACACGGGAGAAGAGTGTGGTTGATCGGAGCAACGGTGAGCAACGAAGTTTATGAGAAGATGGTGATGAAGTTTCCGAATGTGGAGAAAGATTGGGATTTACAGTTACTCACCATCACCACATTTAGACCTTGTTTGCCTCACCACAAATCCAGGTTTTTCATTCCTCTCTCGCCGCGTTCAGATTCTTAAAACGTTTTGATCACTTCTTTACCAAAAGTTTTGTATCACGGTTTGGGATTCGCGCGTTAAATCTACATGGTTTGGTAGATGTACAAATACAATATATGTTGCCTTTTGGCCTTACGACATTTACAGTATCAGAAAGTCCAATCATAAAAACTATATAGAACTTTTATAATATAACTTAAGTACATGAATATAAGTAATCGGAAATCCAAACCAAGAGGGTTTGAGATCCATCGCTTGTTTAACAAGTAACTAGATAAGTGATTGAACTGCAGCTGAATGTTTAACCATTTATAGCAAGTATTGTCTTCTACTTAAACAACACTAAACATTCAAAAACATGTAACCAGTCACATCCAAAACAGTTTAATCTGGTATAGGACCTAATAATAGCTTCTTGTTGACATTTTCGACTAATTTCTTTACTTTATTGTTTAATAACAATTAGATTTTGTGTGTTTGACTATGTATAAAGAAAACTAATTTTAAGATTTCTTGATCTTTTTTGTTTCGGATAAACAATCTAATTGTTTTCAACTTAGTGTAAAAAATATGTTTTAAATTTATGTACGTGTTCGTTTCTTGTGTTTATAATTTACATAATATTTGTTAAGAAAACAATTAATCAAAATATCTTATTCTAGAGAATAGAAATATCATATTTACTTGGCTTTTTTTTTCTTGCGTTTTGACGATTGCATTTACAATTTCTATATGATACTTGGTAGAAAGTTAGAAACACTAAAACATTAATTTTTATGACAAATATAATGGTTTAACTTGGAAAATATAAACGCAATAGAAAAAACAATGACAAAGATTGAAAATCCGAATGTAAAAACAGAGCATTTTTGTATAATTGACTTCTATATTCCTGTATACCATTTTCTTACATTAATTTGTAATTGAATACAGTTTGATGGGATCATTTGTTCCATTTGGTGGATTTTTCTCAACTCCTTCTGACCTGAAACTACCCTTCTCCGGTTTCAACAAGGAAATCACCGGACCAGTTTCGTCAGTATCCGATCAGACCCAATCTACCTTGCCACCTTGGCTACAGATGACCACTAGAATCGATTTAAACCAAAAATTTGGTGCCAAGGTCGGTATACTATTTCGTCTCCTAATTTGTATAATTCTTTCATACTCACGAAAGCATGTTTCTTGGACTACAAGTTTTCACTGTGTTATGTTAATTTCAACGTGTATTTACATCCCCTCAGTGCAGACCAAAGACGGGTTGGAATCAGTTAGTGGAAATAAGTCCACGAGCAGTGCTTCTGCATCGACCGGCTCAGCTAAATCAGTAACGACTGATCTGAATCTGAGGACATGTTCTGCAACCACAGGATCTAGTCTCAAGAAGCATTTGGATAACAAAGATTCTGCTCAGCAACAATCTGTTTCCTCCTCTTTCTTGGATAATCCAAGGGACCTCAACGCAGAGAGCTTCAAGATTATTTACAGAAGATTAACTGATAGAGTTTCAGGGCAAGATGAGGCTGCTGGAGTTATCAGCTGCGCATTGTCACAACTGCCTAAGAGTAGCACTCGAAGAGATGTTTGGCTCAATTTGGTTGGGCCTGATACCGTAGGCAAGAGGAGAATGTCGCTTGCGCTTGCTGAGATTGTGTATCAAAGTGAACATAGATTTATGGCCGTTGATCTTGGTGCCGCGGAGCATGGAATGGGCGGCTGTGATGATCCGATGCGATTGAGAGGAAAGACGATGGTGGATCATATCTTTGAGGTGTTGTGTAGGAATCCTTTCTGTGTGGTTTTCCTTGAGAACATTGAAAAAGCAGACGAGAAGCTGCAGATGAGCTTGTCAAAGGCTATTGAAACCGGGAAGTTTATGGATTCGCACGGGAGAGAAGTCGGTATTGGAAACACCATGTTTGTTATGACGTCAACTTCACCAGAAGATTCTGAAACAACCACCACTTATTCTGAAGATAAACTATTGAGAGCCAAAGGTAGGCAAGTTGAAATATGGATTGAAACTGTATCCAGGTTAGGAAATGTGAGATTGGTTTCAGGCCCGAGCTCGGTGAACAAGAGGAAGCTAACGGGTTTAGGAAAAACTCAGGGGAAGGAAGAGACTGTGGAGACCGGAAAACGGTTGAACAGAACAACTAATGGAGTTCTTGATCTGAACCTTCCGGCCCAAGAAACCGAAACCGAGGAAACAAATCAATGCGAAAAGAACACAAGCGTTTGGTTAATGAACTTGAAGAATCACGACCGTCTCATTGAAGTTCCTTTCAAGCCTTTCAAATTTGAAGTACTAGCTGAACGAATCAAAAATAACGTAAAAGAAATTTTCGACAAGTGCGTGAGACCTGACTGCTTGTTGGAGATAGATCCAAAGATCATGGAACGATTGGTAGCAGCTGTTTATTTCGCAGACAGTAGAAAAGATATCTTCAAAGAGTTGATGGAGAAAGTAATGGCACGGGTGTTCTTGAAAATTAAAGAAAGGTATGAAATCACTACAAGTTGTGTAGTAAAACTGGTTGGTCGAGATCTTGACATTTTTCGTGAGGATCAAATGGACTTGTTCCTTGTAAAATCTCAGTAGGTTAAAAGAGAGCTTTATTTGGAAAGTGTATCATATAAGGTAGAGTTAGTAACAGGTGTTATTGTCCTTTTGTGTTGCCATACTATTTATAATGTGTATTATGATATATCATGTAGTTGTGAGTGGGTCGTTCTCCTTGTTTGTATATGTATAAGTTTCTGTAAATTATAAGTTATTTCCTTATATAGTTTCAATCCAATGAAAAATATATAGCCTTTTTAAAAATCTATTACTATTTGTACAAAATTTATTCAATTTGTTAAAATCTATAAAAAGCACAGGATCAAAGATATCAAATATTTTTACTAATGATCAGATATTGGTAGCAAAAAAAAAAGAATCAAGACATTAAGAACTCGTTTATCAACTTTAGAAGCTATTAAAAAATTACTCGCTTTTAGTTTCAGAATTTCAGAATAATCGTTTTTTTTTCAGAATAATCTTGATTTGCGTCTTATAATCTTATCTCGTGTATCCCTCTCTTATTAACACGAATCATCATTAGAATAGGAGTCCACATTATTAACACAAATCCTCATTGAAATAGGCATCAAACACTCGATTGCCTAGGTGATATATTGTAGTCACTTCCGAAAATCATAAACGACCAGTTCAATATCCATATTATTGTCTATTAGTTTCCTGTATTTGACATCTTGTGGTATATATTTTTCTATTTAACAGTTCTAAATTACGAAGGCTTTTTTTTTGCTCCGGGCTTATAGCCTACACTAGTAATCCCACTTAAAAGAAATGGATTGAATCCTTCTTATGGACGAAATAAATTGATAAGGAGACAGCCACCTAAAACGGCCTTTTCTTCTTTCACTTTTTTTGTCTTGGGCAATTACGAAGGTTCTTTTACATTTGTGAACATCACTGAATTTTGATATTTCTTTATTTGATCTATGATAGGGGCGAATAACTCAGGTGCATTATTCCAATTTCCAATATTAATGTCAAAAGAAAATTGTTGAACATCATTCGGTGACTCGGTCCACAATCTGATCCAATCTGCTGACGAGTTTTGGGAAATATTTTGAACGCAACACACACAAAATTGTATCACTTACTATAATAATAAGTTGACCATATAACTAAAGAACCAAATTAGAACTGAGAATCGTAGCTTAGTCTTTTATTCTTCTGAGTTTCTCTTCAAACCTTCTTTCTAAACATCTATACGACCCAACTTGCTCTAAAACAAATGACACCTCTTCATGGAAAGAAAACGGTGCACATAATTTTTAGATAAATAAAGGCCGTCAAAATGGTTAGAATTCATTTATCAATATAATAATGATTGGAAATTTCCAGCGTATGTTAAGGTAATTATGAGTTATGATAGGTGCTTACTTATAAGTTTGAACATAAATGTAGTTTTTAAGAAAAAGACAATATATAAATAATGACAACTACATTTTCTTAAATTTTATTGATAATCTGTGAGAGAGAGCTAACTATTCTTTTCATAGTCACGGGAACATTGTTTATTTAATCCGTAAAACAAATAGACAGTTTTCTATTGGGTTAATTGTTTTCGTGGAATAGTATAACTTAGTCTGCAAAATAGATAGACTGATCGTACTCGTTAAACATAGAATATAATCATAGACAAGTAAAGAACAACGAGGAGCAAGTCAAATGATCAAATCGAACGGACTAAATCCATTATGTTTTGTGTGACTGAAATTAAATTAATTAAAATCTTTTTTTTTTGGACAAACTAATTAATTAATTAAAATCTAAAGAAGAAAAGTTATGTAAAATAAAATAAAATAAGTGAATATTAATTATTATTTTTGTGAAAAAGTTTAAAGGTTTTGTTTAATATTAGCAAACAATTTAAGGAAATGGGAAAAAAGTTGAAGCGGGCGGCCAAGTGAAGACATTCTCTGTCGCCCACCCAAACACCATAGAGGAGAAGGCGTACTTGACTTTCTCTCTTTCTTTCCCCCCTCCCACTCGCTTCTTCTAACGCGTGTTCCTCACTCTCTTTAACATAATCACTCAATCTTTGATCGCTGGTAACTTATAAATCTAAAATAACTGCAGACCATTAAGATAAGGATAAGCTTAACTATGTCTATAAGAGCCTCTTGAGATAAAGTTTGATCTCTATTTATTATTTGTTTACTATCTTGATTTTGATATCTGATCATTCTTCTAAAGTATGGATGTATGTATTGTTTGATTAATTAACATTAAGAACATGTATTGTTTTAAATAGATCATGAAAATATATTTAAGATTGTCCCTTGTAGTTGTAGTGATCTTTAGAAAATAGTAGAATTCTCAGTAGCTCACGTGCTAATGAAAGCGCGTGTAGAAAAGAAGGGTTACCTGCTAAGTCGGTCGATTTGATCAAATGGTGGGTCCCTTACACATCCCCAACTCCATTTACCATTTATCTATCAACCACATATGTTTCGGTCTCTTTTTTTTATTCCTTATCTTATTTTAATATACAAACAGTTATTAATATCTTAGGATCTGTTGGAAAATGCAAAGATTTCTTAACATCTTAGGATATACTTGCCCATACATTTTTTTGGACACAAATACGCATACCCATGCATTTATATGAAAGCATCATGCAGATGAAAAATATAAACAACAGTAGATCTCGTCAGATATTAAAATTTGAACTATCTTGTCCACATAAACATAACTATTGTGTAATTATAAGTCTTTTAGTTATGTATCCAGCTAAAATCATGCAGATTATTTGATAACACATACAGATAGGGAATGAAATCAATTAATAGGAACGACAACATTTAAACTTCGGGTTATTTTCTATTGTGGGTTTCAATACAATAGGATCTCCTGAATTGAATTTATTGGATGGGGTAAAAGTTATTTCCATTAGATATTATTCTTCTTTGTATAATTAAAACCAAAATTTATATTTTTGTTAAATAATCAAAACAAAGCTATTGATTAGGAATTAAGTAGGTCATATACAAAACCAACAATGGTTTTTGTTGTATAAACCAAATGAATATATTAATCTAGCATTGTACCTAGAAACTTTAAGCAAAAACAAGCTGTGATCTAGAAACAATAAATTCATCCGGATGAGACTTTTTCTTATTAGTGATAAAATGGGCATGGTTTATTTCCCCTTCAAGGAACTTGCTTTTGATCATTTTAAAAATACATTTTGAAAAAATCAATGAGATAGGAGGATATTATACTATTTTATAAAAAGACAAAAACACTAAAAAATAGAGTATAAGAGTCAGCAAAACAGCGACGTCCTTACCTTTTAAAAGTTTCCCAGTTTTGACTTTTGACATAAACCATGTCCAAGAGGAAGAGAAATAAACAATGGAATTTAATTTTAAAAAGAAAGTAAAAAAAGAGAAGACCGAGAAAGGTAGACGAAAGAAAGAGCACAACACCTTCCTCTCTCCTTCTTCGCAACCAAGTTTCTTTTAAAAGCAGCCTTTCATTTCTCATTTGATCCTTCTTCTCAAACCCAACCACTTCTCTCTACTTCTTCTTCTTCTTCCTAAAATCCCAAAGTTTCAATCTTTTCTTCTCTACACCCTCAGAGATATCTTCTTTCTAGGTATGTATTCATTCTTTTCTCTGTTTTTTGCTATTATTTCATCTTTAAGGATAGTCTTAACTCTTAAGGCTTAAATCTTCAATCTTTATGGTTTTTTTTTTTCCTCCAATTAAAACTGAATTCAAATGGATATGTTCCATCTTACAACCCCCAAAGCGAAAGGGAGAAAAATAAAAAATAAATAGAAAGCCCATACTAAAAGGCCCAGCAGCCAACAAGCCTCAGACGGGAAAGGAACATAATACAGAGAAGAAGATCAGAGATGAAGATGGTGGTAACTTTTTTCCGACAGAATCAGAGCTCTCAGCCATGAGGGAGCACCTCGTGCAATATAAGATTGAGTTCGCTGTTCCTCAGTCACACTCCTTGCTATGCGTAATGCAGGCTCATTACATAGATCTGGCGCAAAAGAGACCCTCCAATCTTTATGGTTTTAATAGCTTGATTTTAACCATTTAATTCCCCCAATTGAATTGAAACGGTTGTATGGTTTGAATCTGTTGTAATTATTCTTGAAATCATGGCATAATTTCGGGTATAAATAATCTTGGAAATGAAAAAAAATATTGAAAAATTGGAATCAAAACTCAACTCTTGTGTTCTTTCTCCTTCTTACGTTTGTTTATTCACTTATGAATCCACAGGAAGAGATGTGCGGCACAAAGAGCAACCTTTGCTCTTCTGAAACCTTAACAGAAGTCGAATTCATGAGACAAAAATCAGAAGAAGGTTCCTCCACTTGTCTGCTCGAACTCGCCGCCTGTGACGATCTTCCGTCGTTCAGGAAAGAGATCGAAGATAAACCGATTCAAATCGATGAGCCAGGGTTTTGGTATTGCAGACGAGTCGGGTCAAAGAAGATGGGTTTTGAAGAAAGAACACCTCTCATGGTTGCTGCTATGTATGGAAGCATCCAAGTGTTGAATTACATAATTGCCACTGGCAAATCTGATGTGCACAGAGTTTGCAGTGAAGAGAAAGTCACTGCGCTTCACTGTGCAGTTTCTGGCTGTTCTGTCTCTATCGTTGAGATCATCAAGATCTTGCTTGATGTTTCTGCTTCACCTAATTGCGTTGACGCTAATGGGAATAAACCGGTTGATCTGTTGGTTAAAGCTTCCCGGTTTGTTCCTAACCAGAGTAGAAAGGCGGTTGAGGTTTTGTTAACCGGGAATCATAGTTCGGTTAGTTTGATGGGAGAGGAAGAGGAAGTGAAGAGTAGTGTTGTGACTAAGTATCCAGCTGATGTATCACTTCCTGATATTAACGAAGGTGTTTATGGAACTGATGAGTTTAGGATGTTTAGCTTCAAGGTTAAGCCATGTTCTAGGGCGTATTCGCATGATTGGACTGAGTGTCCTTTTGTTCATCCTGGTGAGAATGCTAGGAGGAGAGATCCGAGAAAGTATCCTTACACTTGTGTCCCTTGTCCCGAGTTTCGTAAAGGGTCTTGTCCTAAAGGAGATTCTTGCGAATATGCGCACGGTGTTTTCGAGTCTTGGCTTCACCCGGCGCAGTATAGGACTCGGCTTTGTAAAGATGAGACGGGTTGTGCAAGGAGAGTCTGTTTCTTTGCTCATAGAAGGGAGGAGCTTAGACCGGTTAATGCTTCTACTGGTTCTGCTATGGTTTCACCGAGGTCGTCTAATCAGTCCCCTGAGATGTCAGTTATGTCTCCTTTAACATTGGGATCATCCCCAATGAACTCTCCTATGGCTAATAATGGTGTTCCTTTGTCTCCAAGAAATGGTGGGTTATGGCAGAACAGAGTTAATAGTCTTACACCACCACCGTTGCAGCTTAATGGTAGCAGATTGAAGTCTACTTTGAGTGCTAGAGATATGGATATCGAGATGGAACTTAGGCTTCGCGGTTTGGATAACCGTAGACTTGGTGATCTCAAGCCATCCAGCCTTGAAGAGACTTTTGGATCTTATGATTCATCTTCTGTGATGCAACTTCAATCTCCAAGCAGGCATTCTCAGATGAACCACTATCCCTCTTCCCCGGTGAGACAGCCGCCTCCTCACGGATTTGAATCTTCAGCAGCCATGGCAGCTGCAGTGATGAATGCAAGATCCTCAGCATTTGCTAAACGTAGCTTGAGTTTCAAACCAGCTCCTGTATCTTCTTCGAATGTCTCAGATTGGGGATCACCGAGCGGGAAGCTCGAGTGGGGAATGCAAAGAGAGGAGCTGAACAAGCTGAGGAGAAGCGCCTCCTTCGGGATTCATGGGAACAACAATGTGTCACGTCCTGCGAGAGACTACAGTGATGAGCCAGATGTGTCATGGGTGAACTCACTGGTGAAAGAGAGTGCACCAGAGAGAGCCTTTGGGTTGAATGAGAGGGTTGGGAACACGGTGAATGGCGCAGCGGTTAGAGACAAGTTTAAGCTGCCGTCGTGGGCAGAGCAAATGTACATAGACCATGAGCAGCAGATTGTGGCATAAGTAAGAAGCAGCATAAAAGATGGGATTTTATTGCTTTTCTTCTGGGCCTCTCTACACAGAATCTAACAAATCTTGCAATAATTCTTTGATTTGTGTTTGACCCATAGTTTGGTACTAGTATGTGTTTTTATAATTCTCTTGTTCTTTTTTTTTTTTTTTTTTTTCTTGTCATTCTCTTGTCCTTTGTGACATTATGTAATGATTAAAAGCAAATAATTGATGCACGAGTTCAAATGTCCTTTGAAGGGTATATAGCTTTGTAATTTTTGTGATATCTTAAACTTACTGGTAATATTTTTAGATTTGAGAAGAATGGAGATTTCAAGTGCTTTAGACAAATTGGGCCTACTAGAGATTTAGGATGCCAAAACAATACGGAAGCTTTTAGTTTGATTTTTTTTTTTTTTTAGGTTGACTTTTTCCACACATGAAAGTTACCAAAATCAAAACAAATTTCCACTTACTATCTCATTAAAAACAACGGTTATAAAGGAAAAAAAACCACCAAAAATCTAATTTGTTTGTCTACAATTTATCATGTAGGACACGAAAAACTCATAACTGGTTTATGTAGGAAAAATGATCGGTAGAGTAGGATCGTTATAGTAGAGTTAAGAAGAGCGTGTAACATGTGGTCTATTTTTTTTATTACAGTAAGAATCCATACCATGTGACAATCTTGCATAAATCTTTCCTTTTTTGGTGTTATCGATGTGTGTTAATGCAAATTACCTATTATCGCGGTTGCCAGAATATAAACTAAATTTGAGATTCAAATTGATAGCACCATATTATTTTATATATTTTAATTGTATCATAAACTTTTGAGAGATTATACTGGCACTAAGTGTAGAGTTATTATCTCTGTCTAACTATTTAAACTCTCTATACTCGATTTAGAACTAGAATAGAATTCTGCTAAAATTGATGAGGCAAATGTAATTAATATTAAGCTGCCTCTTCAGGGAGACAAGTTTCACAATCAAATGAAAATTGTGAAGAGAGATTTTTATTACATTTAAAATTCTAAAGGAGAAAAGCACAAGAAATTCTGTGTCCACCAATTAAGCTTAAATAAGACCAAAATCACCCAATCCACCAATATCATACCAAAGTCTATTTCGCATTATTGTTAATAGTTAATAATCCTTATCTTCTTTTCTCCTATTTGGCTATTTGTTTAGCTCTCTCTACATCGATTTCCATATACCGACACTTACATAACTGTCGACAAAGTCCTCTTCTTTCTTCTTCTTCTTTCTCTGATCATGCAAACCTCAAGAACAAGAGTTCCATTTTTCGAAACAGTAGCGATCATGAAGCAAAGAAAGAAGAGTAATATCTCAATCTTCGTAATCGTCTTCTCCCTTTTCCTCTTCGGGATCTTCATGTACAATGACAACGTCAAATCCATTTCTAACTTCTCTTTCTCAACCTCCACGAAACCTATCAAGAACGCTGATTCAGATCAAGATTCGTTCAGTAGAGATGAGTTGCCGCCGGAAGAGTGCGATCTCTTCACCGGAGAATGGGTTTTCGACAACAAGACACATCCATTGTATAAAGAGGACGAGTGTGAGTTCTTGACGGAGCAAGTGACTTGTTTAAGAAACGGAAGGAAAGATTCTCTGTTTCAGAATTGGAGATGGCAACCCAAAGACTGTTCTTTGCCAAAGTAATGCTATTTGTTTCAACATGCTCTGTTTTGTTTTTGGATTTGATCTGACTCGGTTTTAATAAGTGTAATCTCTGGTTTTTGAAGATTCAAAGCTAAAGTGTTGCTAGAGAAGCTGAGGAACAAGAGACTGATGTTTGTCGGTGACTCTCTAAACCGGAATCAATGGGAATCAATGGTTTGTTTGGTTCAATCAGTGATTCCTCCCGGTAGAAAAAGCTTGAACCGGACCGGTTCTCTCACCGTTTTTCAGATCCAGGTAAGTAAAACAGTTGTGTGACACTGACACTAATGAGCAATGACATTAACTTTTATAATTTGTTGTTTTTTTCCGAAATAAATGGAAGGACTATAACGCGACGGTGGAGTTCTATTGGGCGCCATTTTTGGTGGAATCAAATTCAGACAACCCGAAAATTCATAGTATAGTCGACCGTATAATAATGCCAGAGTCCATTGAGAAGCATGGAGTCAACTGGAAAGGCGTTGACTTTCTTGTCTTCAATAGCTATATCTGGTGGATGAACACTGTCGCCATCAAAGTCCTGTAAGTAGTCTAATACACACACATGTGGATGCAATAATGAACGGCTGAGGATTAAAAGATTGTGGTGATAAAAACAGACGTGGATCGTTCGATGAAGGAGACACAGAGTATGATGAGATCCAACGGCCAATAGTGTACGAGAGGATGATGAGGACATTGGGAGATTGGGTGGACCATAACATTGATCCTTTAAGTACAACCGTTTTCTTCATGAGCATGTCTCCTCTTCACATCAAGTAATTTAATTTCACCTCTTCATTTATTTTAATTAACATCTTTACATTTTTTACATTTTAATCATTTTGTATATTTGTATTTTTAGGAGTTTGGATTGGGAGAATCCTGAGGGTATACAGTGTGCTTTAGAAACAACACCGATCTTAAACATGTCAATGGCGTTCACCGTCGGGACGGACTACAGGCTGTTTTCGGTGGTGGAAAACGTCACACAGTCTCTCAAAGTACCTATTCGTTTCCTTAACATCACTAGATTGTCTGAATACCGTAAAGATGCACATACTTCGGTTTACACAATCAGGCAAGGTCATTTGCTGACTAATCAGGAGCAAAACGATCCAGCTACTTATGCTGACTGTATCCACTGGTGCTTACCTGGCCTTCCTGATACTTGGAATGAGTTTCTCTATACGCTTATCATGAACCAAAGATAGAAATTATAATTACAATAAATGACAAGATTAGTAGGTGTATTATCTATCAGCTCCATAATTGTTAAATATGTTGAATTAGTTAAAGCTACGAACTTTTTGATAGACCAACTACAACCCAACATTCATAATTCTCAAAGCATTTTCTCATATCGAGATGAAACAAAGTGATGGCAGAGGAAGGAATGCTTACCTTTCTCTGCTATACTTTGCCGTCATTCTTCTTCCTGTGTTCCTTCTCGGATGCTATATTTACAAGGGGAAACAGCTGAGGATTGGCCAGTTTCAGGAATTCAAGACACATAACCTACAAGAACACATCAGTCCACCACAACAAAGCAAAGAACATAAAGACAAGAAGACTGATCTGGTGTCATTAGACCTCTGTGATGTTTTCACAGGAAAATGGGTTCTTGATAACATCACACATCCTTTATACAAAGAAGATGAATGTGAGTTTCTCTCAGAGTGGGTGGCATGTACGAGAAACGGGAGGCCAGACTCTAAGTACCAGAAATGGAGATGGCAACCTCGAGATTGCTCTTTGCCAAGGTCAGTTCTAGCTTTCTGAGAAGTAAGAAAAGAAAACTGAGTTACACTTTCTTCTTCTCTCAAAAGACTTCATATTTTTGGGTTCTAGGTTTGACGGAAAGCTACTGCTAGAGAAACTTAGGGGAAAGAAACTAATGTTCATTGGTGATTCAATACATTATAATCAATGGCAATCCATGGTTTGTATGGTCCAATCCATCATTCCCTCAGGCAAAAAGACCTTAAAACACACAGCACAAATGTCAAGCTTCAACATAGAGGTATTAAGGCCAAAAAGTAATTAATTCAAGATGCAAAAGAACTCCAAATCTTAGCTTCTCTACTATTTTAAATGTGTAGGAATACAATACAACCATAGCATTTTACTGGGCACCTTTCCTAGTGGAATCAAATGCTGATCCTCCAGACAAGAGAGATGGGAAGACAGATCCAGTAATCATACCTCAGTCAATCTCAAAACACGGTGACAACTGGAAAGACGTAGACTACCTCGTCTTCAACACCTACATATGGTGGACCAGACATTCCAAGATTATAGTGCTGTAAGTAATAAATAATCTCTCAACCAAGTTCCAAACTTTGAATTTAGCCAATCCTATTGATAAATTCTCTACCTTGATACTTGAAGAAGAAAGCAAGGATCTTTCACAGAAGGACTCAAAAGAATATGATGAAATCGGAATCTATAACGTATACGAACAAGTGTAAAAGACATGGACAAACTGGCTAGAACATAACATTGACTTAAATCAAACATCTATCTTCTTCAGCAGCATGTCACCAACTCATGTCAGGTACTAAATGATCAAAACCCCCTCCAAAAATCAAAACTTTGCAGAGACTGATCGTTTTCAAAACTGCAACTGAAGTTCAGATTGGGGTGTTAATGAAGGAAGCAAGTGTGAAAAAGAGACAGAACCTATACTCAACATGTCAAGACCAATAGATGTTGGAACAAATCGAAGGCTTTACGAAATCGCAGCGAATGTGACGAAATCAGCAAAAGTTCCAATAAATTTCCTCAACATAACGACGATGTCAGAGTATAGGAAAGATGCGCATACCACATTTCACGGTTCAAGAAGTGGGAAACTCATAACTCCGGAGGAGAAATCGGATCCGAGAACTTTTGCTGATTGTTATCATTGGTGTCTTCCGGGATTGCCGGATACATGGAACGAGTTGCTCTCTGTGTATATTATCTACAAAAGCTAAAAAAAAAAATTTCGATTTGATTTGCTGATTGAATGTAAAAATTTGCAAAATTTCCCAACGTAAACGTCTGTACAGTGAATTGTGGTCGACTTCATTGAAAACGTCAAAAGTTACCGGAAGAGAATAACCCGGCGACGGCGAAGCGAAAGAAACCTTCTTAACCGGTTTATTGGTTAAACCGAATTTTTAAATAAAAAACCCGCGGATAATCGGTTTAGCTGAGAAAAGCGAATACTGCTGAACCGGTCGTTTGTTACCGAATCTGCCAACTTCTCCGTAATCGGTAGCATTAGTGCGCTAAAAGCCTAAAATAAATGATTCTTGTTTCTCTTGCAGTAGTTATAGTCTTGTAAAGATCCTGTCAAATTAGGATTAAAGTTTTCCAAACTCCGATGATACACTGTTGGAATTCCACGATCTTTCAACTTCTCAATAAAGACAAAGACATAGGTACTGTACAACAAAAGGAAACATTTTACGTAGACGAAAACATACATACATGGTCATCATCGATCATCCAGTAAAGTAAACAACTTAATTACGACAGGAAACTAATTAAACACACAACATACAACTACATGGGAGGATTAAAACTGGATTAATATTACTACATGAACCGAACGCTAGGATTAGGTCTTAGTCCTGACTTTTGATTCGTCTATCTCGGCTTTTTCATCCTCAGCGTTTTCCCCAGCAGGCTTGTCTCCGGTGCTAAGACCGCCTTTGCGTCCCATCTCTTGATATCCTTCAGTTCCTAACTGCTCCTTCCGAGTTTGACCTCCTCGGCTCCTCCCTTCATATATTAATATTCCACAAAAGCAATATTAGTAATAGTCTATAAATATAACTTGAAACATAAGCAACCAAGAGATAGAACAAAAGAGAGAAATATATACCTTCAGCAAGATGCTGTTGAGCTTCGAAGCTTTTGCCTCCAGTTCCACCTGGTACAACAGTCTCTCCCTTCTTTGCTCTCTCGTCCAACTGTTTCTTCTCCTGTTGAGACGCCATGGCTCTTTACTTACTACACAAGTTTATTACAACACTAGACAGAAAACTCCAAACAAACTCCAACGACTTGATGATGATGATGATGATGATGTACTTGAGGAGCTCGCTTCTGTTATATATATGGTTGCGATTGGATACGGAGGTCGTTTTGCTTGTGTTGCCACGTGGAGGTTCGACGTGGTGAATCAGGGACAATCGGTACGCCATACGTGTGCTCTTCTTTGCTGGTGACATACCACGTGTCTGACTTTATTAGCTGACGTTTACTTTGAACTTGTAAATGCCGTGCTTCTTTGCCGTGTGTCCTTTAGCTATACCCCGAGAGTTTTTCTGCGTTCTCTTGTATACATACATAAATTCTTTCAATCTTGATTATATATGCTTAATGAAAATGAATAATTAGTATATTTTATCCGATAAGTATGAGTACGTGAAGAAGAACACTATATAATCTTGACGCATATGGACAATGGATGGGTTTGATTTGAATGTTAGTTAGGTGTGTAAATTGCTGGTCAAGAATCTAGCTAGACTCAATGCTCGTTGACGGAGGTGTGGTCCATAGGTCATGTTCAGTTCCCAATCAAATTGATTGAATAGGTTCATCGAATTTAATCACTTTCATATTTTTTTACATGCATGTTGTTTTCATAAATTTTCAATTTGAATGCATATGATAAATCTTATTTATTTAATTTTGAAAAATAAATATAAGAAATAGAGCGATTTTTTATTTTAGAAAGATTCAAATACATAAATATTTGTAATGGCATTCGAATGTATATTTATTATATCTTTATTTTAATCTTGGATGTATGATCATAAAGTTATTGTTTTCATTAGTTTATTTTGAACTAAATTTTATTTTAAGATCAATTGACGGTTTTTATTACTTTATTTCGTACTGAATCTTACTCTAAAGCTGACAATAAATTTTATTTGAACTATTTTCTTTCGATCGACAGTTTAAATTTTAATATTATATTAAGTTCTATGATTTTAAACTAATTGACATATATCTTTCATCTATGTATTACTCTAGGAACTCTAGTCTTGAATCTTGACTAATTTACTTATCAATGTCAAAAACCTCGAATGTTATGTCATTTAATTTAAAGCACCCTGTTCCTTGGGTCATTGTTGTTTGATAAGTTAAACTTTATTTAAAACACCATGTTCCTTGGGTCATTGTTGTTTGATAAGATAAACTTTCTCCTATGTGTTCTAATTGACTCTAAAATTGGGGGTCCAAATTAAAACTATTATTTCGTCCGGCTGTGCTTATGACCCGGTCCAGTTTTCACCAGCACACTGATTTTGTAATGGCATTTCTCTGTTGCTTGTATTTGTCTGCAGTATTTGCGATATACCAACGTTATTATTTTTTTACATCCGTTATTCTTTGTCTGCTATGTGGCAATTTTTGGTTCGTTCTAGCCTTTTAGGAATGTGAATATATTTGGTTTTAAATAATTATCTACGTCAGTGTTTTTAAACAGTTATATGTGTCAGTACGTATTACGTCAATTTTATAGCTAAAAATGTGTTTTACGTCAATTTTATAGCTAGTTACTATCTTTTTATGTTTCAATATATTTATAGTTTGTATTGTAAACCAAAAATTACTCAATAATTAATGATGAAAACCATTAAAAAAGAAAGATTATAATGATAAACTGGCTTGCCAAGTCAAAAAAGGCTGACACGAGACTGAACCTTAAGAGAGAAGTTGTTTCTGTTCCTATGACGATTAGGGCCAACTGTTCCCCGACCAAAATCATATACACATTATTAATACATACACACTTGCGTATGCTATGATCCCTTAAATCAAGATATATTGTTCCTCTTTCCCTAAATGAATACAAATATACAATACATTTTGCCAGGTCTACAAAAAACTATTTGACTTTTTCTCTACTACGTTAGAAAACGATTCGGGTTGATTAAAAGCCTTCATGAAAATGAATATAACGAAGCTATTTTTGTTATAGATATTAAATATTAAGCCAAATTTTTATTTATTTATACCAATACCCAACCTCAGGTAATATGTTTTAATTCTATCTTCTTCGAGTATATTCATCACTCACATCCACGAATAGTATATCCCGTCAAAAAGATTTGGAATCATTAATTTAGTTATTCATACTATCATTTAATTATTTTCCATAGACTAACATTGACCAGATTTTAAGAAGTTTGATGGTTTCTACTTCTAAATTAATTAGTAATAACTAATGAATGCAAAACTCTATAGCTTGTAAGATTCTAATAATTTTGAAATACATAGTTGATCAAAAAATTTTTAGAAATGACTAATTCTCTAATTGTGGGCAGTTATCCTTTTTTGTCAGTAATTCTTAGTATTTATATTTTATAAGTTTATATTTATAAAATATATTTCAATCATCTATTATTATAGCTCATTAGTTAATTGTATCATGCAATTTTTCTAGCGTGTAAACTAAACTTTTTGTTTGGTTAAAACGTGTAAACTAAAACTTTATAAAGTTTTTTGTGTGTGAAAGGGTTATGTAAACTAAAGTTGATGATAAACTATATAAAAATACATTAAAATCTCTATAAATTAATAATATTGAGACCAATCATGTTTATTAATTTATAGAGGTGATATTTATGTTAAAATAATAATTCGAGACTGGAGAAAATTATTGATTTATCGAGGGATTAATTTATAAAGGTTTCACTGTATATAGTTATGTTATGGCTGTAATCCATGGTCTTCAATCTTCATCATACATTTTCAGAATCAAACATGAGGTTTGAAAGATTTGTATACCATTGGGTAACTTACAAGTATTTGCAGCAGATAAAAATACACATGTATGTTTTCTAATAAATCGTCTGAATGGATGTTTCTTAATTGTCTTTCTTTAACAAATGCTCGGATCCATTTGAAAGGAAATAAATTATCCGACGCTTGAGAATAATACCCAAAAAATGGAATTGTACCGTAATTTATTTATTTAATTGTACCAATAAGGCAATAAACACTAAACACAGTAATTAATTTTGAACGAAGACCACAATATTGTTGTATTCAATGGACGGTATATATACAGTTCATCATTCAATGGCTAAAGATTTGAGATTTCACGTGATCACCGAGTCCAACCAGATTTTCTCGTTATGGCAATTTAATAAAAGCCAAAGAAAAAAAAAATGATAGAGATTGGTAATTTGGGCACCGACGTGAATTTGACTAAATTACGAGAGGAGAGAGACTTGGTCACGAAGGTGTTAATTAGCATGGAAAGAGAGATAAATAATCTTCGTTGACCATTGACCAAACCTTAGTCATATATAAAAATCCAACCGCCCACACTATTCCTCTTTATTCACAAGGTCCTCGCTTTATCAAAACGTAAACAACAAGAAATTATACAAAACCATAAACAAATTAGTTTTCTTATATGCAAATCTCCAAGATTCCCATCAAACAAACAAATCGAGAGAAAAATCTCACCGGCGATTGCACGATGAAGAGATTAGTTATCATGTCACCGGAATCTCCGGTTTTCTTCCCATCTCCGCTTGTTTTCTCTCCGACGTCGTCGTCGGTCAAAACGCCGCCGTCGTCTTCTCCTCGTTCAACACCACCGAAGCTGACTATGGTAGCGTGTCCTCCAAGGAAGCCAAAGGAGACGAGTCCCGATTCTGATCAAACCGTGTTGAAAAGGAAACGGCCGCCTATGCTTGACCTAACGACGACTCCGACGGTTGCATCGTGGTGTAGTACGACGAGAGAGACGCCGGAGAAAGGAGAAGAAGTTGTTGAAGCAGAAGAAGATGGATACTACTCTGTCTATTGCAAAAGAGGAAGACGCGGACCAATGGAAGATCGGTATTTCGCGGCGGTTGATCGCAACGACGGAGCTCATGATAAAAATGCTTTCTTCGGGGTGTTCGACGGTCATGGCGGAACCAAGGCGGCGGAATTCGCTGCTATGAATCTCCGGAACAATATCGAGGCGAGATTAGGAGAAGAAGGTTACTCAATGGAGAGAGCGATAAGAGATGGTTACATCAAAACGGATGAAGATTTCTTGAAAGAAGGTTCCAGAGGCGGCGCGTGTTGTGTAACCGCTCTGATATCGAAAGGCGAGCTTGCGGTTTCGAATGCCGGAGACTGCCGGGCTGTTATAAGCTGTGGTGGAAAGGCGGAAGCTCTCACTTCCGATCACAATCCTTCTCAAGCAAATGAGCTCAAAAGGATTGAAGCATTGGTGAGTTTTTATCATTTTGATTAGTAATATTTTTCATCAAATTCGTGGAATTGAGTAATGTATGAATTAAAAA
Source organism: Cardamine occulta (assembly GCA_028015245.1). NCBI lineage: Eukaryota > Viridiplantae > Streptophyta > Magnoliopsida > Brassicales > Brassicaceae > Cardamine > Cardamine occulta. The sequence continues at coordinate 3,959,174 of CM051376.1, read as the reverse complement.
CTTGATTCTACTAAAAATGTGGTTGATAAAAATCTGAAAATTGGAGAATCATTCTACCATTGTGGCTTCAAATGATGTTTAGTGCGGTTTGGTTTGATTGGATCTGGTTTACTTACTTTTGTCTGTGTGTGTAGGGTGGTTATGTTGACTGCTGCAACGGCGTTTGGAGAATTCAAGGGACATTAGCCGTTTCACGAGGAATTGGAGACCGGTATCTCAAGGAGTGGGTTATAGCCGAGCCGGAAACAAGAACATTACAGATTAAACCGGAGTTTGAGTTCTTGATCTTAGCATCTGACGGTCTTTGGGATAAGGTAATTAAGTATAACAAGAAATGTATGTTTCTAAAATTGATTCTCCTTTTTGATCTATGTATTGAATATTGAACCGGGGGTTTTTGGGACGTTATAGGTAACGAACCAAGAGGCGGTCGATATGGTTCGACCATACTGCGTAGGCGTGGAGAATCCAAAGACACTTACTGCTTGCAAGAAATTAGCCGAGCTATCGTCTAAGAGAGGTTCTTTAGATGATATAAGTCTAATCATAATTCAGCTACAACACTTTGTTCCATATTCATTAACATGTAGTATTTAGTTAAAACTTAATTAATTTCAAGGTCTTCATCAGTCATTAATAATTTTGGTCGGTATTTTACATGTAAATAAAGGTTCCGAACATAATTAATTTATTATTAGTGTTCTTGGGGATATCAAGCTCCAAATATTTTTGGCTTACGATTTGTTTCCTATATACATGAAATTGCACTTTCTAACCATTTTGACACTTTGAGACAAAGTTGTTAATCTACCCGTTCGATGTGTGCTATTGAGTACTTAAGTGACATAAGTGAAAAGATCAAATGAAGAATTGCGGTTGAGTTTTGTTTGATTGCTATTCAAACTTCATTCTAACAGCAATATGGTACCATTTATCTAATTATAATAATAGCAATCTAATAGTTGTTTTTAATGTCGTCTTCACAGCATATCAATACCGATTTGTATTAATAGTTTATGAAAAATGGCGTTCTATGAACTATTAGAACAAGAGGTTTGTACAGTTATTATTTGTTCCAACTTTTTTCGAGAAAAAAGAGTCGGATTCTCATACTCGAAATAATTGTAGAGATGTTATATATCCCACTTGCGTTAGAGGAACCAAGCACATTCTCTATGAACTTATTCTAGTCATGTATTCTTTTTTTTATTATTATTATTTTTCATCGTTTTTATGTTTGTCGCCTAATACAAAGTCAATTATTTGAAAGATTCAAATGGATCGGACAGAGGTATAGGTAAGCACATAAACTTTCATATAGTAATTTTGGAGACGAGATATAATGGCTATGTTGTATGAAGGCTTTTAAACCCCATAAACATTTTGGCCCAAACAAGAAATCGTTAATGAGTAAAAACAAAAAAATTGTTAATGCGTAGGACTCACGTTTTCTCAAAATTAATCTAAAAAGCTGTTCACTTTCATGAAAACCCTAAGAAAACTGCACCCACATTATCGTCATCCGTTGATAGATTAAGATGATGGCGGAAGAGGTTCCAAGACGGTAACGACGCCGGCTCCATCGCTACCCATGATTTAAGAAGCCTTAACCACCGCCACTGCGAAATCAAAGAAGCTGGAGATTCGAGCGAGCTAGGTGTAGATTCAATAAGCTCTTTACTCGATGAGATCCTCCAACATATCCTTTCCTTTAACTTTATTCCGATCGCTTTCGTCATCAGAACTTCCGTCTTGTCCAGACGATGGAGGCATGTATGGTCCGATACACCTTCTTCTCTCTTCTTGGGGAGCTGGAGATTGGGCGCTGACTCGATAAACGAAGCCCTAGCTCGCTACACGGCTCGCAAGATGATGATTTTTGTGCTCTGTATCGTGAGGTTCCACTATCTTCCTTACGTTGACAGTTGGATCCAGTTCGCCATGTCCCGAAACGTTGAGAATCTGTCGCTGTATATCTATCGTCGTTATAATTTTCCTGTTTTCTTCTTCATCAATTCCTCTGTTAAGCAACTCACCCTTAATTTATGCTCTATTGATTTGATTCCCATATGCCACGTGTCTTGGACATCCCTGAAGAAGCTGTTATTGCGTAACTGCAATCTCTCTGATGAATCCATTGCTAAGATTGTATCTGGTTGTCCGATTCTCGAAACCTTAACATTGTATTACTGCGATGAACTGATGTTTCTCGACCTCAGCAAATCGCTGCGTCTGAAAACATTAGTAATAGATCGCGACATTTGGGGACCAACGCAGATTGTGGCAACTCATATCCATTTTCTCGCTCTCAGATTAACGAATAAGTTATCATGTACTTTAGTTGATGTCTCGTCTTTATCCGAAGCTAAACTAGACATTGCTTTGAGTTACAACGTGAAAAACTGAGAGGTGATTATTCTACAAGTCATGGTGCTAAAGATGTTAGAGAAATTGCAGAATGTAGAGAAGCTTACTTTTAGGTCAAACTTTCTTAAGGTATATATGTTTTTCGGGTATTCAAATCATGTGTATGCATATGGATGGTAATTTCACATTTGATTAGTTTTCTTTAGGCTTTGATTTTTTTTTCAAATAGCCTATGTTGTTTCACTCTTGATGTCTTGAAAAAATGATTATTGTCTTTGTTTTTTATTTTTGTTAGATTCTATCTGTTGTCGAGCTCCGTCATCTTCCTTTTCCGAGCTTCAAAGTTAAAGATTTGACACTTGTGACAACGATCTCTCAATATGTAATTCCTGGTGTATTAAGGTTGCTACAAAACTCACCTGAATTAAGGAAGCTAACACTACACACAACGAATCGGGGCAGCATACCGGTATATTTGCCATAAACCTCTTGAATATTCCAAGAACGCATATATCTTTTCATTTGAATTTGTAGAATTTGACACTCTTTCTGTTGTACAGGGCACGTCGATTGACAAAAACTTGCGTTCTCATGGCTTGAATTCTGATCAATGTTGGAGCTCGGAAGCGAGGGTGTGTTTAAAGATATTCCCAAAACTGGTGTAGAGTCAAAGGTTGTGGCTTCATTTGTGGGAATTATGCTTAAAACCACAAAGACATTAGAGAAGATGCATATGGACTTTAAATGGGAAGATTGGGGTGACCCTTATCTTAAATTTGATCATTTTGAAGAATTTCTTCAGATGGTTTCAGTGCTTTCCCTCGACAACAATGTCTCCATCACGGTATCCAAGCCGAGTAAGAGGGTTTAGTCTTGAATCCTATATATTGGATATTTTAAATAATACTAGATGAAAACTTTTCTTTATTTTGTTGTCGTAGGAGATTAGTTAGAAATTTGAAGTTGAACATATATATATATATACAATGTCTCCATAACAATGATGCCAACTTTAAATAATACAACTTTCCACATCTCATTCTTTTTTCCATGTAAATTTACATCTCTAAATTTCCATATCAATCTCATTAAGTTTCTGTTGCGATCAACTCAATCCGGATACTGTATAGTTCAGAACATGTATCTCAGTTACTTTCACTTGCTTCACTGGCACCACCAATACGACCATATTAATGGACTATGGCGAGAGAGTAGTCAAAGACTTCATAGGCAGCAACCTTTTTAACGACTTCTTTTTTCAATTGACAATGGCGGAAGATTTAGTTATAACACCAAAATAGAATGATCTCATAAATTCACATTTGCATCAATTTGGGAGTTAGTCCCAAAAAGTTTTAACTAATAAAAATATAAGGGCACAACTGCAATTTAGTCATAATCTCGGGCGTTTTTGTAATATTTGGAAATACAATTTAAGGATGAAATGTTCTAAAGTTTCGGAGCTGTAATTTTGATCGGCGATCTGCTTCCATGGCGATTTGCTTCATTCTCTATACCCTTCTCACGTTCCTCTTCGCCGTATCTCTGAGTTTATCTTTTTCCGTCATCAATGCCAGAAATAGCAGGAAACGAGCGGTGGGATTCTTCCATCTGTACACGAACGACGGTGGCGGCGGCGAGAGAGTTCTCTGGTGCGCAGTTAAAGCTATCCAAGAGGAGACTCCCGATATTGACTGTGTCATCTTCACCGGAGATCATGACTCTTCTTCTGATAGCTTAGCTCGCCGCGCCGTTGATCGATTCGGTGTCCACCTTCAGTTTCCTCCTAAGGTCCGATTTCTCTCCTCTCTCTCGACCTAATTTACAGTTCAATTCAATTTGATTTGGTTCTAATAACATAGAGGTTGATCCATCTCTAAGAATTGGGGGCAAGTTTCAATTTTGCATTTTGGATTAATTTTGATGCAATTTTGGTTTTGTTCTTGATGTTGTTGCTTCTCAGGTGATTCATCTGAACAAAAGAAAATGGATTGAAGAGAGCACTTATCCACATTTCACAATGATAGGTCAGAGTCTTGGTTCGGTTTATCTAGCGTGGGAAGCTTTACGCAAGTTCACTCCTTTGTATTTCCTTGACACTAGTGGATATGCTTTCACTTATCCTCTTGCTCGGATCTTTGGTTGCAAAGTTGTTTGCTATACTCATTATCCAACTATCAGTTTGGATATGATTTCTCGTGTTCGTCAAAGGAACTCTATGTATAACAACGATGCTTCAATTGCTAAGAGGTTTGGTGTTTTCAAACCTTAAAAAGTTTGTTCTTTCTTCGTTTAATGTAAGTTCTGTTGGCTAATGATAATTGTTGCTTTTTTTTTGTAGCAATTGGTTATCTACTTGCAAATTAGTCTATTACAGAGTTTTTAGTTGGATGTATGGGATGGTTGGCTCATGTACTCATCTAGCTATGGTCAATTCTTCGTGGACAAAGTCCCATATCGAAGTGCTTTGAAGAATTCCTGAACGGATTACACGGGTCTACCCGCCCTGTGATACTTCAGGACTTCAGGTGCTCGAAGCTTAGATTTTTGTCTGTCGTCTTGTTACATCTCGGCTTCTATTTAACATCTTGGGCTTAATGCAGGCATTTCCTCTTGAAAGATCATCAGATTCTCCAAAAATTATATCCGTTGCTCAATTTCGTCCTGAGAAGGTGACGAATCCAGTATCTGACTTATGAGAATAAGGTACTAGAGTTGTCCAGCTTACTCAATTACAGTCTTGTACCAGGCTCATATGCTTCAGCTTGAGGCCTTTTCACTTGCCTTAGAGAAGTTAGATGCAGACGTTCCTCGACCAAAGCTTCAATTTGTGGGAAGTTGTAGAAATGAATCAGATGAAGAACGGCTACAGAAATTGAAAGACAGAGCAGTTGAACTAAAAGTGGAAGGAGACGTGGAATTCTATAAAAATGCCATGTACAGGTGTTTGCTTAAAGCTCTTTACGGCATTCTTTACCCAAACTTGTGTCTTGCAATATTCAAAGCTTCCGTGATTCTTAGTGGTTGGCTTTGGGTTGCAGGGAACTAGTGGAACTACTAGGAAATGCCATTGTAGGAATGCATGGGATGATAGATGAACACTTTGGGATTAGTGTTGTTGAGTACATGGCTGCTGGTGCGATCCCAATAGGTCAGACTTTAAAGGCTTTTATGTGTTTTTTTTAATCTTAAAATTTTCAGTTACTCTTGCAATTTCTCTAATGGATCCTCTGTTTTTATTTGTGGTGCAGCTCACAACTCAGCTGGACCCAAAATGGACATTGTGTTGGAAGAAGACGGACAAAGAACCGGGTTTCTTGCTGAGACTGTGGAGGAGTACGCTGAAGCTATCCTTGAGATAGTGAAGATGAATGAAACAGAGAGGCTTAAGATGGCTGGAGCTGCTAGAAAACGAGCGGCAAGGTTCTCTGAACAACGGTTTTGTGAGGACTTTAAAACTGCAATTCGACCCATTTTCGCTGGTGCTCACAAATGACAGTCGTAAAACCCTCAAGATCTGCTTCTACTTATTGCATTAGCGCACAAGACGAGCTAGGTTATACAGTTTTTAATCCTCTCTTTATAATTTTTGTTTCTGACTAAAGCTGATTGTAAGAAACAATTTGGTCAAAAAAAAGAAGAGAAGAAGACGGTATTAAGAAACGACTAAGGTGTTCTCTTCCTGATTATAGCTGATTGCTGAAAAAGTGTCACCAGAGGATTTGCTTTCAAATGTATCTGATTTGTCCACAGCCGTTTATGTGGATTCTATGATGAGAGATGTCAATAAGTACAACCAAAAGATTGAAAAGAAAGAGGATTTGATTATATTCTTTCTTGCCTTTATGTGGTGGATTTTATGATGAGTAACTGATGAAAAAATATGCAGTATTCCGAAATCTTTTTGGTTTATGTAAAGAAACGACACGCAGTCCATGTTTGAAAAGCAGAAACGACAGGCAACTCTATGTGGCTCCTTTTTTGAGCAATCTAAAAGAGGAAGAAGAAGAAGAAGCTGGGTGATTTTTAAACACAAGCAACACTCAACGATCGCCACAATGGCTATATCTCTCAACTCCGGCGCCGTCTTCGATTCTCTGGTCAGTCTCTTCTCCTTCCTCTACTTTGTAATTTTATTATCTCCATTTATCTTCGTCTACACAGTTTCATTTTCGCCAATTAATCTTACGGATCACTTGTTTGATGCCACGGACACTTGGTCTTTGCTGAATTTAGCTTAATTTGATTCTTATGGGTTCTGCAAAAGTATGGTTTATTTCAGAATATGGTAGTATCTGTTGTTGAGTAATCTTGAGATTTTCAAAATCAATGCTTCTGCATTTCTTTGATGAAGAACGTTTTATAGCTTTATGTTTCCATTATATATATAAACAGCTCTGCTTTTTGGTTTAGAGTTAACAAAATATTCTCTCCATTTGAAGCTTCATACCGGATACAACCCAGTTTTAAGATCCTCAGCCAAAGTTATATCATCAAAGTTTTGTCCTTTACATGTTTCAAGAAGATCACTAATTTCAAACAAAAGAAGATTGGTTATATCTAGTTCAGATACAGATGACAACGGGATCACTGCCCTCGATTCCTCCTCCTCTATGGATTCTGATAAAGCAGGAAAGAATGGCTCAGTTTCCTCAGATATCCAACAAACCTGTGGCAAAAGAGCACCATTGACAGCTAGGGAGAGACTAAGAGCAGCTCGAGTCCTTAGCCGATACACAGAAGCAGCACCGAAACCATCAAAACCACGAATGGGAAGCCAACTGTTGGATGTGTTGAAAGAGAGTGATAAGAAATCTAATAGGAAAACAGGATTACCTGAAGCACCAACCAACATGCTAGCTTGATGATAGCAAGAGAGGCATGCCTAAGAATGGCCTTACCTTTTATTTCCCAGGAGGCTCTGATATACTTGTCATTGCTTTTTCCTTTGTTTTCATAAGCACTGTCATGTTTGCTACTACTTACATTGTTTGGAAACTTGGTGCTATTCACTTCAATGAATGATCAGAATTGGTTGTTAACTCACTTCAGTGCCGTATGGCCCATCACAACATCTCTACTTATGTTATATCTCAACTTGTAGTTGTAGATTTGTTACTCATTTATCATGTGTGTTATAACAGAGATATGTGAGGGACACTAAGATTCTGAAGCAGATAAGATCAATCCACTAAATTTAAAGAGGGAAGTGAACAGATGAAAAATGTCAACAAAAGTGGGCTTATAGGAAGCCACAAGATTGTATGATTGACGTTTGATGCCCCAATCCGATTTTATCGTATTCTAAGTTTACGGTCGCATGAAGAAAGAATATGATATAGTTAATAAATATGAATGATATGGAGCTGGAAGCTAATTAAAATTGGTTTTCTCAACAAGTATAGGTTTTTTTAGTACTTTCACAATGCTTGATTGTTGCTAATTATTATCAATTTTCTTCTTTTTAATGTTCTCAAATGATTGTTTTTGGTCACGCCGGTGAATGGTCGTGATCCTTGGGACATATAAAAGCTTTGATCAAATAGTTCTCTTTCGCTTTTGGTCAACAATAAACCTGTGGCCAAGTGCCAACTATTATTTTCATCATGTGCTTCAGGAAATGTCGGTGTATATATCTTTTATTTTGCTTCTATAGGTGCTAAGTTTTTATATTTTTGGTTGATACATGGTCATTTGGCAAAACCTCCCATAGAAGATATAAACAGTGTCTGTGCTAACATTTTGATCACAAAATTTTCAAAGAACTTTTTATTTTCTAATTATTTTAGAAAACAAAAATCTTTTTTTACTAACTAGATAAAAGAAATGAGTTAATCCCCAAAATTTCCTTTAAATGATCCAAAATAAGAAAAAAAGGAAAGGCAAGTCTTCATTGTCGGTAGTCAAGAGTCGTTCTTTTAAAAAAAGATGGGAGATACGAAGAAAAAAAAAAAAACTAACAAAGCACTCAATTGCTTGATATGATTTTCAAGATGACAGATATAACTATACTCTTTTATCCAAAAAGATGCTTATTATGCCAACACTTTGTTTTGATTAATGAAGTCCATACAAGAGCATAGTTATATCTGTCATTTAATTGATCACTTAGGATTCTCTCCGTACCACTGAAATTTCAATGGTGTTAGATGGAGATGTTTGATCTGTAAGAGGATAAATTGTAAACCCTTTAACAAAAAAAAAGAGAGGATAAATTGTATTTTGGAGATTAAAAAACAATATTAGTTGGTCAGGAATTTCTCGATTTTTTTAAGTTATTGTTTTGTAAACAATATATAATGGTCAGCTAAAGTTTATTTTATTTTTTTAACCGACTCTAAATTCACAAAGTTCCAAGATGATCAGTTTGATTGATAAAAAAATTGTCCCATATAAACTGGAGTGTCAGTGGGTGATAAGAACTAGAATGTCAATGGCTTGATAAACTCGAATCTGACTGCAATCTTAAGAATTCTTTTAGTCCAATGTGTGGTATGAAACTGTTGATTTGAAGTGATATTTTTAGCCCTACATATCTTGATTTACGCAAGTTTATAGATCTTTACAACAAAAACTTGAAAAAAATCAATAATAGTTTTAGTGGCATTGGCTGTGCAACCACATATATTGATTATTGAATAAAAGCTTCTCTCTTCCGCATGTGAATATATGTGACAAGAAGCGCCACCAAATCTAAGTTAAAGCTTGTTTTTTCTGTCGATGCGCATGATAGTCTTTTTTTTTTTTTTTTCAAATTACTCAACAATTCCTTTTTCTTTTATTTGTTTGTTGTTTAAACTTAAAAGGCTTAATTCCCAACTTTCTTATTAAACAGTGTAATTATTATATTGTCTCCTAGAGTATGTATCAACACAGAAAATTTACAGGATGGGATTAGGTCCTTCCATTTGGATGTGGTTTTTTTTGTTCAAATCGATTAAGTAGATGCTAGTTTTTCATAAAGATTTAGATAGATTGTGGACATATAGTACCAAAGAAGAAAGTGGTACGATGCAACTGAATCGTTCGTTTTGTATTCTATCACTAGTTACCAAAACATATGGATCATATGTGATGCAATTTAGATGCGGTGCGAATTTTACTTTTTTTTTTTAATTATTATTATGTTTTATGTTTTACCAACTGTTTTAACTAATTAAAAAAGACATGGAAAACACTATCCACCAAAAAAATTAGACTGAATTTATTAACATAACCAAATATCTTTGGTTTGGTCTTATGTCCCTCTCCGACCTTCATCTGCTCCTCTCCTCGTGTTCCCGTCACCGCTTTGTCTCATAAAAAGTAAAAACCAATACTGTCCCATGCTACTATAACTACATAGCCAAATCTCAGTAACTATTTGGTTTAACTATAACGAACAAACATAATGAATTATGTCTAGTAACTTGGATATTGACTATGCAAAATAAATAACATATACCGATATTTCGAGTAGGGAAGAGACGGCAAAAGTGGATATGGCGAATTAGAAGGCAACCAGAACGCGGAGAAAAATTGTCGATGAGTATGCAAATCGCATCATTTGTTCCTATAGAAAATATAATCATAAAAAAAAAAAAACAGAAAAAAAAAAAAAAAAACAGAAAATGATTGGAACATGAGAGATGTGATCAGTGAGACCATCGATCCGGTGAAATCTTTTTTTACAGATAGGAAAACTCAAGATAAAAGCATTTTCCCTCCAATGATTATTATTAACGATAATTGTTGTCCATATCAAACTTTTATATATTCGATTTTAATTATTTGTCGACTTTAGAACCAGTTGGTCTATTTCCATATGATTAAAGTGGGTCGAAATACATATATTTGATTTGAACGACTCAATTTTCAAACTACAAATCCCTATCTCAAATTAGATCTCGAAAACAACATGTGTACTTATCCAAAAAAAACACTTCTATGTACTTCTTTCTACATGTAAACAAAGTTCTTACATTATTCAACCTGTTCTACTTAATCGGTCATCCTATACTATATTGCTCTTGTAAAGTTTTTTTTTACACGATTTAATCAACAGGTATACAATTGGGATCTTCGAAGAAGTTTTTGGGACTCACGTAAAACTGAGATTTGGGATAACAATAAAAGCTAATTTAGTAGGAAATTAGGAATAATCTAATAGGAAATGGTGAGCGGATATGAATCATATGATAAATCAGAAATCTTATTTATCACGTACGAACAAATTATTATTCATAGTTACCGCATATCTTTTGCAAATTAACCCGATATGGTCATCTGAACCTTAATTAAGTTTTCAGCGAAATTTCAACACAAAATTTGCGGCTCTGCACGATTTATATTAAAGAAAAAAACAGAGAATTTACAATTTATAAAAAAGAAACTAATAAAAGTCTACAAGGAGAATCACACCAATCAACATCAACCTTAATTTCTCCTTCATTATTTAGATCAACACCCAAACTTCGAGCTCTCTCTATCCCACTCACTTCCACTTACGCACAAACCTCTTTCAACTCTCAGTTTCAGGATCCGAAAATAAAGGAGCTAATATTATTACTTTATTAAAAATACAAAAACAAATAAAAACAATTCTTTATTGGTTTCTAAGACGATGGAGGATTCTTACGAGTCAGCCAAGTGGTCTGATTCAACTACAACTCCATATATGGTCTCATGGTCATTACAATCTGACTCCTCCGATTCTGATTGGAACCGCTTTAATCTCGGCTTGTCTTCTTCCTCTTTTCCACCCGATGATTGTGTCGGTGGGATCGAAAAAGCTGAGTCTCTATCCAGAAGCCACCGTCTAGCGGAGAAGAGACGCCGTGACCGCATTAATTCTCACCTCACCGCTCTCCGGAAACTTGTCCCCAGTTCCGACAAGGTATGAGACTCTGATTCAGATTGTGTTTTTCTACGTTTACTTTACTTCATAAAATAAATTGTTTTCGGTTAAGTGAAGAATTTCAGTTTGAGTAACCCGGTTTTGATCTGATTCGGTTCCGGTACAATTTAGACAAAGGCTTTCACACAAAATGAAAATGCCCATTTGTGTTTGCTTAATTCGTAATGTGAACGTTTCAAATTAACAGAAAAAGTTAGATTGATATGTTCCGGTTTAATAGATAATCATTAATTTGAGTTGACCGGTTTTGCATATGTGATGTATTATATCAAATGATTCAAATCGCAAAAATCCTTGTTTTGTCATGCAAAAATAAAGTTCAAAGTGAGAACGAAATGTTTCGGTTTAGTTAATGAGTTTCAATTTGACTTAACCGGTTTTGACCTGACTCTACAGTTAGACAAAGCAGCACTCTTAGCAACAGTGATAGAACAAGTAAAGGAACTCAAACAAAAAGCAGCAGAATCTCCAGTCTTCCAAGATCTTCCAACAGAATCAGATGAAGTAACTGTGCTGCCTGAAACTATCTCTGACTTTGAATCAAACACCAATGCAGTTACCATCTTCAAAGCTTCGTTTTGCTGCGAAGATCAACCCGAAGCAATCTCGGAGATCATCAGAGTTCTCACAAAGCTTCAACTCGAAACAATCCAAGCTGAGATTATCTCTGTTGGAGAACGAATGAGAATCAATTTCATCCTAAAAGAAAGCAACAGTAATGAGACTAGAAACATTGCTACATCGGCAAAAGCTTTGAAGCAATCTCTCTGCGCTGCATTAAACAGAATCACTTCATCTACTTCTTCGGTTTGTAGAATCAGAAGCAAAAGACAGAGATGGTTCCTCTCTTCTCACTACTCACAATGATAAACTTTCACAATATACATATAAACATAGGTTTTGCCAGCAATTTGATTAATATTTAATAAAGCAAAGCAAGTTGTTAGATTTGTATATTACAAGATTGTATAACCTAAATCTGAAATATTCCATAAGATCTAAACCAAATGACAAACTTTATCATATCTTAAAACACTATGAAAATTAGTATTAGCAAGATAATAACATTATTGGTAAAAGCCTGATTAGATAGATAAAGCTTTAACATTACTTGAAGATCCATACAATCCAACATAAACGAAGCTCAGAAAACTTTAAACTGAAACAAGTTTAGACAAAGTACTTAGGATTTAAGCGAAACAAAAAAAAAACACGGAAGCAGATGAAATGCGAAAGTCTTAAAGATGATTCTACTTAGATCGCTGTCTCATCTTTCGTCTCTTCCTCTTCAACCTCCTCATACGCTTCTTCTTCCACTGAGAAACAAAGATTATACAGAACTTAGCCGCAAAAATAAGAGATGTAAGTACGTAACAGATTAACAGACAAATATAATAGTGAAGATTCGAAAGATGAATACCTTAGCTCTCATGACGGAGCAACTCTTTTGCTCAAAACCCTAAATGGTGATTTTACGGCGACGGTAACGAGAGAAGATACGATTGTTGCGTAACTGTGTATATATACCCCGAAAACCCTAGAGTAGAGATATTACATGGGCCTATTTACTAAGCCCATATAATATTTTGGGCCTTTACGCTTTTATATTCTCAGCTGTAATGATATTTCAAAAGTTAGAAAATTTGTTTGTAACGAATTAAATGGTTATAAATTTTGGCCAATCAAATTCACCCGTCATGTGTTTACTTTGTTTTTGAAAATGTTTGCATTTAATAAAATTAAATTAAATCATTAATATTAGGATGGAAAAGAAAAGTAAATCACAATTAATTTCTTTAGGAGATAAGTGTCGATGCAGAATTTTTGACCATGATATGGTGAACGACGCCAGATACAATTTGCTGACAAATCCTTCTCCACCGAATATCTAAACAAAAATATATCCAACGAATGATATTTTATTAAATTTTACTTATAAATTTGTATGAAACAGAAAACACTAATGAAAAATCAATAGACAAAAAGCTATCAAACACTTTTGAACTTTGAAGAATGATCAATTGATGATAGGCGTTCATTCAAACCGTTGGAATCAAATCGCCAGAGATGAGTTATAATCACTAAACATGTAGTGTTGGTGTGAGAAATATCTTCTTTAATAAACTCTTACTTTCAATTCTCAATCATATAAATTATGTAAACACTGTATATAATTTTCTTATAGAAGGACCAATATGCATCCAGTGATGAATGATTCTTGAAAACGTATTCTCTCATATATAGTTTCCATATTGATTCATATACAATTCAAACTTGTATAAATATCTTCAGAGATAAAAAAAAAAGATATATAACCTCTGAAACTCAAACAACCAAATCGAAATTATCATATCCTATATAAGGCAGTACTCTATAAAGCAAATGTTGAACCAATAAAATTCCCAAACAACTTTCCACCATCTCATCCTCTTCCACATATTATATACTTTATTGGAACCGTAATCTCTTTTACGAATGCTTTGAAAATAAAAATCTTCAAAAAAATAATAAAATACCCTCTTATTTATCTCTGTAGGTAAAAAAATCCTCTAAAATTTTGCATGCAAAGCTCCTCACAGAATGTAATCTCCTCAATTCTTCTCAAAAATGAATCTCCAATGCTCTGGACCGATTTGAGGGATGCTCATCGTATATAATATGATCTTTCACAAGCAATCAATAGAATTCTCCCAAGAAAAGATCAATAAAATCCCAAATATTCCCCCAATGACTATATTCCTCTTCACCACCAAAAGGCCAAACCGCTGAAGATCCATCACCAACCATATAACCCGGATCTAGACCCATAGAACCAACCGGATCAACCACTGGCGTTGGATGAGCCGTCGAACCCACCGAGCCAGCTAAAGAGTTTAAATCCTCCATTGAATTATGATTATTGCACCCACTTCCTCCTTGTTGCCCTAACGCCAGATCGTGAAGAAATGAAGTCGAATTGTTTACCGGAACATCTGTGAGCTCGATGTCACCAATCTTGTTATCATTGTTATTACTAATTTGAAGATTCTGATACCGTTGTTGGTGATGGAATTGTCCCACTTGCATCATGTGATTTTGTTGTTGTGATTGTTGTTGGTTAGGGAAAAGACCATAGCTAGGGCCTAACATGGAGGAGGCACCACCGAGGAATATGCTATTGTGGAAAGGGAGACCGTACGGACTAAAGGCGGCACCTCCTCCAACGGTAGCGGCGGTGGGACGAGGAAGGAGAGGTCTTAGGGTTTGAGTGGAGGAAGAAGAAGAGGAAGGAGAAGAGGAAGCGGCGGAGACGGTAGAGGAAGAGGAAGAGACGGAGGAAGGAGAGGAAGGGGTTAAGTTGAGCTGAGCACGTGACCCGTAGAGATAAACAGCGGCACGGTCATAGGCACGTGCGGCATCTTCAGCGGTGGCGAAAGTACCAAGCCACTTGCGAGTGCGCTTACGTGGCTCTCGGATCTCGGCGACCCATTTGCCCCAGCTTCTTTGTCGGACGCCACGGTAACGGAACTTGGAGTTGTCAGGACCACCTTTCCCTTTGCGTTTGCGTTGAGCGGAGGAGGTTGAGTCGGTGGAATTATCGGATTGAGGATTGTGGGTTAGGGTTTGGTTAGTATAGTCAAGATGGTGTTGTTGTTGTTGTTGAGAAGCTAAAGGGTCCATAGATGAAGAAGACGTTGAGAGTGAGAGAAAGAGAGATTAAAGAAATTGGAAAAAATGGAGAGGACGAATCAAGAAGAAAGGGAGACTGAAGAGTGTTTGAATGTCACGGTTGTGAATGGTGGATTAGGGCGGTGCTTCTTCTTTTATAATACTTACACTCTCTTCACTCTCACTGCTTCTTCTTTCATTTTTTTTAATCACCCCATTTATTTTCTACTAAATATATTTTTCTTGTAACTGCAAACAGTCAAAAAAAAAAAAAATATATATATATATATATATCTATAAGCAGCAAATTATGAATTATTGAATTTGATTTGTTTTTAATTCAGCATCATCAGAATTAAGTTACATAAAATCAAAAGCTAGCTTGTAAAAGTGAAAAATTCAAATAAAAAAAATACACCAGACTCTATATGGTCAAGAGAAAGATAATACTTTCAAATATATCTCACACATGATTGAAGACACAATCAAACAACAAGTAAATTATAAGCAAACATTTTTATAAATTAAAACAAAAACAAAAATTAATATGCATAAGTGCCAAATAACTAAATTATTTATAGACTTTTGCCAGTTAGAGAAATATAAAAATAACCCAATATATCTTATAGAACTTTCAAAAGAGTCTAAATTTGAAAGCTTTTGATTATGATTTTAAAGTAGGAAACATATTTTCGACGAAACTTCTTTGCAATTTGACACTGTAATTTCAACTTTTAAGAAGAAATATAAGTGTATTGAAACATTCTAAAACACTCAGACGATTCAATCAGGATAAATTAAAACATATGTAAAAAGTTCACACAAAAAAAAAATTATTAGACCGAGAATATTCAGTCTAGGTTTACATAACTTTTTTTTTTTTTTGGGTCAAACGCTAGTTTACATAATCTAACATATTTTATTTTAGTGACTTAAAAAACAAAGGCTTTAGGCGCAATTACGATATACTAATTTTATTGTATTTTCAATATCCCCTAATAAACCTAGTCGCCGGTGGCGTAACACACATATATACATCGGTCAGGCAATAATAGTAGGTATTCAACTATTTCGAAACAAAAATTGAACATGGAGGTAAGAAAAATAAACATCCGGTAGTAATTACCATTACAGAAGTATATACTATCATTTTATTTGTTGAATTCTTGGAGAAGAACAATATATTAATTTGCGCACTCGGAGTGTGTTGCAGATGCATTGCTTGCAGTTGCAGAAATACAGATGCAGTTGCACCACAGAAGTAATTATTTTCTGCTTTTATTTAACACACAGATATATGTGTTCATTCAATCTATACTACCATTCTTGGAAGAAGACTTGGGCTTCAGAGTCAAATACTTCGTCCGATAAAATATCATAGATTTTGAATACTATACCTTTAATATTAACAAGAATTATATAGAAATTGAAAACACACACATGTTAATGGATAAATACTTGAATTTATTAAAATAGCGTAGGTATATCGTAGATATTTTTATGTATGCTTCGACTTTAAAAAATATTAAAATATATATTGAACTACTCTTCAAACTCAATTTATGGAATCGAAGACTTATAGCCAAAAAAAATGAATAGAAAAAAGCGTTTAATATATATGGAATCAACTATATTATTTAAATTTTATTATCAACAATATACGTTATATGAACTTATAGTGATCTATTAACAATATTAGTACTATTTTATTAGATTCTTTTTGATAACAAAAATTTAGATTTTAAAATGTTTAAAATCTAAAGATCATAGTTTATGATTATGGTTTCATTTTTAGCTTTTATGCACTAAGATTTAGTTTTTAACTACTAAATTTTGTAATCTAAAAACATAAAATTTGGATTTAGAGGATTCTGTTAATTTTCTAAATATAACTATGTTTTAAAATTGGTATAAAATTTAGAATTTTTCATAATTCTTCCTATTTAAAACATATCTGCTAAAAATGTCTATAACTCGATCGATTTGGTTAATATGACGTTTATCTAGGAAATGTAAATAAATGAAAACGATTCATCTACTGACATTGTATAAGCATCTTAATTATTAACTGATAGACAAAATTTTACAAATAAGTGTATATACAACTGGTAGCTATCAACATTAACTTGTAGCTAATTTCAGATAAATAAATATCATCTTAACAAGTTTAATAACAAACTTTGCATTATCTTCCTTTATAAAAAAAAAACTTTGCATTAGCTTAGTCTTTCAAGGGATATATACTTTTGTTGTTTGTCTTCTACAAAACCATTAATAATTATCAAAAGAAGAAAAGAAAGAAAATGGGAATATTGCATGGGAGAGATGAGGTGGCGATGAAGGAAGCAAAGAGAGCAAAAGAACCAAAGCTTTTTCTTGTGGTTTCTGAGATCTCAGCCCAATTGCCTTGGAACTCTCACCTTTTTATGTCTCTGCAGAACTCAACTAGTTGCGCCATACATTTATCCGCTTTATTATATATCAATATAGCTTGATTATTCCTATCTCCTCATTCACGTGAAATTTTGTATAATAATAAGTCGAACAAAGTATAATTTTTTTTTTGTTAAAGGTTTTACCAAATTATAAAGTGTTCATATAGAAGAAAGCAAATGGTTTGTGCGGGAGAGGAACATTTTCGAGCAAGATGATAAAATGTTCACATACCCACAAACCGTGGGCTGGACTTTAAACAACAGCTAAGATTATGTGTGCGTCAATATATTTTATTATATGATGCACGTACTGTGCGTGTTTGGATAAGGACCTTTAATTATTTATTTTTAAGTTAAATAGAATTTTATCAAGATGTCTCCAAAAGGACAATTTATATTTAGATTTGTCATATAACATAGAAGATTAATTAACCAAATTACCAAAAACCATTATTTTATGCGCATTAGTCTTGAGTGCAAGATTCTCTACGTCTGACAAAAACCACTTTCCTTTTTTTGGGAATCAGTTTCCATGATCGTTTCGCAGATAAGAAATTATCAGTTTTAGTTTACAAATGAGAAAATTGTTCTAATGTCCACTCTTGTACATGAGTAGGAAGTATTTATAGATGTGGGTGTTAAATCCTTTAATTACCGGTACCGGTATGGTTAATGAATGTTGTGGGATGGTGCCCAAAGAAAAACACTAGTAAGGTCGAAACATCGAACCTTCAACCCGCATCGATCACTCATCAAGCCTCTCTAGTATAGGAAGGATCATGGTGAGCAGATGAAGTATTCATTGGGCCTTTTCGAATCACGTTATTGTTATGACAGATTTTCGTGATAGTTTTTAGATTCACTTTCTTTTCTTATTTGGGCCGAACATATGATAGATATATATATGGATGGATCTTATACCCAAATAGAAATGAGATATGCATATTTTTCAGACTCAACTTGGGAACAGTAGTCTCTAGCTACGTTTTTTATTCCATTCTTTCACATTCGTAACAAATATATCAGTTGATCCGTTATCAAACCAAAACGAAGTCATTTTGAGGAGAGGAGCTGCAACGTGTATTCACATGCGACGAGTAAGGCCTTTTTGCTTAGTTTGTTTGATTTTGGGTAGGTTTTTATTTAGTTTGTGAATGAGTCAAACTTCGTAGTAGTTTGTGTAAGTAACTTCGTAGGGAAACATAATACGTACGGGAATATACCTTTTTAATTTCCCCCTATTTATACCACCATTGTACGGATATTGACACTCCTAATCAAGAGAACTAAACTATTAGGATATTAAAAGGAGTCAATAATATATGTGGTATCAATTACTCCGATGTATATTTCTCATCTGTTAGCGTTTGACTCGTTGATATTACCTCGAATATTGTCTATTATGTAAAACATTATATAGTATATTCCAATTAGTTTTTTTTGGACCAAATAAAAAAATCTCACAACACTTCTCAATTCGAATCCCCTACTATTTCGCCAGAAATATGGATATGCACTTAGATTAAATCATTATTTAATAAGAGGGGTTGAATTTTGTATAGTGGAAGCTAATATAAATATAATTCACATCTATTGGTAGATATAAGTTGGATAGTAGGTCTATGCTGGCTATTAAAATTTTAGTAATTAATAAGTCAATTATTAAGATATTCATAAGTTGTACAAAGTTCATTCCCTTTAGTCGAGCTGACTTTTTGAGGGCCAAGTCTATAATTGAGATACGCTTCAACCAAAAATATAAATGAGCCGATTCTTGTTTCGTATGTTAACTTATTTATCGTTGACGAAAGAAAAAAATGATAGCGTTTTAATTTATTCAATTTCTTTATCAATTATAACGTATTTATCATCAAATATTTGATCAGATTATCTTAGTCAGTGTCAATATTCCTTTTCCTGGTAAAAGTGTCCATAAGGATTAGTTATTAAATGTATATGATTCTATGATTAGCGTCGGACCATATACAAGCTGCGACATGTCAGTCTGACTTGCGGAGCCTCTAATTAAATAATTAACGCACGTCTCCTTTACCACAATTAAACATTCCTAACTAATCACAATTCAGTCAAACCATTTTCAATCTTTAATGGGGCGGTTCCAATGGTGATTCTTATGCTAGTTACGATTTAATATTTTGAGAATCTTGAATAATAGGAAACTGTCCAAAGTAAATAGACTCGTATAAAGTTTCTACTTAAACAAACAAATTAGGATATGTTAATATTTCAGGAAGGGATTCATTTTGTGGAAAATATCTGAGCAAATATTATGATGTGTATCGAATATGGTTAGTTTTATTAAGTATCTATATTTAATAAAGTAACACTTTTGCTAGACTATAGTACTATACGATTATTCTTTGACAAGACTAATTTTCAAAACTATTCTCCACATTTTACTGATCCATCCAAAAAGGAAAAACTTATAAGATCATTAAAAAATCAGAATGATCAATGATCAGATATAGAGAGTTAGAGACAATCAATCTTTCTTTTGGTATATGACACTTCGTTGATAGATAAATAGATACTCAAACCAATTATACTATACAAATTCGGTGATACATTCAAATAAGATTTAAATTCGGTGAACAAAGGTTTTTACACAATAATGGCTACAGAGCCGTGTCAAGGTGAAATGTTGCCGTAGGCGATAGTAAAAAAAAAAATTCCCAATTCATATTAAATAAAAATGTATATAATAATAAAACCAACAAAAAGAAAAGTGTCACGCATAAATCTTGTCGTGTGACATTAAAAAAAACTAAAGAAGTAAACACAAAGATAGTTTAAAAGGTAATTCTTCTTCCTTTCTTTCCCATAAAATCATTGATCAACTTTTCAAAGTCAACTTCTCTAACCAAACCTCTTTCGATAGATAAAGTAGCCAAACCACTCAATCTTTCTTGTGACATACTTGATCGAAGGTAAGATTTGATCAACTTTAACTTTGAAAAACTCTTTTCAAAGAGATGCAATCGGTAGACTAAATCGTCAATAATATCCGATAAGCGATCCATGAGTGAGGATAAAAATTCTGAACTTTCTTCAAAAAGTTTAACACTTCACTAGGCCTTGTAACTTCTTTCGGTAATTGTTCTCATTTTTTGATTGCATTTGTTTTCCCTTTTTTTTTCTAAGGATTGGTTTTTCAATTTTTATATTAATTCAAATATGTCTAAAATAAGCCTAACTTATACTTGAAGGCCTCTTAACAAATTTTTTAAAAAAATTTGGGGTCGTAGACCAATATTTCTTGACATTATACTAGAGGCACGGCTCTGAATGGCTAATCATGCATGTTGTTTGCCGACACATACTATTGCATCAATAGCGCTACTTGGGACCAATGCAAACACCAAGACTGTATCACAGACCGCAAAAGGAACCTTTTTACTTTTTGATTACAAAAATAATTGGTATGGGATGCAACAATTTAAATGCGTGCGAAATCTTTAAAAATATATATATATATATATATATATATATTAAATGACATTATGGGCTTATTTATTAAGCCCACGATTGTTAGTTTGGTTTATTGTTTGTTCATTTGTTGGACAGCGCAAGTAAACTAACCATGTAAAATACAGTGTTTAACCGGCCGTCTAGATCAAATTTTAGAACAATAAACTTTCGGAAAATATAAAAGTATTTTTTAAGAGATATCTAAAATTAGCAAAAAATTAATGTATAATAGTGATTTCGATTGCTACTAAGATCCTAGTTTTCTATAAAGAAATCGATAAATTGATAGTGGATCGCCAATAGGCGTGCAATGAGAAGAATAATAAAATAAATTAAATCTATTAGACTATTATAGTGATTTATGTTGGATGATTAAACAAATTGGAAGGCGAGAATAGGAAGTAAACAATAAGAAAACCAAAAACGATTTAAATGAAATAAATTAAACCGCAGGATTATACAAGTCAACAGAGGGAGAACTCACAACCGGGTTGAGTACATGGAGATAAAACATTTGAATAAGATTTTATTTTTTATAAAAGAAAAAAATTAGAATATATTATCCTTGTCTAATTAAGCGTTAGGACTCATCACAAGATTCTCATAGGTGTCAACGGCACTTGACGGAACAGCGACCATTACTTTAACAGCGTCACTTCGTTCAGGAACCGGAAGCAACAAACAGTAACGGTCGCAACAAACCGATCCCACGTGAACCGGTTTACCCAAACCGAAATCAAGCCGTTCCAAACCGAGACGTGACCACTGCGATAATATCAACACTCCAACCGAGTCAGGACTCGCTTTCGCCTTGCTCACAGCTTCCACCACCGATCTAACGTAATCGTCGCCTACTCGCTCCTTCGCTTGTTTCACGAGCATCGTCGCGTGGCTTAATCCCTTCTCCGTCAAGTCTTTCACGGTGGTTTGCGCGCATCCGACGACGAATGCGTTCCCGTAGAATCCACTGGGTAGACTCGGTTTGACTCGGTCTCGAATGTTAATGCTAAATAGAAGCTTGAGGATCTGATTCGATGGCAAGTTCAGTGATCTCGACCAGCTCCGCCACACGTGTGCAGAGAGAACCTCGAACGATGTGTGTTTCGAATTCGACTCATCGAGTCGACTCGCGAGCTTCTTGAGCTCGGTAAGTTTCTGTTTCTCGAAAACAACCGAGGTCGGAACGAGACTCTCGGCGTTGAATCGGTTGATGAATCCACATAGATCGGGAACTCGGTTGAACTCAGGGTGGCTCAACGAGTCATGAATCGGTGACGGATTAAGCAATTGACGATCCCAAAGGTGTTTTCTCCTTAGCTCAGTCTGACTCAGTAAGTCTCTTGATAACTCGGCGAAGAAGGTGAGAAACTCGGAGCTGCCAATCCCATCGGAGACGCAGTGGTTAACACCAACGGCTAAAGCGGCACCACCGTCACGGAGCCAAGTGAGCTGAACAACGAGAGGTGGAGCACCAGCAAGAACATCGATGACTTGAAGGGAGAGAAGCTTTTTCCAGCTAGTCACGTGGCGAGGAGGTTTCTGAAAGTCAAGGCACGTGAGGATGTCAGAGTCGGCTTCAAGAAACAGAGCACCTTGGCCACGGCAATTAACCTCGAGACCTCCGCCGCCGCCGCCACCATCGGGTCTCTCACGGACGCGGCCGGAGAAAGGGAAGTAAGGAACGAGAGCGCGAGAGAGGGCGGATTTGAGGCGAGCAGAGAGAGAATAATCCGGGTCGGAAACGGGTGGGTAAACGAGAAGGTATTCGATGGTGAAACGGAGGAAAAGCTGAGAATCTAAGGCGGAGAGAGACAGAACAGAAGAAGGTGTTTGGTCGGAAGGAGTAATAACTGTGACTTCTTTAACACGAACCAAGGATCCCATTTTTTTTGTTCTATGATGCTCTGTTTTTCTTCTTCTTTTTTCCTCAAGAAATAAACAAGGTGGGTCTCTGCTCTCTGTCTATCTATATATACATGTATAGTATATATTGCTATTTATATAATGGTCCTAAATAGTAACATGTAAAAAAATTCTCCGCTGGATTCTACAATTTTGAATACCATATGCTATCGATTTTTTAATTTTTAAACTGAATTCAGATTAATTTAATAATTATTTCAACACTAACTACTATGTCGCAATATGTTTATTTAAGATAAAAGATAGAACAGTAAGGAATACATAGATCGGATAAGTATATTTAGGATATTAAAAATTAGACTCAACATATATATTTAAAAATTCATGTATTTTAAGTAACTATTAATAATTTTAGATAATTTGTTTTTAATTAGATAGTTTCAGCTGTTGTCACCTAAATTATAAATTATTCTGTATTCTACTAATTTTTTTTTTTAACTATATGCAGTTTTACAAGATTGATCTATTATCGTTTAGACCTAATATAATATGTATGTGTATGTGTTTGTATAGTCACGTAGATAGAGGTATAGAGAGAGACAAGTAGCGTAATATTGTAATTTGGGTCTTTTTTGACATGGTGTGGCTTGTGTTGTGTGTTGTATCGTGCAGATGTACTCTTCGGTCTAGTGTGTACGTGTTACCTTATTCTCACTGATTTCGAATTTGGAGGCTATTTTGATCCGTATGTCCGAAAGTTTTACTAGTTCTTGGAATGTAGATTTTAAATTTTGAGCACATCGTGCAAATGCTCCCCCGTAAGCATAATTTGAAATGATCATATGAACGCGAATAAACTTCAGAATAAGAACTTCATACAACAAAAATCTAAAAGATAACAAAAACTACTGGTTGGCAAAGGTTTTTAAAGTAGACATATTTCGAAAATTAAACTATTACAGTGTCATTAATTTGCAATTGTTTTATTCTGAAAAGTCTTCGAGTTGATGTATTACGGTGTGAAATGAACAATTATAATTGATTGCCCTTTAAAGTAGGAAAGCATATATTTTTGTATTTATATTAACAAGGTGCAAGTAACTCATCAACTTAATGATGTTCAGATACATATAAGAAATATCCCATGAGCACATATGATATATAACTACAACACAAATTTATTAGTATATATGAAGCAGTAGAAAAGGAAGGGACTAACTCTGCTAAATGAAGCCTAAATCTGACTCAATTTAACAAATTAAAAGTTTAGAGTTTCAGGGGTTTTGAAATTACACCTTTCTTGTTTAGAATTATTTGGATGTATATTAAGGGCAATAATAATGAGAATAAAATGGTTGTGGTGACTGTTTACAATATGATGTGCCTTGTTGTTTGGGCGTTGGCGCATGTTCTAAAACAGTGAAAGATTTGGTGGCAAGATTCTCATGGAATAACTTTATTGAACAAAGACAAAAATATACTCATAGAATATTAATATGAGATATATACCCTTCCATAACTATGCAAAATTTATCTACAGAGAAATAGCACAATTTATTTCCTATTGTTCTAATTATGGTCATCTTATCGTTATCATAACTAACATATGTTATTTGATATATAAAAAAAAAACACTTTTAAGACTGATGTAAAAAGGGGAAAAACAGTTCTAGGACTTAATTTTGCAACCCAAAAATATTAAGTCAAATATTCAATAAATCTACTAGATTCAATAATAGTTAGTTTCAAATTCAAGTGTTGTTTGCAATATTGATTTCTAAATTGAATTACTTTCCCACATAGCTACTAGCCTACAACTATAGAAATATTAACTAAAGAAAAAAAAAAACTAAGCTATGTATCCTCTTTATACCGTGAGCCATGAGGCATGGGTTATTTACCGAAAGTTCATCTAGGAATTAAATTTTCAAATGGTAACAACCATTCGAATCAATATAAATAAACCACTTGTGCACTTATAATTGAAATTATATGTATAGATAATTCAAAAGCAATGCCACTTTTTTCTTTTAATTTTACTGTGTAGTGGTCTAGTCAATTCTAGCATGGACCCATAAATATTAAACGTGGTCACTCGTATAGTCTATATGATCTACTTTTCTTTTAAGTCATATTTTTTTCTTTGGGATGATATAAAGCTTCTTTTTCAATGATGATATAACAGTGTACTTCGGCCCTACAAATATTACCTCTTCTTATTAATAGTCCAAAATGTGATATGTAGAATCGAGAGATTTAACTATTTAAGGATCGATCAAATCCTAATACGATGGAATTTCTAATACGATAGAAGATGAATTGGAAGCAGATATCAAAAGGTAATTTCAATATCGAATGGTGATGCATATGTATAATTACATTATAATGTCTCAATATTATTTGCAATTATGTCCTAATAAACTCTTATCATTAAAAGAAATAGAATGGTGTGATATAGAAGATGACATGGCTCAATGGTGAGTTCGAGTTACAGATAACTGTCTAGATAACGAGTCTCACCATCTACAACAGTGATTGTAGTTCTCTTTTAGTCATTGTAAACGTTGAAGTCCCAAAATATTAAGCTATCTACAATAATAGAAAATTAATTAGGTTTCAGTTTAGAATTTATCCCGGTTACAAAGAAAAAAAAGATGGTGGAATACATTTCACATTCCCATTACATACAAAAATTAAAGAAGATGATTCGGTAATCCAAATAAAAGAGTTTATATTGTTTTGATTCTGTTTATGAAAAGAAATAAGGAAGATTTGGGAAGATTTTGTACCAAGAGAAAAAAAAAGGTGAGAAGATTGCTTTATGGGGAACAAACTAAAAGGGTGACTTGATATGGTATGCACATGTTACGGTAGTCATGTTTTTTTTTTTTCCCTTTTACACTCAAGGAATCTAAAGTAAGTTATCTACGAACTTTGGTTGTATATATTATACAATAGATGCATGCTGAAAAGTGAGAGGCACTTTTATGCCTTGTGTTCATGTCGGTGACGCCGACGACATGTTAATTAACAAGGAGAAACTCGACGCTGGCTTAACGATGAAATTGAAAGAGAAATAAAGGTAAAAGTGATGTTATGACGTTGACGCCGGTGCCGTTCTTTATTTGAGAACTCTTATTTCTTTTGACAAGTCGTCGCTTATTCCCAAAGACCACCACACTTAGTCCCTAATTAAAATCCCAAAACATCTAAGTTTTCTTCTATGATCACTCGCTATTTCTTAAGCTTATTATAGAATAGCATAATTTTAGATTCGCACCATACAACTTTCACCCTTGCTTAAGCTTAACTTATCTTTTCTATTGTTGTGAGATCGACTCCTAAATATTATCGCACCATAGCTATGCATTTGCGCCCACTTAAAATTTTCTAAATTTTGAAGTTTAAAAGTTAGGAAATGAAACACAAACTCATTAATGAAGGAAACTAATGCGTACAATTTTTAAATGTTACCAGAGATGTGGGGTACATATATACATATTTAGCCAAAAGAACTCGATTTCTCAAAGTTCACAGAGGCAAATAGCACATGGACAACGAATTCTTGAAAGAAGTAGACGATTTACAGTACACTAGGTGGATGTATTTCAAATGAATAAAAACTAAGTTCATTTTACAACTTTTATAGCTAGCTATACCAAGTGTATATGATAGGAACCACAGGAAAAAAGAAGTATTGATCAGAGAGAATATTGGTTCACTCCGAAGTATCGAAGAAAATACAAAAGCCTTTTTTGAACTTTCTTGATAAAAAGTTCCAATTAATATGACGAAAGTCATATGAAAATAAAGACAAACACCTTGTCATTAAGTTATTATTTTATCATTTTCAATTGATCAGTACGTGATTTTCAAAAAGGCGTAGGCCAGCCAAGGGGTAAACAAATAATCACCATATATATATATATTTGTTTAACGTTATTTTCGTTATTCGTAACGCATTCTTTCTATTTCCCTTATGAGAATAAATAAATAAATACAATGGGTGTACCGAAAGAAACACCACATCATATTATCCATCCAACAAGAATTTTGTAGGCCCAGCTCTTGAGCACTCAGTGGCCAGTAGCCACCATCCCTTCTCATATCAACAAACAAGGGTACTCCGACATTTACTTTCACAACTTGTTATATAGTATCAATTATATCCTTTTAATATACATGCGAAGACATGATTCTTTCTTGTTAATTTATAAACATTGTTTGTGGTGTTAAACTGTTAATCATATATGTTAATCATATATTAAATACAATAAAGTTCAACTACATATAATCTCTTAGTTGTCTGAAAACAAAGAAATGAATGTTTTATTTTACAGCTTTGTAAGCCACATAAATGATAATGTTTTTTGAACAAAAAAAAAATGATAATGTTTGAAAATTTGCTCAAATTAATCTTGGCATGCTAGTGCTCATCTCTTTACGCCCCAACATCATAGTAGATATTAAGATATAGTCAACTGCTCATCTAGTCTTCATGACTTGTTTTGTAAATTTTTGGCTATGAAACCCAATGAGACGGTGAATAGAAAATGTGTATCTAAATCAAATTAACTAAGTGCAACTTCTACACTTGTTTTAATAACTAGATTTCATTACGTGGAATGGACACAGATAACCTTTATCAGAAATTTGGTTGAAACAAACAATATTACGAAACATTTTCATATTCTTTTTTGGATAAACATTTGCTTATATTTACATAAATTTTTGCTGTGAAAAAGTACTTTATCTTTATAGCCGAAAATAATGTTGGACGAACATGATTTATTGTCAACATGAAAATAACAACACTGTGAGTCTGTGACCTTTGTTATACATATATGTGAGACCAAAACAGAGGCTCCTTTGAAAATGACACGAAAGGATGAGATATATACACAGAATCCTCACATATACATGCATTTTATATATGCAAATCGACTTATATATATATATTTGCGTTGAGAACTTGAGATACAAACAAAGAAGAGAGGAAGATTCGAGTGTTAAAATGTAAAAGCTGGTCACCGGCCTCTTAATGAGTTCGCGATCATAATTAATGCAAGGAGTGGTTGTAAAGTTGAATCTATAAAAGAGAGAATTTGTCTTTTATGTTTGCCAAAGCTTTCATATAGTCAAAGATTGGTCGGCAGAGACATTTTCACTTGCATGGAGACAAACTTATAATTCGTAAATCTATCGTTACATTATTTATTTTCTAGCATTTTATCCACTATGTCAGGTCTATAATATGGATTTGGAATTTTCTGAGACAAAAGTTAAACTTGGATACAAACAAGAAGTGAACGACTATTAATTATTTTTTGACAATAGCTAGCAAACCAAGTGAATTTGCAATCTAGTGTAAAATCAAGTAACAAAGATTGTTGACAATAATTTTCAAAATTATTTGATGATGCATGGAAGATATTACACATGTAGTGAAAATATCAAAGAGTAGTTTTTTTTTGTGTGTGATATAATGTTAGGTGATGTGCGTAGTAGAATTTATAAAATATTAGAAAGTTTTTGTGATGATATATATGCATGTTCAGTTGACAAATATGTTGAACTTTCTAATATAACCAAAGTGGTATATACGGTAGAATTTACGGACCAATAGCAGACGTATAGCCACGAACGAAAGCAGTTGGAGCGTTTGAAAACATGTTTCGAGATGGTTAAACATAAAGTAATTGAAAGTTTGTTCGGATATTGCAAATGATCAAGTTAAACATATAATATCTAATCTAAGTTGCTATTAGGATAAGCTTAGATTGGATTAGATATGATTTTCATCTCTACCCCCAACATTTTAATGTTTTTTTTTCTTGATGTGATAAGCATTGTTTTCTTCTTTTTATCACAACCCCTCTTTTCGTTATCTCCTTTCTCGACTTCTTTAATTATCTTTTCAACCATACCAAAAGGATTCCTCGCAAACTATTGAATCCAAGTCTTTTCACAGAAAAAGAAGAAGAGATATTCTCTAAAGTGAATCTTATTCCCAAAATCATATCTTTGTTTTTGTTTGTTAAATATTATAATAGTCTTCATTCTTCAGTATGATAAATCTGAACTAAAATAATATCCGAGTGATACTACTATATTACTTTCGTATACTATTAGCGAAGATAAAATATGTTCATTTTACCATAGTCATAGACCGAAGAAGAGGAACAAAAAAACGGTTTCCAAATCAAATAAAATTTTGCTAACTAACTTTTCTACAAATAATATAATACTAAACTCAAAATTTTAGCCACGTTTTAGACTTTTGAAACATCAACTAATGTGTTATTTTTTAAATCCCCATCAACTATAGTGCTTAAATAGATAGTATCAATTTAGGTATCTCTTAATCCTTATTTGGTTTCATCATCCTTGGTTACCTAATTTTCTCTAGTACTTTACAAAAGAAAAATAGTGTCGATTTAGGTATATCACTTAAAAACATTATTTGCTCCACTCATACATCTGTTACTAACGTAACAACCTATTAAAAAAAATCTCTTTCACATACTTGGATCATATTCAAGAAAATGCACTCTTTTAAGTTTGAAAGTGTGCTAAAGTTTTAGGGGTTTTAGCAAGTAATTGTCATATTCGTAACACTTTGGGTCAGAGTTTTAAAAATGGGCCGACAATATCAGAAGAAAAGCCCATTATATTATAGGCCCATTTTCTGAATTAGCTTCTTGGTTTAAAGTTTAAACCCTAACGAATAAGAAATAATACAAATCAATTTGTGGAACTTCAAATGTCTTTTCTCCGGCGACGACTAGTGAAACAATCAGTTAACTCCACAATATTCCTTCAAATCCTCGCCGCTCGATCGTTCTCCACCGTGAAATTCCCTCCAGGTCGTCGGAGTACCACCGAATTCGACAAACTTATCTACAAAGCTGGAAGCTCCGGTGACTTCGAGACAGTACGCCGTCTTCTAAACAGCCGCGTAGCGCACGGCTGTTTCAATACGAGCGAAACTTTCAAATTCCTCACCAACACTGCCTCATACTCCTCCGCTTTAGAAAATCTCCGCCGCGTTTTGCCTCAGATCGATGGCGGTTTCACGCGGAAAAACGCTTACGAAATCCTCATCGCTCGTCTCTGCAAGCTTGGCCGCGTAGACGACGCTCTAATCGTGATCGGAGACATGTCTAGTGGTAGATTCAGCCTGACGCCGTCGACATTTCACCCGATCTTATGCGCGCTCACTAGGAAGAACAAAATCGAAGAGGCTTGGCGAGTTGTTGAATCGATGAGATCCAATTCGATTCCGGTGGATATAACATCGTACAACTACTTCCTAACTTCACACTGCTACGACGGCGACGTGGAAGATGCGAGCGAAGTGATGCGCAAAATAGAGGAAGACGGGATCTCACCAGACGCGCGTAGCTACGACGCGCTTGTGCTGGGCGTGTGTAGGGCTGGGAAAGTTGAAGCGGCTATGGCGATATTGAGGAGGATGGAGGAGGACGGCGTGAATGTACTGTACTCGACGCATGCGCACGTTATAGCGGGGATAGTTGAGGAAGGCTATTATGCGCTGGGTGTGGAGTTTGTGATGGCGTACGCCGGGAGAGACGTGAGGTTAGATGCTGAGAGTTTTGGGAGTTTGGCTGGTAAGCTTATGAAGAAGAAGAGGTTTGAAGAAGCAAAGATTGTTTTGAAAGAAATGGTTATGAGAGGATTGAGAATGAGAGATGAATTGAAGGAGTTCTATGAGAGCCATGTGAGAAACGAGGATGGTGATGATTGTGATGTTTTCAGATGATTGATTCTTACAGTCCCAAGCTCATGATTCCAATTGTGGAATAGAGAAACAGAGAATGTGAGCAATGTGAGTGTATGCAGAGATTAAGATTTAGATATTGAATCCATAAGATAGGATTGTATCAAAAGCCTCTATGCATTTGTTGCATTTGCTCTGTTTTTGTGGCGTTGGTGGTGGCTTCATTTCACTGCAAATATGACTTTGATAAGTCTTATGAGCTACAAGGTTGTTACTTTAGTCTCGCGTCCGAAAAAAAAAACGAGTTTCTTGAGTTGTTGAATTTAACTGAGTGAATTTATCTTCTACTATTAATCAAATCAAAACCAAAAGACACATAATTGAATTAGAGACCAACTAAATTAAACAATTGAACTCACATTAGACATCTAAACCATGTTACTAATTTAATTCCTCTCCTGAAGACTTAGCTTTGCATTTTCTTACAAGGTGGATACACGACGATGCGTATTATTTGTGAGATTTGAATTGATTCGATCATATAATGTGTGAAGTCATAAAAGATCGTATCGATCAACCAGAGCCGGTCCTGAGAAATTTGGGGCACCAAACGAAAAAATAATTATTCAATTACTTAATAAAAAAACAAAAATTTCAGTTTCCACAAAACTAAAGTTAAAAAAAAACTACAATAATATCTTTAAAAAATAACAACAATTTAAAGCTTCTAAAAACAATACTTCTTCTATTTTTTTCTGCGAAATCATCTTTCAAACTTGTATAATCAAGATTTTTAAGCATGATTTTTTCTCTTTTCTCTCAAGAAAATTCAAGTAACTTTTTGCCTTAGAATAAATTAACTAACGATTCAGATTTTTTTGAGAAAATATTACCTCTTTAAAACCAAAAGAAGAGAAAAAATGAGAAGTCACATAAAGAAGGAAATTAACTTAAATTTATCTTTTTTAATTAAATAATATATTGTAATATTTAAATAATAATAATTTGAGATCCACACAATATTTTATCAAATATTTATACGAAAATTAATACATTACTCATCATTTTCATATATATATGTTTTCACTATTTGACGTCAACTAAAATATATATACATATATATATATATATAATTTTTTTTGTGAGGGTCTCCTAAAAAATGGGATTCTATTCAAATGTTATATAGAAATGTGTTCAACGCCGGCTCTGCGATCAACGAGAGATGGAAGATATTGAGAGCATGCGTATCACGTACCTTGCCATGTTATTCCCACTAATGTTGGAATTATGGAATTGTGGGTTGACCAGCTTCTCCCACCATTTTTCCTACAAAACTAATTGATAAAACTTTATAACTTGTAAAACTAATTGAGTTAGAAATGGACATAAGTCACATAACTTATGTAATTTATCGTAGTTTCATTTCCAAAAAGTGATCAGAGCATCTAGTTTACGATCACCATAACTTTGAAACAGATAATAAATAAATATTGGTTACATTGTTAATGCGCGCATTAAAGGGTTCATCGTCAGCTACATGCCAGCTCTTTACACGCCATTTATGAGTTATCTATGGTCTTTTTTAGTACTCTTATTCTTTATAGACTAATCCCATTCTGATTTGCTCCATTTATTATAGAAACTTAAAGTGATGTACTTATAGAAAGTAAACGCATTCAATTTTTTTATATATGTGACCATACATTTACTGTTTTCTGCACATGCATTTATTATATATCCGTAGCTTATGCCCTTTAGTACACTACAAGAAAACAATTAATTAACTACTACAGAAATAGTTGCATTTTAGTCGCATATCAGTAAAAGGAGACTTAAATGCGACTAAATAATAGAATCGCAAATCGTGCATCGCTAAATGCTGTAGTCGCATTTTACTCGCAAAATGTGCCACTATTTTGCGACTAAATGAACCGTCACATATTTTGCGACAGCAAAATGCGACTACATAGGGACTTCAAAATAAATCTGAAAAGCGACTACCAAGTCGGCGTTAAAAGCAAACCGACTAATAAATGCCGTAGCAAATCAGTCGCATAAATAGTGTGACGATTTGGCGGCGAGAATATTTTAGTCGCTAAATTTGACGAAATAAGCGACTTCATATTCGTCTCGGGGAAAATTACATTTCAGTCGCTAATTAGTAGCATAAAAGGCCACAAATTTGCGACTAATAAATGTTATTAAAATGTGACTCATAAGCGACTGATTTACTCTGTTGTATTCATAATTGAATACTAAAAATCAATTAAATTAAACGTAATTATTATTTAAAAACAAAATGAAGAGAAATTTTTAAACTGAAATTTAAACTGCAAAAGTGTAATTGAACAAGAGTTTAATAAACAACAAAATATTTAATTTTAAAATTAATAAAAACTATTTATTTTCAAAGAAAATCGGTTAAGTTATCGGTGGGGTGTGGTGGCGAGGCTCACGTGCTCGGGTTACGGGGTGGGCTTCCACAAACCGTGCATATCCTGGATCCTCTCGCATATCGCCCACAAGCATCTCCAAGCTAGCTACTGTTACGAGATTGTTGAGCTACTTCTTCGCTTCTTCTCTATCTTCATGGCTTCTTCGGCTTTTAACGATGATGCTCGTTCTCTGCGGGGCTTGCTCTTCGATCCTGCGATGAGCAGCTTCAAGTTGGTCCCGTAGTTGTGCCATCGAAGTGTAGCTACTTGACGCACCAGACCGCTTATCCCTAACAAATCGGCTCTCCATGCTACCAAGTCCATACATTGTGCCTCTTGAGTCGGGAATGGTTGACTACATACAGAAAAAAAAAATTTGGTGATCAATATCCATAACTAAAATATTAAACTAACGTATAAGTTTAATTACCTCTAAAAAGATAGCATCTAGCTCTTGCGTTGTAAGTTGAGGACGTGAGGAGTTAGCATCCGACAAGTCGAAGTCATCATCTTGAAGTTGTGCTAACTTCTCCTCTACGTTTTTATCATACGTCTCGCAGATGTTCTTTGTTCTTGGTCGACAAAAGTCCCATCTGCTTTAGTATGTGTTCTCACAAAAACCTCTCCAACGGACACAGGTCTACCAAGTTCTTGCTCCTATTAACACGAAAATGTAATCAACTCCACAAAATAAAGACAAATTTGGCATTAAACCAAATCAAATAGCATAAGGTATAAATTAATGTAAAAGGAAAAAATTAAGGCAACTTACCATTTCATATTGAATTTGTTCGTAGCTTTTAGGGCCAGCTACATGTTTATGAACACCAAGACCACCCCGTTCTTGAGTTCATGAGTTGGATGCCACACTACTATTTGAGTGCACTCCTTCAGTTGCCCAATATGCCTGCATTTGGAGCCACAATGTCTCCCCAATCCACTTTGGCCTATCTTTATGTCGAACTTTACTAACCATATCCTTCATCCGATTAATACAAATAGCATTGTATTTCCG
The DNA here is from genome assembly GCA_028015245.1 of Cardamine occulta. NCBI lineage: Eukaryota > Viridiplantae > Streptophyta > Magnoliopsida > Brassicales > Brassicaceae > Cardamine > Cardamine occulta. The sequence goes on along the minus strand of CM051376.1, from coordinate 3,925,285 downwards.
CCTCACAAGTGGGGTGATCAATGGAGCCCAAGTATATTCTTGCTGAGGAAAAATATTAAAAGTTGTTAAAAAGTTTGTAAATATATTGAAAATAATAGAAATGAAATTAAAGTTTTCATACCGCAAAATCAATGAAATATCTATCCTGCCGTCTTGGTGGAACTTTGGACCAGCTATAATAAGGTCCATCAAATTTGTGCTTCAAAAGTTTTGAGACTTTCCGGGTTATCCGCCCCTCGTCTCGACCAAACCTACATAAGATTTACAAATACTTTAGTAGGAAAAAAAGTAAGATGCTAAGTTTTTAAAAAATTTGAACCTTACCATGTTGTCCCTTCTACCAAATCAGGATTCAGAATGGGCAAATACAATTCTCTTCCGGAGTTACATAAAAAGATCCTCCAGCGTCATATGTTCGACCACACCCATAGCTGCAGGAATCGCCTCGTCTTCTGGTTCTTCATGCATCGCATCTGGCATAGGAGGCTCATGAATAGGAGAGGGTGCAGGAGGCGGTGGTTGCGTCTCTTGTACATTAATACGCGATGTCCTACTAAGAGGGGATTCAGATCTTTGTTGGGGAGGCACAAAAGAAACTGATGCTCTCGATGTCGGAGATCGATTGGTTGTGTCTTGAGACGACCCTGATCTCCCACCTCCGCCACGGCCTCGAAAGCTTCTAACACCAGAAGTCATACTAAGCCAAAAGGAAAAAATTGTTATCAAGGCAATATTGCAAAAGTGGGGAAATAACATAGCTGGGTATTTATAAACATGAAACAAATATTAAATAATTTGTTGGAGATCATGGTTAAAATGGACCTAATGCGATTTTAATTAGATTGATTACTGTAAATGTTTTAAATGAAAAAATGCACAGGCTTCACATGTTTTACAAATTAATCTTGATTTTCAGACCAAAAGAAAATCTTGGTTTTTGCTCGGAATCTTCCGTTTATAAAAAGAATTGTGAGAGAGACTTTCACTGCCTTCACTATATATATACGAGGAATGAGCAAGTGAAAATAGTGTTCTAGTTAGAATTTAAATTCTAGTGTTTTAAAAGGGATAAAACAGAGTACAATATATGAGAAGTTCCGAGAAATTATAGAAATAAGGTCACTATCAAAAACACATTATAGAAATGGTATCTGGTATTTTTGTTTCATTTTAGTAAACCATCCTAGACAAATTTACGATTTTACTCTTGATAACATTTTATTTTCGATAAGTAAATAAAAGAAAAAAACAGGATAGAATCAGAGATCTAAAGCTGTAAGAGAACAAAGTAACAACACTCCCAGTTGTATACTATAAGCAAATGTCATTCATAATATAATATTGTGAATTCGTTTAGATTTCACCAAAACATAGGCTCTTCTTACTTGTAAATATACTAAGTACAAAGTAGAGATGGGATCTAATTTTCTAGTATCTATTACCACTTCATGAGCTTTTCTATGTTATATTCCAGAAATTTATATTGGAAATCCAAAAAGATTCAAAAAGTAAAACCAAACTAAGTACCCTAAACCCATAAACCAGGTTGGTTTAATCAGTGTGTTCAAAGGCATATAATCTTTTCTTTTTGCATACGCTTTGAAATACTTTAAACAATTTCTATAACAAATTTGCTTCTTTTGAATTCTTGTACAGTTGTACTTGGTCATTTTTTAATTTTGGTGGATACAAGCTAACAATATTAATATGACGTTTTACAAGGTCAGCAATCTAATGCAAAGGACCAGGAATATAACAGCAGACAACACACATTGGATCGAAACTGAACAAATTTCATCAGTTCCCAGTCGATGTACCAAATAGTTGAAAACACATTACCAAGATCAGCAGCCTATACAATCGATACCATGAAATAGTAAGGAACTGTTAGAGACGACAGAATTGAAGGGAAAAAGGAGTAGTTTGCAAACACTTATACGCCAAACCGTAAGTGGGTGTTCATTTGTAATATATTTGGTAGGAGAGACAAATTTGATAGATTCGTGTACCTACTCTAAACAAACTAGAACAGAGCAAGTTTAGGGGAATTTGAGTCGATGAAAGTGGGTTAATTTGAGACATTTACTACACATCAAACTATTGATCTAGAAAACACGAAACTCGGGTAAATCCAATCAATTGTGAACAAAATTTACCTCGAGCTCTTCAGGAACTGGTGAAGCAATCGGATTTGATTTGAATTAGAGGCAAGGCTGAAAGTAACCGGATCGGATCGAGTATTGGGTTTGGGAGAGGAAGTCAGAGATTCTTCGTGCCCCTACTAGTGCTTGTGAGTAAACAGTAAATTATAGCAAGCAAAACCAAGATTCCGTGGTAGCTGTCGAAGAAGAAAGTAAAAGACGGTGAATCGGAAAAGCTATTAAGATCGAAGATGGAGGAGATAAGTTTCAGGACGGCGAAAGGGGGAAAAATGGGTTAAGTTCTTCTTGATATATAACAGTCGCTTTTTAGTAGCTCAATTTAGAGACACTTAGCGACTGAATTTATTAATTTTGTTTTATTCACTTACGGTGCATAGTCGCCTTTATGTAGCATATCATAGCCACTAAATTGCGACTCTATGAATTCTTTTATGAATTTTTAATTTTATTTGGAAATAATAACTGTTGTTGCGTTTTAGTCACTTAAATATGTGAAAACTACTTGATTATTGGTGAGGTGAACTAATTTTTTTTTTCTGCAGTCTTTTTCGTCACATAATTTAGCAACTAAATGGCGACTCGGTAAATATTTATATTGCTAATAATTTTAGAATCGGTATATTAACACGTCGATCGCCTTTTAGTCAAGAACTTATGTGACGAAAATGCGACTGGAGGAAAAAAAATAAATTGCCCTCACAAATAAACTTGTAGTCGCCGTTTGGTCACATTTTTTGTGACTAAAAGGCGACTCTCAGATTTATATTTTGCTAAAACAATATGTTTTGGGAAATTAACACATAGATGATGCAATTATGCTATTATATATCATTTTACATATAAAAGCCAAATAAGATGCAATTAATTGTGGCAAAAAAATAATTGATTTGGGTAAATGATCTTGCATGATTTGGGTAACAAACATATTTGATGAATCATTTATTTATGATGTTATTATTTTATATATTTTTAATTTTACTAAAATGCGAAAATCATATTTTATACTTAGCAATCTTTATATTATACATTGAAGTCAGCCTTTATGTCGCATAATTTAGCAACTAAATAAGGACTTGCTTTAGTTTATTATGCTAGTAATAAATCAATTAAAAATTAGAAATAATTTCTGATTTAAAATGAATATCTTGTAGTTGATCACATTGTAGCAATATTACGCGGCATTTTAATTTTATTGTAATATAAATTAATATCACATGTCTTCTAAACAATATATCAATATACATCTAAATAAATATTTGTACACATATCATCAGTCAACTAATGTGGTTCCATTACAACACTTATATACTACATATAGTTTTTTGGAAACATACAGAAGTCAATATCTTTTCCATAATCTGCATTTCGGTAACAGCCACATATAGATTGTTGATTACATAACATAAATTACTAAAAGGTTTATATGTATATAACATAACGTAAAAACATGCAGATAGTAATTTACTCTCCACTTTCATTTTCCTCTTCTTCTGATGTCGATCCTTGAATTATAAATTCGTCGTCAAATTCAACATCACCGCCTTCTAAATCAAGCAAAGTTGTCGCGTTTCTTCCATCTACTAACGTTTGGACAACAATATCTTCAATTGTTGTGAATTCCACATCTCGATCATCTTCTTGTTGCATTAATACTACCTCCTTCTCTTTTAACTTCCCAATTATGTTTGCCCTTGGGTTAACTTTGACAACAGTAAGCCACACTTGTCTTTGTGGTCTTACAGACGGATAAGGTATGTAGCAAACTTGATCCGCTTGAGATGCTGTTTTATTAATGATTAAGCAAAAATTGAGATAACTTAGTTATGCTAAATATGTATATATATTTATGTATATATATATATATTTATATATTATAATATAATAATATTTTGAACTTACCATGGATAAAAGGCTCGTATTTGCTATATTTTCCTGTAGCAAGTACATCAACTATGCCTCCATTTCTCTTTCTCGTCCCCTTCCGATGGTTGGATCATACCATGTACATTTAAACAAGGTGATCTTTAAGGAAACTAATCCTATATACTCTAGTTGGACGATATCAGTCAAAGTTCCATAGAAATCGGCTTCGTCTGATGCATCTGAATAATTTTCACCTCTTACACAAACACCATAGTTAAAAGTTGACCTCCGTTGTCCATGCCTTTGTGTATGAAACAAATACCCTCTAGTAAAATATATGGGCCAAGTTGTCGCCTTGTAGTTGGGACCATCAACTAACTCTTGCACCCAAGTAGGGAAAGGTTGGTTTTGGTAAAATATACCTGATTTAACCTGAAAAGAAAAGTATAACCACCTAAATACCTCCCACATAATATTTGTCAAAAGTTCTAAATAAAAGGTATTAACTAAAACCAGAATAGTAGCATACATATTCGCGAATCCATAAAGGAAATTCATTATCCTTTTTACTAAAAACTTCGGTGTCTGAAAGATGTGGATATGTTGAACGTATCTCATTCTCGAACAAGCTGAAAATGCAATATGTTAATGGTTGGTATGCTAATAATTTAAAAATTTTAACAACATCAAACCCAATAATATATGTTACCTCTCGAATGGCCGAAAATATTCACAATTTCGCAATATATAAGCATGTGCACACTGATAGTCTTCGTCAGACAACCAAATTTCCTTCGCTTTTCCCTTTGGACGTCCAATATGACTGAACATTTCAGGTACCCCACTAACAGGGTATATTTGCACATCACCTTCTTCAAATCGTGTATTCCTTTTCATATACCCATAAATACAAACACATTAATATTAATAATTTAAATTATAAAATTATAGTTAATTGTGATTGTACCTTAACTGTGTAGTTATGCTAGCGTCGAAGTAGTGATCTGAAAAATACGAGATTTCATCATTTATATAAGATTGCACAATCGATCCGGCTGCATATCGTTTGTTCTTCGCCTTGCTTTTCAACTCTTTGAAAAACCTTTCAAAAGGGTACATCCACCTGTATTGAACAGGTCCTCCTAGTTCAGCTTCACGTGGGAGGTGTATTGGAAGGTGCTCCATAACGTCAAAGAATGATGGTGGAAATATCTTTTCTAAGTTGCATAATATTATAGCAATATTTTCTTCCATTAACTGGACACGATGTTGGTTCAATGATCTTGCACATAAGTCTCTAAAAAATAAACTTATCCCTGCATAATTACAAATGTCATAAATATTAGAATATTTTAACCCGGACTTTAAAATTTTAAATATGTTATCATACCTGATACTGCTTGGTCGACATTCCGAGGGAGTAGTTCTCTCAGTATAAAAGGAAGTAGTCTCTCCATGAATACATGACAGTCATGGCTTTTCATGCCTGAAAATTTCGCTCCTTAAATTGCGTATGACAGTATGACTTCAAATGCAACTAACATAGAGTTTCTTAATTTAGACATTCGATGCAAATAAAATTATCTGCTAGAATTTTCTATATTTTGAAGAAACATCTCCACATTAAAAAATACAAATATATAGAGAAAACTTGCACTGCGTGTTTCTTGATTTAGTGGAAATTTATATTTTCGATAGTGAAAAATCTTATTAAAAAAAAATTGATTCGACAATCTTTCTGAGATTCAAAGTTGCACGTTAATACTCTTATTATATTGGAGAATGAAATTATCCATTGTTAAAGAAGAAAAATTTGTACATTGTGAACTTCAATTCCTTTTTAGAAACTCGGTATATATTTTTGCAATTCCAACATACTGGAAAATGTGTGTGTGTCTCTATTTTCATCGTTCCACAGTACAGTCCACACTAACCGAACGGTAAGAGATGAGTTACACACCCTCATACAAAGTTACAAACCCGATCCAAATCAAAAGTTAGCTCATTTAGTACTCGTCAAAGCTCGATTCATTGCCAACTTACATGAAAAATGAAACTTACAAGTTTAAAGAAACTTATTAGAAAAAGGAATTTTTTTTTTTTTTTTTGATAAAGAGGAAAAAAGGAAACTTATCAGGAAAAACAAACTTAACAGAAACAGGAAACCAAATCCTAAAACAAAAAGAAAAAGCCAAGATCAACCGTCTCATGATTACTATAAAAGAAGAGGCACCCCTTCACATAATTCATTCACACAATCTAACAAGACTTGAGAGCTCAAAACTTTCAAATTCTCTCCAGTCTTTGTTTCTTTGATTATCCAAACCCTATTTCAACACAAACCATGAACCCTAATCATCAGAAACCAATACTTCTTACATTCTTCATCATTCTTCTTTTCCTCCAACTTCCAAACCCTAATAATGCATCATTATCCCCACCGGTATCAGCTATTTACGCCTTCGGCGACTCCACGGTGGATTCCGGCAACAACAATTACATCCCCACGATATTCCGGAGCAACCATCCTCCCTACGGAAAATCATTCCCGGGAAAACTCCCCACCGGAAGATTCTCCGACGGAAAACTCGCCACCGACTTCTTAGTCTCCTCTCTAGGACTCAAACCCACTTTACCAGCTTACCTCAACCCTTCGGTCAAAAGCCGTGACCTGTTGACCGGCATTAGTTTTGCCTCGGCCGGAGGTGGTTTAGATGATCGGACGGCGATGTTATCGTCGACTTTGACCATGGATAGGCAGTGGAGGTTCTTCGAAGAGGCTGTGCGTAAGATGAAGAGTGTTGTTGGAGATTTGGAGACTAATCGGGTGATTAAGAATGCATTGTTCGTGATTAGTGCGGGCACTAATGATATGATCTATAATGTTTACGATCATGTTCCTCGGAGTTTTGTCTCGGTTTCGGAATATCAAGATTATCTACTCAGCAAAATCGAAGTTTTTGTCCAGGTTAGTTACGTTTTTAACTTTTAATTTGAGAATTTTATCAAATTTATTATTATATAAAATACATATTTTTGAAAAAATTATACTAATATTTTTCTAGAGATATTTGTGTATATATATTTATAATAAAAATTGGAAAAGTAACAATAAATATCCTACGTACTTGGATCCCACTCACTAAATAACTTTTGTTATTTTGAGTTTTTGTTAACAGCTTGGATTCTAGCTGTGATAAACTTGTTTCATAGGCCCAAATTTGTTTATTAGGATTGCTCTCACAGGCCCATCTATAATAATAGTATCTAAGTTTCTAACCTTAGAATTGCTTGCAGAGACTATACCGCGCTGGAGCACGAAGGATTACGATAGCTGGACTACCACCAATTGGATGCCTTCCGGTGCAAGTAACACTTGGTAGCATCACAACTCCTCGCAACTTCGGTCATCGGATCTGTACGGAACATCAGAACACTGATTCTCGGCTTTACAATCAAAAGCTACAGAAGCTAATCACTCGTCTCAGTCAGAAGCTTCGAGGCTCCAAAGTTCTTTACCTCGACATCTACTCTCCGTTAATAGACATGATCAAACATCCTCTTAAATACGGTAACTAACTAATTAAGTTTTATATACGAATTTGTGAATTATAGGACATAATTATGAATCTGAATATTGATATAATATTTAATACAGGATTGGAAGAAACGTCGAGAGGATGTTGCGGGACGGGGTTGCTTGAGGCCGGACCTTTATGTGAGCCATTGTCTCGGACTTGTGAAGATGTCTCCAAGTATTTGTTCTTTGATTCTGTGCATCCTTCGCAGAAGGCTTACTCCGTCATTGCTCGTTCCGCCTTACAAAATTTGTTTCCTCACCTCTAGGCTCTAACTTGTTATTTGCAATTTTTTTTTATTATTAAACATGATTTATCAACACTAGTTACGGTTTGGGTTTTAGTTACGGTTTTGTTATTTGTCTTTGTTGTTCATATATACTATTAAATTTACAATGGGTTCCATTTTATTAGTTTTTTTTTTGCTAAAAGGGTTCCATTTTATTAGTTTGTTATCAAAATTTGTCGTCCAAACGATTTGAGACTCAATTTCAAAATTTGGTGTGGCTAGAAATACAAAGTTTTATTCTATATAATTCTTTAGAGAAACTTTAAACTTTGTCTGGTTTGAGTTTAACCTATGGTAGAATTGTATATGTATCGTCTTCATTATAAAAATTCTACGATGTCAAAATAAACATATTAAAAATTTGATCTCTCACGTTGCAAATATGTTTGACTTAACAATATATATGGAATATATACACTTGTTCAAATTATTGAGGATTGAGAAGAATGATACAACAAATACACATGTAAGTAGACACAAAACAACAAAAACCTTCCATAGTCTTGATTCTCTGGAAAATATGTATATATTCTGAAATATACAACACGATATAGCCAAATCTTATTCAAGGCCCGAGATGATAAGAAACGATTATATGCGAATAACAAATTATTTGTTGTCTATCGAGGAGATCAAGACACATCTCTATGTCAAGTCCATCTGTCTTCTTGTCTTTCTCTCCAATTTTTCTCTTAAAAGATTTTTTTTTTCGAAACGAAAATAAAATTTGATTGGTTGTCAAACATGAATGAAAAATTTACAAAAGAAAGCATTAACAAACGAAATTTTATATTTACAGGCCAAAAAGTCCATCTTAAAATTTAAACTCCAATAAATAAATAAAAATAATTAATAAGATGATTTTTAAAAGGTAAGAACTCATCCAAAAAATTAAAAGAAACCCGGCCATCCAATAGAAAATTGTGTCATGCATCTTGAACACAACTAAATAGTTAGTCTCAAATTGTTGACAGGAGATTCCATTCGAAAGAATGTTTTTTCGTATAGAGCTTTTAATTAAGAATATAAAGAGGAAAAATATATAGTCCTATATTTATAATTATAAAATTTTGAATATAAAATATATAAAACCCAGAACACAAATTAGAAATATTTCTTTAGATTATTTGACATATTTTGAAATTTTGAAAAATGATTAAAAAATATTCAAGATGTAAGCAAAATCCCTTTTCCCTTAGATAGATATTCTAGAGCATGCCTTGCCGGAATATAAAACATGGGCATGAACCAAATGTAGGAGATACACGCTTAGCTAAATATTCCTCCCTTACCAATCCGAAACCATACCAAGAGAATACATTGAGATATCAAGCTTATAAATCTTGGAACATTGATAATATTTCGTAGGTTGAAAATTTTCAAAAAATTTTAAAAAGTTATATATCGTAGGTTTGGGCTGATTGTATTTCTCACCATGAGGAAACCCACTCTCAAGTGTCAAAGACTACTCGCATTAGCATTTCACACATTGCATCCGGAATCGGAAGCTTTTATTTGAGCATTGATGCATCGTTCGAAACAGATTGATTATAACTTCTAAAAATGACCTCCTCTTCTCAGATTGGCCAACATTATCCCTTTTTTTTAATGATAAGTTTACCGTTTTGAAGTTCAAATTTTATATTTTCATTCTTTTCTACATTTTACTATCTTTCAATTGTAAGACTGATTCTTTTAGCTCTGAAGGTTAGGAATCCGGAGTCTTTATCTTCATTCGTAAGTTTTATTTTCGAAGCTTTAGCTTAGGCTTCTAATACTATATGGTAGCCTATTTTGAGTAAATAAGCTTTACTTGTTTAATGTTAAATGTATAAATTTTCAGACAATTGGCATAGGATACTTGTTGTGTGAGAGTGAGTGAAAACGGGAATTACACATCTATCAGCAACGTCTACCACAACAAGACACAAGTGAGACAACGTGCAATGTCTTGTAACTCTCAAATAGACTCAATAATCTATTTCTTGGTTACTATTCAGAAGACAACAAATCTCTGCTCCCAACTTGATCACAAATCAATTATATTTCGATATGCATTTAACATCTCGACAAAATTATGTGAAAAGAACCAAAAAAGGTTAAAAAAATGTCTCTATTATTACTTAATTATGGGTCTTGTCACAAGTATGCAACGAATGATAACTAGTACAGAACCGTCTTCCATCAACAAGTACCTCAAGATCTCACTCAGAATATACGTCTATATATATTTTGTTATATATATATTCACAAAGTGAGATCAAGGGGACTTGCCAAGACCGAAATCTTGCTCTTATTATGATCTTTTTGATCTTCTTTCCTAATGGTTCGACCGAGTTTTGATAAACTCGACGAAGATAATGAAAGAGACAAACCCTTGCTATCTTGATCATCATGATCTTCTTCTTCGTCTTCTAACAAGCATTCTCCAAGGTTGTCATGTGTCCGTGGTACCTTGAGGGACAAGCTTAGATCCAAATCTTGGTCTGACTTATTGCAGTCATCAGACAATAATGATCTTTTCCTCTTCAAAACATTATCTGATCCTTCTGCCACTCGAGCATTCTCCCATTGATAAGAATTTAGTGTTGTAGCAATATTATCTTGTGGTCTTGTTGAGGTCGAAGAGTTAGGATTGGAGGCGAAGCTCTGTCCCCATGATTTGTTAAACGTTTTCATACCTTCAAGAAAGCTTCTATGAATTCTTGGAACAGCTTCAGATACTCGATTGTTCTCATGAGCGGCTTCATGAGAATTGATTCGGAACGAAATAGTTTTGTTTTTATCATCAAGAATACTATTGCTTATTCCGTGAAGTCTTTCGCCAGGCTGTGAGCTAAACAGTGTTTGTCTTGTTCTTGTATTTTCTCGTGTCGTTAAGCCTCTCCAAGGGCTACGGTAGATCTGTCGTCTATGGTCAGTCCACGAACCGCCACCACCGTATCTATTGAATACATTCACAATTAGTTTTAAAGTATAGTTTAAAGTTACATAATAGGCTGAAGATTTTGTAAATACGTACCCTAAAGTACTAGAAGAAGGCCTTTGATCAAAACTTTGTAGTATTGGAAGTTGGCTAAGGTTGTAACTGTAACCAGCTCCGTGTTCAAACGAAAATCCTTGATCTCCTGAAGTTATAAGAAAAATGAAAAAAAAATAAGCAAAAAAAATCTTCGAATTCAATTATAAGATTTATGATCAAATTAAAACCAAATAAAAAAAGATATATTTATGATCAAATTTCATAGAAAACCCTAACTTAAATCAGAAAGAAGTAAATGACCTTGATTCGGGTAGTCTGTCTTCTTGCTCCTGAACATCTAAGAGAAAAAAAAAATGAAGGTGGAAAATATGAGTCAGATGAAGAGCTCAATGATGTATACAGATATATGTCTATATGTATATGTGTATGTTTGCAAAACCTGAAGATGGCTCTTGACATGGGCAATACTTAGCCCCTTGACGTTCATCAATTGAAGAACAAGTTTCGGTGTTGCTCCTGTTCCAACAAAATCATTCAAGAAAAACCCAAAATAAATATCAACAAGAAAACCCTAGAAATTAAGATCTTCATATATAGAAGCAATGATCTTGAATATTAATCCATATTTATATTTGAAACTCAACTATCTGGGCCACCCAATCTCTCCACAGCTTGAAGAAAGCAAATATGGAGCTCAGGTGTCCATCGGAGCCTTGGAGTCTTTGAGCGGTTGTACGGCCTCACAGATCCACCATTCTTCCTGTTCTGATCATTATGATGATCATGGTGACTCCCACTCTCTTCGACATAGCTATTGCTAGATGGACTCTGATCTTCTGACCCCTCTTCTTCATCCTCTTCTGCTTCCTCATCATCTTCTTCATCCTTGTCTTCTTCGTTCTTGGTGGTTGCTTTGAAGTTGTTAGATAGACAAGTCTTGGAGTTTTCAGAACTTTTGCTGTTCGATCTCATCTTGGTATCTAGCTATTTGGACTTTTTTGTGTTGTTTGTTTTGGGAGGTTGAACCTTTTGGGTCTTTCTTGGATTTCTTTGTACAAAGTTCAATCAAAGATCACATACTCATACATATGTGTTAGGAATTTAAGGTGAAGACTTTTGAAGGTCTATGTGTATGACTTTTTGGATGCTTGTATCCATCATTCCTTTTTCTCCCTCTCTCTCTCTCTCTCTCTCTCTCTCTCTCCAACTCTAAATATATGTTGAAATATATGTATACGATGGCAACGGATATTCCAAATTCTATTCAATATATAGCTCTTCTTTTTACACCAATGTTTTTTCTATAGTTTTATACATCTTAGGGAAAGAGATAGATCTAGATTTACACTTCATGACAAAAATGGTACTTTTACTTTCATTAAACATTAGTAACTTCAGTCATAAGATATATTTTAAAATTAAACTTCAGAGATAATAATAATAATGAACCCAATTCTTTCAATTTTGAATCTCGTTCGATAGGGAGGTGAAAAGACACTCATAGGAGACAATTAAGCCAATCTCGTTTGATAGGATATTTGACTAAATATTCACAATATTTTTATTTCCATGGTAATACCGAGTTTAGTGACTCAAATCTAGGTTAATGATGGCGTGTGTATGTTGTAAGGGTTCACAAATATTTATTTCAAAATCAATTGAGAATGAATTAAGTGGTGTTTTTCATTGGATTTAAGACGTATTTTTTTCTGGTTACGAATTCATACGTGTTCTTGTTCCATTCGAACTAGCTTTTGAAATATAGGAAGAAGGCAGCATTAATGAGGCATACACATTAGTTAGATAAATGAAACTTCTTCCATGTTACAACTCATAAATTAAATCGACTAAAAAAGCAAAAAAAAAAAAAAAGTAAAAAGGGGATGGTTAGGGGGATGGGCTCGTGACCTCAAACCCAAAGCTGTGAACTAGAAAAAGGAAGAAACAAAGGCATAACTTCTTCTTTGTTAAAGAGAGAGCATAGAGAGAGGAATCAGACAGAAGTAAAAAGGTGCTTGGTTGGGCTGTCTTCACTGAGAGACACGAGAAGAAAATATTGCTACTTGTTTCTGTCACCAACGACAATCACGGGTTTGTCTCCATCTCCACTACTCTTACTATTTCATATTATCTATAATTATCTACACATGCGCCTCTGTCTATATACATGCGACGAGTACATCTCTCTTTTCCATATATATATATAACCCAAATAATTTTTCTTTTTATTAGGATATATATAGAATAGAGTATCACATTTTTTTTGTTAAAGAGAATATCACACTTTACGCGGATAAGTCACATGAATTCTCCAGCATCACAGAATTGATGAACTTTAGATTTAAACCAATTGATGATTTTGTTTGCAAATTCAGGGGTGATATATAATAAGTTGATTCGTTCGTTCGTGATAGCTAGTGTTATATATATATATATATATATATATATATGTCTACTTAATTAGTATCCAAATCCAACCAAGTAGACATTTTAGATAAACATTCCGAAAAACTGTTTTAGTTGTTTTTACAAGTTTGAACCACGTTTTTCTCACCATTGGCATAGTTTTATATTAGTGGTGATCGTTTTAATTTTTTTTTATGGTGATTATTTTACCAAAAAAATTAAGTTTACTAAAACTATTAGTCTCATTTCACACTTTTAAAATAAACAAATAAACGAGAAAATTATAATTAATTATGCATCATACGTGCAACTAGATCCTCCGATCATTTTATAATATATTACTTATTTACTTAATCAGCATTGATCTTTTTTTATATAACTTAAGCAGGAGAATTTTTCGTGTAAGCGACATGTAAGTACTGTGTCAAATTTTGTGAATGGTGACCGGATATAATGTGGAAGTCATCGGTCAACTAAATTAGGTGTATGACATTTCTTTCAGTTTTTCAAAAGCCTTTTTTAGAAACCCAATGTCCAGCCGTAATCGTATCTTTCGTCGTCGTTATTAATTGGTAGGGAGAATTAAACTTGACTTATTTTTTGGGTTGGTTTTTAAAATCGTCGTATTTTTCTTCTATAGTTATAGCAATAAGCATTTACGTTGGAATGACGTTCTTCATATCTACCCTACAATCCTACTTCCATCTTCAGACAACCCATGAGCAATTATACGACCCAGCAAATACCAAATGCTAAGAAATATCAATTACGGTAACTGATTTATTAATTAAGTTAATCCGTTGAATATTGACCACCTTGACACATATGAATCAATCAAATTCTAAGCGTCGACCAAAGTCTTCATGTTTCGTCTCTTGTAAACGTTTATGGAATCTCTCAACTTTTTCAATTTCGGAACCTACACACTTTTTAATAATATAAGGGTTTGAACTCAAGATCTGAGATTGTAGAAACTATGGTACACTAGACCGAAGAAAATTCCTGTAGTATATAATACTACAATTTTACCTCAAATAATGTGTATGTCATATATATAATTTAAATTAAAACAAGTGTGAACGAAAAGTATTTTAATGGGAAAGAATAAGTTGGGTGAGAGGATCGGAATAGAATAGTATAATAGGATTTGTACGTATTATGCATGGGTTTGCATGCAGAGTCACTGCAGCTAAGTAATCAATCAGTATGGCCCAGTAGTTTAGGTCTTGAAACTACAATTGCATATTATCTTATTCGTAGTCATTATTATATCTTTTTTTGGTCGGACATTATTTTATAATAGCATGAGTACAAAAGTCGCGTTGAATTTTTTTTAGTTATAGAAACGAATAAAGTTTGGACCTCGTCTTGGGACAGGGCAATTTCGTGGAATGTAGGTTGCTTGTCGAATTAAAAAATAGGAATTTTAATTCATATGCGAAGCGTGAAAAATTAAAATTTTACTTTTGGTAGTATTAAATTCAGTTATCTCCAATTGACCATGGAGTGCATAAGATTACTATCGAACGAAATTTCCCTTAGATTTTGTTCAAGACATAATTTTATGGGAATTACTCTTTGAAGAACGTCATTGATATTATTATTTTAAAATATAATAATTTCAAAAAGAAGGTTATTAATTGTTGTTGGTTTTGGTGAATAACAATAGGCGGTTCAACTGTTGGAAAGTAAATTGGATTTGAATTCTTCGTTGTGGAGATTCTAATTAAGTTTATAAAAGATTTAATAAAATAATTATTTATAATTTAAACTAAATATACTGAAAAGTTAAAAGATTTTGAATTTACTTAAGCATGAGATTGAAACTAATTAGTTAAAACTTACAAATTTATACACAGAAGATGTTAGCATTAATTAATCCATAATTGATTTGGGGGGGGTGTTGTTGATGAGAATAGGGGTCTACTTGCAATAAAACTAAAGTAAGGGGTCCTAAGATGAAGAAAAAAAAACAATTGGGAGTAGAAGAAACCCTTGTCGTGTCGGATCCTCTTGGAAATAGAAAGAGTACCAGACGATGAGCGAAATCGGCGGAAAGATGTATGATGTGATGCTGGATGAAGCAAGGAATACGAGCCTCCTCTCCGTAAGCAGAAGCTCGAAGCTCCACCGTCACCCGTAGAAGACAACGATTATTTCTCCGATGAAGACATGGATCCGGTGGAACAGAAAACGTATCGCCTCCAAGTAATGGAGTCTTGTGTACGTAATTCTCTTAACGCCTTTCATGGTCGATTTTAATCTCCGACTCCATTGTTACAATCTTGAAAAGGTAAAATTTTGATATATTCATGTGTGTGGAATCTGGTTGATAAATGTGTTTACCTCCTTTGTAGGGGAAGAACTTAAAGTTTAAGAGTGTACTCAAAGTTAATGCAGAAATCGCTTCACTTTACAATTCTTATTCAACATCTGAGGTGATGGATCCTGTCAAGAACTCACTTCACACTTTCCAAACCTTAGTTACGGATGCAGGCAAGGACAACAAAGCGCGCTTGATACTTATCACAAAAATTTGCAGAATTAAGCCGAAGTACCAGGTAATAAGAAAGACTTTGAGAGTCCATGTCTCCTTGAAGATATCATATGATTCTAAATCACGGTAAATGTTTTAGGCATGGGAGATGCAACTGTCTTTTGGGACTTTGATGCAATAGATGAACTTCTATAAAGGTGATCTGCCAGATTGGCCACCGAAAGATGATAAGTTACAGTTCTATGAGGTGAGGTGTTAGTTTTGACTCATCTTCTTCACTATGTGCTGTGTTTTGACTGATATACAAGATTGTCTTTCTTCAACTAATTTTATAATGTTTTAAAAGTTCAGGTGAAGGAATCAGAGTTGCGAGAGAATGAATGGCTTTATCTATATGCTGAAGTTGCATTATTCTCCGAGTGGCACTCTGACATGGTGAAGATAAGTAGCATATAGATATGTTAAGCCTATGACACTCTTTTCTCAACAAAGCTTTGTTTTGCAGAGTGCTTATACGCCATTTGAGATGAAGAAAGTAGCTTGTACAACCAAGAGAAGATGTAGAGTCAAGTATGAAGCTGAACTCGAGCAATGCAATCTTCTACATGAGTTTCAAGGTTCGTGAAGGTCCCGAGTGCAGAGGCATAGTAAGAAAAACAAGTGATGGTAGAACAGGACACATGTGCCTCGAAGCTAGATGTTGGGTTGACAAGTGAAGCCTTTGGTGGCATGAATCTGATGACTGAAGATTTTGTTTTTGATATGTACATTAGTTCATACGTGTTTATATATTTACTACGCTCGAAGAGAAGCAACAAGCAACTTCAATTTTGTTTTACCAATTTTACTAGATAACTACAAAAGAAAGTTACAACAGACACATCTTCAAAATACTTACAGTTTTGTTGTGGATGGCTCTCTCTTACACCGTGGACAATACCTCCAGTTCTGCCCACCAAAGAGGTGATAGTTTTGGTGTAGCATCGCTCGCCGATATTCCCGTGATCTCTTGTAACCATCCCGTGACTTCTCGCATTGTAGGCCTCTCTTTTGGATCAGTCCTGAGGCATGATTTGATCACTTCACCTATATTCTCAATCTTCTCATCATATGATTCCAGTGTTGGATCTACCATCTTGGCTAGAGCTTCTCCTCTTAAGAAATCAACTAATCCACTATCTACTGAGTCAGGTTTATTAACCGATTCCGGGAGTTTCCCGGTTATCATTTCGAATAATAGTAAGCCAAAGCTGTAAACATTGTCTTCATGCGTGTCTATGATTGTGTTGTTGATGCTAGTTTCTGTCTGGGATGGACCGAAACTGAAATCAGCTACTTTGACAGCATAATCCTCTGTGAGCTGAAGAGATGATGAGACGAGATTGGTGTGAGCAATGGGTGGATTGAGTTGGTGCATATGGTCAAGGCAATACGCTAAACCCATTGCGATTCTTAACCGCATTCCCCAGTCCAAGTGTTCTGATTCTTTATCTGCAACCAAGAAAAAGAATTTGCTTCCCTTTAGTATGATCACAAAGAGAAGGAACCAACATGGGACATTGTGTAACTTATGAAAAGTACTCACCGTGTAAATGCTCAAAAAGAGATCCATTTGGAGCATATTCAAAGATCAAGATCCTAGTGAAAGGTTCATTTTCTTCACAGTAGCCAAGAAGGCTTACGAAATTCTTGTGGTTTATCTTCGATAACATTTCGATCTGAAATTGCGAAACAGAACGCGATAAGTCTGACTATATATTGTTATAAAGAATCAGAAATGAGAAATACAAACACACCATACCTTGTTCCTGAAGTGAACTTCTGTATTGTCTTTCCAGTCTTTAGCAGTAGTAGTAGCAATAGAAGCAACAGCTATCTCCACTCCACTTGATAATGTTCCTTTAAACAATTTCCCAATAGGACACGATCCAATCACATTACTAAAGTCTTCACATGCAGCTTCAATCTCAGATCTTTTTAGTACAGGGATGCCTGAAATATCAATAATTTTGGTTATTAAATACTTCAACTCCAAGTAAGTGCACTTGTTCAAACAAAATGAGAAAGGAAATTACCAGTTACGAATACTTTCTGAAGTTGTCCACTAAGACCTGTACGCCAAGGATTCACAGATTTCCCTGACTTACTTCTGAAAAAGTAGAAACCTGAAGCTACGAGGAGAAGTAAAAGAGCACCGCTTACGCAACCAATAACTAGAGGAACAACCACTGAAGAAGAACCATGAGAGCTGCTTCTTGGAGTGGGAGGATTTGCAAGTGGCACAGATGGAGAAGAAGGTGAAACAACATCTTGTGTAGATGATCTCTTTGTTGGAGAAGGTGATGGTGCTGGAGATGTTGGTGGTGTGACAGTTGCAGCGGCTTCGCGCATTTTTTTTGAAGGCTTATTGTTGTTTGGGAATGAGTTACGAACAAGTGTTTTCCTGTGAAATCCAAAAGCTTTCCTAACAAAAACATATTTAACAACAGTTTAATATATAGTATAAGCATGAATGAGAAACATCTTCTATATAGGTGTCGGTTACAATTAACAAGAGTTTATTTCAAGTAACAATGATTAGAGAAAATTTTAGATCTACCAACCACCGACTACATTTATACCAGATAAATCACAAATCGAATTTGAAGAGTCGTTACATATTAACAAATACTAACTGCTAACCATTGAGAAATTAAATCAGCACAAGTAATAAAGTTTAAACAGTGATCTAATGATTATAATCTAAAGACACCAACTAGATTAACTTAAATTCTAGTTGATAAACTACAAATCTCAGAAAAAACAAAGCTGCTACTTACAAATTCGTGGAGTCTCCATCTGACCATAGACCTTGGTCCTTGAGCGAAAAACAAGAACCGAAGCTAAGAAGGATCACAAAAGCCATGAGAGAACGCATTTTGTACATCGATCGAATGGATCGAGAAGACAATAATAGCTGCAAGACTTGAGCAGAAGCTGATGATGAAATCGAGTTTGAGATTTCTGAATTCGAGATTTCAGGTGAGAAACAGAGTCTTAGAAAAACTGGAAAAAGCTGCAGACAAAATAAGACTTGAGAGCAGACGAGTTTTGATTAATGAAAGCGCGTGCGCCGTGTTTTTGCCGCTATGAAACTTAACTAAGGACTTTTTTTTATTTTATTTTTGGTCAACATGAACTAAATGCTACGTTTTTTTGTGAACCAATCAAACCTTAAAATCTTTTTTTGTATTTTCATGAAAATTAACATTTTCAAGAAATTGTTTTCTCTTCTTTTTTTCCAACGATTAGATTGTCACATCCCAATACACCATGTTCGAAGTATGTCTGACCTATTCAAAACGAATCTAATCAGCATTTATCCGTTTGGTAATAACTAGAAGACGAATCCACACCCCCAAAAAAAGAAGAAAACAACTAATTTAATTTAATATGATACATTTAAAAAAAATACATCAGCTCTTTCTATCACAAGTTAGAGTAAAAAATAAATTTGTAAGTTATAATTTTATAAAATTTTAAATAAAAAATGAAACAATATTACAAGTCTTAACTAGCCGAACCAAAAACATTTTAGATTTCCTACTATAAATTGATTATGTAAACCTTAATTTAGCCGCCTTGAATCAAAGTTAGGCGAAAAACATGTATAATACGGATTAATATTAACTATATATTGCACCTATTATGATCTAGTGGCAGAACTAAAAGAGTTCAAAAGAAAAGACCCAATTAGCCAGCCACAGTCGAAGAAGACTTCTGGCGTAGGGAATGGTTCCTCCTTTCATGAGTTTCTTGGTTTTTTCTTACAATTTTGTTTTGATTATAAAATTCAACGAACAAAGTCTCGAGAACGTAAAAATAAATATAAAAGCCACGTAAATTTGGTGTGATATCTTAAGACTTAAGAGACTTAAATGATTGAAGTTGAAGGAATGATTTGTTAATAAGTATGTGACTATTTCAATGTGGAGGTTGCCTTTTCTTCGTCCAGAATTTTTTGCCCATTTGGGATCCTCGTGGTCTGATCTTTGGTCACCAAGCAACCCCAAGTTCTTTTTATTTTAATTGTTTTTTTTTCATATTTCTAAATTCTAGTGTTTTAATTTGCAACATTAATTTCCAAATTCAAGATTCAAGTGTTATAGGAATTAAGCCTTTTATCAAAAAAAAAAAAGTGTTCTAGGAACCATTGTATTTTCTCATTAACTTATGGCGATTTAACAACTACAGATTAAACTCGTATCGGCATAGAAAACTAGACTGGAATAAAGGTAAGAAATAGTAGTAGTAAAATAAGAAAAGAAAATAATTTTATATTTTCTTGTTGACAGTTATATATATAAATATATATATATATATATATATATTTCCTTTAATGGAAATAGAGATACATTATACTTGTACATAGATAAATGGGGTGAAGCTAGTCAAACATTTGTTTTTAGGAATCTTAAACAGCTAGTCAAACATTGTAATTTGTTTCTCTTTCTAAATTCATTTTTAATGACATTTTCACTTTTATTTCTTCTCTTAAAAGCGTTAAAAAAGAAAAACTTTATTTCCTAATTTAAATTTTCATCTTCAATTCTTACATTTCCATCCACTAAAACTTTCAGAATTTCGTCGCCGGTGCATCGGAAAGCAAGAAACACACCTAACTAAGCCTTGCGCATTGCAATCCATACAAGTCGTGAATCCTAATTCCTCCAAGAAGATTTTATGGCTACCATTACACTTGTTGCACATAACAAATCTCCATCCTCTACACAAATCACATATCTTACCAAAATTTTCATCTGATGATGGTAATTCGCATATCAACTTCTTCAGCTCATCACACTCATGTAACTTCATGATCTCTTCAATCCCGCCAATGTATCTCCCTCCGATGAAAACCTTAGGCAACACAACTTTCTTCGTTCCAAAAACCGTTTGCAATTCATCTTGAAATATTGAATCCATCGATAAATCTCGCTCGTCGATTGGGATACGAAAACTATGAAAGATCGATCTCACAGATTTACACTCTTCAAATGTCTTTCGTATTACTCGAAGACTGGTGTAGTAGATGACAACACCTAGGTGATCAACATTGGAGAAGAGAGCTGGCTTCGTCGTCAATAGATTGGCGTCTGAGGTATAGCTTTGAATCCTAGGGCTGCGAGGTTGGTGAAGGATTTGACAGTGGGAAGAGTAGGGTTCCGACAAGGGATCATTGTCGTGGAGGAGGTCTTGAATGTCTTTGAAAGATGAACATGAAAAATGTCTTGGCCATTTTGGTGAGTCTGGTGAAATTTCGTGACGTCGTCTGAGCCAGTTGGGAAACATTAGGGCAGATCAATAGCGGAATCAGGCGGAAGTAGGCGGTATAATCTAAAAGAATATGAAAAAAGATAATACAGTACTAGTGAGTAAGATTTATTTATTACGAGTGAAAAATAAATAGATAAAGATGCTATGAAGATTAATTTAGAAATTTATTTCTTACCTAAAAGTGGTCAAAACAACTTAATTTACTAGAATATCTTTGGTTATAATTCTTTTTGAAAAATGACAAACATAATTTAAAGCAATGTATGAATAAACATTTTTCTCTAACTATAATCCTTTTGTTATAAAGTTACTTTTCGGAAAATGACAAACATAAAATTTAACTTTTTGTTTAAAGTTTCAAAGATAAATATGCTTTGCAATCTAAAATTTGTGTAAATTATTCTACCTGAAGTACACCAATGCAAAAAGAGACTCAAGTCACTGAAGTTTTTAATATACCGGAAGAAGACTGTGACCACCAAAATTCATAGTATTTGAGAAGTAAACAAAATCTCCTTAATAATGTTGGATCAGTTTAATGGCTATACTTAATGAGTTCTGATATAATCTGGTTGCGTCATTGATAGTGTACAAATGAAATTACAACTTTGCTAGTTTGTTTATGCTTCTTTTCGTGTCTATCAGAGCTCCGGTTTAGCGGGACGCCATAATCCCTTCTGACCAACTAAAAACCGGTCCTCGTATAATTTGGTAGACCAATGAAGCGAACCAAATATGGATTCAAGCTTCTTTATTGTTTCCATGGTGTCTTCTACCACAAGATATCCGCCAGGTCTCACTATCCGATCAATCTCAGCTGCCACTTGTACAATCTCACACCTGAATTTGACCCAAACATCACCAAGAAAAGGTTAACCGGAATATCAAACTGAGTCTCTTGGGACAAACTCAACCTAAACTAAAGAATTGAAGCTCGAGAGAGTGACAAATTATGAGCTGTTGTTTACCTTTGAGTGACATCTCCCAGGAAAAAACTGGAATGTAGCAGATCGTATGTTCTAGGGTAAGTGTTGAGAGACTCACACCAATCATGGTAAAGGCCGATCAAGCCTCGATCATAAACGATGGAGAGCGTGTCAGGTTTATCCACAGGAACAACATTCATCACCCAAAGAGGTCGATTTATAAGTGCAGCAGCAAAACTATCAGCAGAAAACAAAGGAATAAAGTAATGTGTCAAGTTTCGGTTTGGGATAAACCGGATTCTGGTTAAAGGTTCAGAGAATGTTAGATTACCTGCCAAAACCGGCATTCATGTCCATCACATTCCGCACACTCGACCAGTTTACAGCTAGACGTTCAAGATAAACATCAGATACAATTGCTGACCATTTCTCTGTATCTTTCTTCAATGTTTCTGCTTGAACCGAAATGCTTTGAGGTTTAACATTCACAAGACGTTTAGGCCATAGTTCAGGCCAGCTCTGGACATTTCCGCTCGGTATTTTGGAAATGCATTTGGCAAGAGGAACATACCTACAATTATTCGAAAAGGAAATGTTACAAAAGAGTAGAGATATTATATACTTATGTGAATGTGAAGTATCATTTTGTATAAGAGTTTTTTTATACCATGAAGCATTTACTTCCTTTTTATCGCATAGAGGTGGATCTTGTGTACTGCGTTTATTATAGCAGGATTCTGAAGTTGGCTTTTGATAGATCACAAGTCCGATTCCAGAGGAATCAACCGTCTTTGTCACCACCTTCCAGCAAATGGATTTAGTCAGAGAAACCATTGCTGCAAAACAGAAATTGTAACAATTAAAGCCATAAAGATCAAGACCAGCGTTGTATAACTAAATCAAGAAAATGATGGTTGCCAACCATTCCAAATTCTGCTATCTCTGTCATTATCTCGATACACCGGTGTTGCAGACCATATGAAGAAACCTCCTGGCCTAAGTACCCTATTGAGCTCCAACAATGGTTTCCCACCTAAACAAATTAAACCGAAAAGATAAGAAAACTTCGAAAAGCATAAAGCGTTAAGAGGGAGAAAAAAGGACAAAAACTACCATCAGCATCCCAATGGACTCTGCACCGAGCACAATGAATAAGATCAAATGCATTGCTTGGGAATGTAAGCTGTTGCGTTCCAATAACAGAAAGTGTTGCAGGTATTCCTCGTTCTAACGCAAACTGAATCTGAGCTTCGTGTTCATCTTTAGGGGCAAATGACATTGTAATAACATCTTTATCTAATAAAAACCCGCCAAAGCTAGCTACACCACAACCAACATCTAATACAACCCTTATATTTTTCCCCCATTTGATAATCGGTAAAGCCTGTGAATTGAAAACAAATCAGTTTTGCCACAACACAAAACAGGGGAAACAGTAAAAACAGAAAAAGTGCTGACCT